>CAMZMU010000107.1:58072520-58579018 GCA_947311845.1 Poa pratensis
AAGTCAGCAGAGTAAACTGAACAGACTGAGAAAAGGAGAAAGTTGAATAAAAAATGAATGCACACAGACAAGTAAACTTCAAGTCTGGTTATCATCTTAATTATTAAGCATTTCTTCATCAGAAATTTCGATAAAAGGTAACCACAAACTGTTGTCTTAAGCCCTAGCTGTAAACATTGGCATGTCTCTAATATAATGGGATTCAGAACACATGGATAATGGAACGTGAACATTACCATGCTCATGTCCCAAGTGGCAATGACCTGTCTCTTTGTTTTCGTTCAACTGGACTTCAGCCTCAATCCTGCAGATATGTTTTTATATCAATTAGAGAAACAAGATATGACGTCTGACTCTCAGGATTACAGCCCAATATTCTTTAACACACAAGAAAACAAATATACTAACCTATCAAGGTCATAACCCCCAATTCCTAGCACAAAATCCATGTCAACATTGCCAAACTTTGCTTCTCTCAATTGTGCCATCCCATTTATGAGCTGCAACGAGAAAACAAATTCAATTTGTTCAAAAGTAAAATTTGAGTTTGCACTTCATAAAATTTCTCTGTTTTCTGAAGGCATTCCACCAACCTACCTTGATCTTCTTGGTTAAAACTTCCAGTCCTCCAGCATCAATCAAATCAATCTGCATTAACAGCAAGAAGCACACTTTATGATGTATTCTTAAGGAAGAAAATTCAGAAAAAAATATTTGCTTAACTAATAATTATATTTTTGTATTTAGTTCTATACCTTGTTCAATATAATCCGGTCTGCATAAGCAACTTGTTCTACTGCTTCATTCACAACCCACCTTGGTTTGACTTCATTCAAATGTTTCATGGCATGCTTACAATCAACCAATGTAACCACACCATCAAGTTTGACATATTTCGAGACCAATTCATCAGAACAAAATGTCTCAATAACAGGACCAGGTTTTGCAAGACCTGAGAAGTAACATTGGTTCTGTCATACATTAGAACTTCACGCTTCTAGATTAAAAAAGATAGCTATATATACTGACAGACTTTGATCCAATGAGATTTACCTGTTGTCTCAATAACAATATGATCAAACTTGTCTCCCTTTTGCTTCACCAACTTCAGAAGCATCTTTACAAGGTCCCCTAGGACCAATTGTTCACCATCACAATGTTCTCAGAGACGGATGAATGGTTAGCCACAAGTGAGCTATCAATATCCACCTCGCCAAACTACACATGGAAACACAAAATGTGTTATTCTACACCGCACCACCGAGTCTTGTCGTGTTAAATGGATATGGTGCAAATGTTGGCCCCTTGCAAACCTAACATAAAAAAATGTTGAGAGGGCATAACAAAGTACTACAAGAAACAAGGATCTTCAGTTTAACCTCATTCTCGATGACAGCAATCCTCTTCCCATGCTGTGAAGTTAAAATGTGATTCAGAAGGGTTGTCTGCAAAATAGAGATTGAAAACAATAAAATTAGCCAACTTAACTGGCAATCATTGGAATTCTATAGATTGTAGCATCATAGAAGTGACAGCCGCATTCCTTGGATTAAATCCACGCCGACCGTGCCAGGTTCTACTGATAGCGCATCATTTTCTTAAATCTGAATTCATATTAAGACAACCTACTCCTTACTAGACAACGGATGTTACATTGGTCAACTAGAAGAGAATATACAGCAAGTTCAAAGTTCAGACTAGACTGGTTTCTACAGCCTACACTGCTCCAGTTGGTAAGGATTCACAAGTGAAAGGTAAGTCAGCGAGGCGGACCAGACCTTGCCGGAGCCGAGAAATCCGGTGATGACGGTGGCGGGTACGCGGGTGTCCAGCGCCTGCGCGTCGAAGGAAGCGTCGGAGAGGTGCCGTCGGAAGACGGTGGACGGCGGCCGCAGGAGGGGCGGCTCGAGGCTTCGGGGGGGTCTGGGAAAGGTGTCGAGAGGGCGGTGGAGAAGAGCGGAGGAGGAGGACGCGGCTCTGGTCGCCCTGGGGAGCAACAGCCGTGCAGCCGCAGCCGCCATGCCGGAGCTTCGCGGCCGCCGCGGGAGGGTTTTGGGGGACGTTTCCTGGGTTTATCGAGCACCGCTACAGGTGCGTGTACTTTCAGCGTCGCGTTTCTGAATCCGGAAGCATCGGCCTTTGTCTGCAGCAAGCCCATTAGAGCATTTTCAACAGATGTCTAAAAAGTGGACAGCTGCCAATTTAGGGTACCAGGGCAAAAACTCTGCTCTAACAATGACCCATTCGGCTATTCCTTTCTCGTGCCTAAATTTTTTGGGCTGCTCATAAAATTAGCACCTCATACTGCATATTTTGGGCACGCCCGGCTCGTGGCTAAAAACAAATTTTACAGCGCATGCATGCTAACTGCCATCTTGAGAGCATCTCCATTTGGCGGTCCAAACCTAAAACAGCCTCACAGCCGCATCCTCAAAGGTGGCCCCGGCACAAAAAATGTCCAGCACCGCGGAAGGCACTCAAACTTGTAGGACTTTGAAGTGCCCCAGACATGTATTCGGACACAAATTTTGTCTACCCTAAGGGCATCTCCAGCCGTCCCCCCCAGAGCCCAGAGCCCCCCAGGAGGCCTTTTTAGCGTTGGCGGTAACGAAAATCCACCAGCCGGCCTCCCAGAAGTCGATTTAGCGCCGGTTTTAGCGCCGTTTCGCGCCGGCGAACCCAGCCCAAACCCAGCCTGCTGGGTTCGGCCTGGGGGGGCAAAAGGCGTCCGCGGGCCAGGCTTGTCGGCGAGGGAAGGCGATTTCCCTCCATAATTTGGCCCTTCCCTCCATTTTTCCCCCCACATATACCTCTCCCCCGCCCCGTTCCCGCCATTTGCACAGATCTGGCCGCCATGGCTCCCGCCCGATTCACAGGCCCCCGCGCCGTCGCCGTTGCCGCCTCCTCCGCCGCCTCCATGGTCGACGCCTCCATGATCGGCAAGAAGCCGCGGAAGCCGAGGGCGCCGAAGGAGAAGCCGCCGGGCATGAGCAACGCCGCCTGGATCGCCGAGGAGGCGCGCCTGAAACAAGAGAACCTTCAGCGCCGGACGAGGGAGAAGGCGCAGCGGCAGAGGGAGCTGTCCGCGCACCTGGCGACGGAGGCCGAGGCCCAGGCCGTCGACGAGGAAGAAGAGGTGGAGGAGCCGCCAACTCCGGCGCCGGCCAAGCGCAGGGTCGCGGGCTTCTCTCCTCGTCCTCCTCCGCAGTTCGCCGGCTGGAGCCAGAACTCCGTCGCCTCGCCGTCGCCGTCGCCGCGCTGGATCGCGCCCCCCCAGTACTCCCCCGGGTACGCCGACGCTGACCATGGTGGCTTCAACCCCAACACCACCTTCCCCCACCATGCGCTGATGATGTATGTCGGCTCCCCGGGCTACGCAACTTCGCCATCGCTGCGCCGTTCCCTCCCCTTCGCCGCGCAGTCCCTATTGGGCCAAGATACCGGCCCCTTCATGGAGGAGATCATCACCACCGGCTCAGTGGCGGCGGCGGCGTGCCCGGGCTTCCTCTCGCAGGGCGGTGTGGAGTTCTTCTCGCAGGGCGGCGGGGATTACGGTCAAGGTGCGTCTGGCGCCGGCACAGAGGATGCGGAGGCGGAGGCGGAAGAAGGAGACGCGACGGCGCCTACGCAGGAAGAAGAGGACCCGGCCAATGATGGCGGAGGAGGCCGCCGTCCCAGGAAGGGGCCGACCAAGACGGCGCCGAAGCCGCCCGTCGAGCCGTGATTCCTTTCTTTGCGCCGCCGTGTAGCTCATTTGTGCCGGTCCTGCCGCCTTGTAGATCGTCCGGATGCTCGAGGCGTACAAGGAGGACGAGAAGACCGACTTCAAGTACCTCCACGTCTTCGTCGTCATCGAGGGGTGCGAGAAGTGGGCGGAGACACGCCGTGGGCTCGCCAAGGGCAAGGAGTACGTCCCGGGCGCGGCGGTTGCTGGTGCGTCTGATGGCCGTCCACCGATGGGTCACAAGAAAGCCAAGGCGGCGAGGGACGCCGAGCCGGCAGCGGCAAAGCTCCAGGCGTCCATCCAGGCCTGTCTCGCCGACGCCAAGGCCAACGCCGGCAAGAGGGAGGACATCACCGCGAAGAGGTGGTCGTCGCTCATGGCCAACTCCAAGGTCAAGATCGAGCTCCTCAGGACCGGCACCGTGGCGAAGAAGAGGAACCACGACCTCGCCTTCCTCACGGGGGCCGATCCGGACGCGATGGACCCCGAACTGAGGACATGGTACATGGCGCAGCGCCGGCTCATCCTCAGCGACATCAGCCCGGCTCCGTCGGACACTACCTACGACACCCCGACAGACAACACGTACGGCACCCCGACGGAGACGACCGAGACGAGCTCGGCCAGTCCAGCCGAGACACCGCCTGCCCAGCCTCCGTCCACAGCGCAGATCGACCTGGACGCCGCCGACACCATCGACCTGGACGCCGCCGGCACTGCTGCCCCGAGCTCTGCGCCAGCTCCGACCACCACGCTGATCGACCTGGACGCCGCCGACACTGCTGTGCCGTCGCCGGCCTCTATCTGATCTGTGCATCAGAAAAACGCCGCATGTGGCCGTGGATCGCCCGACTGTGGCTTGATCGAGACTATTTGATCGCCCAACTGTGGCGTTTTTTGTAATATTGCCCAACTGTGGCTGCCGTGATCGCCGAACTCGGGCTATATTTTGGGGGCGGGAAGAAGGCGTTTCAAATGATATGAACTGTGGCGTTTCCTGGGCCGCCGAACGGCTGGTGAGTTCGCCCCCCCAGGTTTTGGAGACGGCCGGCGCTAAGACAAAAAGGCGCCAGATCGAAACCTGGGGGGCCGAACGGCTGGAGATGCCCACTCGCCACTCCTTTCTCTCTTCTTATGCTCTTCTCTTCATGACCACGCCACTGTTATATCCCCACCATGCTCTGCCTTCCTCCCTTTGATCTGCCACCGGAGAGGACGGCGGCTCCGAGTGGACACAAAAAAGGTAGAAAGTAGAAGGTGTTATTTGCTTCCAAGTATATTGTGGGAAAACGTGCATTTACGGCACACTACTCTTCTCCTTTGACCTTTCATCCCCTTGGAGAAGGTTGAGGTTAATAAATGAACTCACAGTGAAAAGTACTTTTGTTGTTTCCTTTTTGGATATGTCCAGTTTCTATACAATCATGCAACTTTGGACATCGATGCGACAACTACATTGTACACTGTTATAGGAATCATTTAAATTTATGAAAAAATTGTAGTATTTAAAGCTTCTCAAATTCATACATTGTTCTTTCTTCAATGTGGTTGGGTGCAGCAATGTGCGCCTTTTTTACTTCTAGTGGGCACAATTAATTTATGAAACTTGGGAGAGAGAAAACTTATGTGTAATTCCAAGTCATGTGAGTATGGTCCCTAAAAACAACCACCACAGCACATGCCACACGTGCTGTGATCGAGTATACGAGTGTAAACATAAATACAATAATTTGAACACAGAAATCTAATGTATTCTTTAGTAGGCACACACACTTATCATCATTGTTAGATGACCCCGATCCATGCACGCTCCTAATATCTCTTACCCATCACCACTAGAATCATCGGCATCCTCCTTTTTTAGCATCATCATCATCTTCCTCCTCCTTAGGATCATCACCTTCCTCCTCCTCATTAATATTGACACGTTCTTTCTTCGACTTCAGGAGCTGGATAAGGTCACGGAGGGCGTCATTTGTGACTTCTTTATTAGGTCTCCACCGCAGCACTCCGCTCCTCATCAAGGACTCGGTGACCTCTACAGGTGTCACAGCCACCTCCTCCATCAACTTCTCGATCTATGGATACGTGTCATGATTGTCGATGGAGTAGAAGTTCTTGACAAAAATCTTGAAAGTCTCAGTTGTGCAATATCCCATGTGGACGTGCATGTCCATCCTGCCAGGCCTTAGAAGTGCAGGGTCGAGACGTTCCTTGTAATTGGTCGTGAAGACAATGATCCTCTCTTCCCCGGTTGTGGACCATAGGCCGTCGACGAAATTGAGAAGCCCGGATAATGTCACCTTCTCATCTTTGCTAGAATCAGAAGACTTGGGAAGTTTATTCTTCTTCTTGTCATCTCGTTGTTTGAATTCAATGGTACGGTCGATGTCTTCAAGGACGAGAATGGATCGGTTGGTCATCCCGAGAAGAAGCTTCCTGAGCTGCGAGTTGCTTTCAACCCCGGTGAGCTCAAGGTCGTATATGTCAAATCTGAGGTGGTTGGCCATGGCGGTGATGAGACTAGTCTTGCCGGTCCCGGGTGGACCATATAGCAGGTAGCTCCTATTCCATGCCTTACCGATCCTCTGATAGTATGCCTTTCTCATGATGAACTTGTCGAGGTCGTCCATGACGGACTGCTTGAGCGCATGGTCCATGGCGACCCTCGCGAACGCGGATGTGGAGGAGGGGTGGTAGCGGTTAATCGGTGTCCACTCGGAGCCGTCGTTCAAGTATATCGTGAGAGGCCTCTCCTTATCTCTTATGTCCTTGGCGGTTTTGACGATGAAGGGGACGTACTCTCTCAGGGCCTTCTTCTGGTGCTTCCTGTGGAAGGTGAGCTGGAAGTAGAGCTTACCGTCGCCGTGGCCGAGGCTCCTGCTGCAGGAGTCACCGGAGAGGTCGTGGTGGGTGTAAAGGCGCCATCGGAACTTCGCACCCTCGTACACGTCTACAATCTCCTCGCCCTCCTCCATGCCCACCACGAGCTTGTCCACGTCGTCGTCGTCCATGCTGCCGCTGCTCAGGCGCAGGTTCTTTATAGCGTTGGTGGTGCCAGGGGCCTCCATGCGCGCGGCGAGATAGGTCTTGACGGCGTAGAAGACGTGGTTGGTAGTGTACCAGCCATCGCTCTGGTCGATGGTGATGGTGCAGCGCCACGTCATGCGGGAGCGCAGGCTGGCGAGGCCGGAGTTGAGCAGGCCGCGCGCCCGCGCGCCAGCATCATGGACGCGGCCACGGATGTGGCCATCGCCATGGCCTTCTCGTAGGCCGAGAGGGTTCAACATTTCGTTTTTAGTTTTCTTTCGTTCCTGACCGAGATTCGCAAATTTTGAGAAATTAACGAAATTTTGAAGAAAAGTTTCAAATATTTCGATCAAATTCAAACTCTAGCTTTGAAAATAATTTAGAAAAATAAATGAAAGAGAAGGGAATCGAACTCACAACCATGGATACCGCTGACTAGACGCTGAAACAACAGAATAAAGCCTTATTTCTGATGTATATTTGATAGCAGTTTTTTATAAGCAATATGTATCTGATATTTTTAAATTTAGTCGAAATTTTCGGCCAATATTAGCTGTTCTCGCCCCTCTACGAGATTCGTTAATTTCGAGAAATTCGTCCGAAATTTGCGACGACTTGGAAGGCACTGCAGCGATCAGCGATTCGGGTCTCTTTCTGATTATGGCGATGGCGCTTGTGTGCTCCACACTTCAACCTTACGGCCGGCTGCGAGCTGCCGGCCACTCTTATACTGCGTACGTACAAGGATCCACACAAAGTAAAGCACGGATTGGAATCCGACACAAACTCAAGTTCCTCTGAATTCCTTTTCGCGGATGACATAATTCTGCAGCCACTTCTGCCGACACCGTTTGGCTTTCCTGGCTTTTTTTCCTTTCCATCTTGTGACGGAACTTCCCACTAAGGCTGTGATCGGCATTGAGATTGATTATTACGACAACTAATCCAGCCTTTTCAACAAAGGTTTTGCCTAGTTTTCTGTTTGGGTAGCTAACTTTTGCTTGCTTTCGTGGTTATTTTCTAAAATATATAGTCTCAGTAGATGATCATTGCTGATTTACAGGTAAAAAAAAATCATTGCTGATTTCACTGCCGGCTGCATAATTTCATCGATCACAAGGACCTAGGATTTGCTGCTAACTAGCTAGCGATAGAATTGACTTTCGCATCATATCGAGCAATGGCATTAGTTCAATGATAAGGCCGGAACATAACTCACTACTGGAAAACGTGATTTTGCCGAATGACTCTACTTTTGCCGAGTGTCAAACTCAAAACTCGTGTATTTGGTAAACAGGCTTATGTACCGAGTTTTCCAAAAAAAACACTCGGTGAAACTAAAAATACTCGGCAACGGCTTGTGTGTACCGAGTATATAGAAAAGACACACGGCAAACACTGAATGCCCGGCAATTATGCCAAAAAGACTGGACAAACGTCAGGACTCGGCAAATAGTCTTGGAGAGAATTCCTTATTTGGCTCTTCCTTAAAATCGTCTTCCCTATTTGGCCCTAAAAAAAGTTTTCTTCCCAATTTAACATCTTAATTTCATTTCTTTCCTAATATGGTCCTCTAGTACATTTTGAGCATTAAAAAGACTCTTTTGCTGAGGATGGAGTCGCCTTGGACGTCGTGGTTAGTGTAGAAGCACCATCGGAACTCCGCACCCTCGTACACGTCGGGCATCTCCTCGCCCTCCTCCATGCCCACGACGAGCTTGTCTGGCTCCTCGTCGTCTGTACTGCCGCAGCTCAGGCGCAGGCGCTGCAGCTTGTTGGTGGTGCCGGCGGCGTCCAAGCGCGAGGCGAGGTAGGTCTTGACGACGAAGAAGACGTGGTTGGTAGAGTACCAGCCGTCGTTCTGGTCGATGGTGATGGTGTGGCGCCACGTCGTGCGGGAGCGCAGGCGGGAGAGGCCGGAATTGAGCAGATCGAGTGCCTCGTACAGGAGCAGCTCGTTGGCGAGGCTGCGCGCCAGCATCATGGATGCCGCCACGGATGTGGCCATCGCCACGGCCTCCTTGGCCTTCTCGTAGTAGTAGGTCGACGACGACGAAGCCATTGCAGCGAGGGTCTCGATCTGGCGATCTGATTCTGATGTTTGTGTGCTCTAGCGCCTCGAACGGACGGGCTGCCGGCCACTCTTATAGTAACCCTAGCCTGAGTACGTGCAAGTCTTCAAACCAGCTGGTAAAACATGCACGTGAATACGATACAAACTCGAGCATGCCTTGTCTGGCTGCTCGGCATCCAACACGGACACTGCCCCTGAGGCAGGAGGAGTAAGGACAGGACTCTACGCCTGCCTGCTGGAACTCGAAGAGGAGGGAGTTTAATTCCTTGACATCCAAGTACCTCTGACTCTGAATTCCTTTTCGAGTATGACATAATTCTGCACCGCAAGGTTCCTCAAGGAGAAAGGAAGAAATAGTCTCTGCTCAAATCCAGCACCACTTCTCAGTTCTCACTACGGGAAAATTTATATTTACCGAGTACCCTTTTTTTGCTGTTTGCCCAGTGTTGTGTTTTGTGTCAAATATTGTGTACGTATTGGGTTAGGTTTGGACTTGAATTTGTATTAGGTGTGGATAGGTACGAGTAGTGTTCGAGTCGAACTCTTGTAACCTGGGTCTCCTATATAATGAGGGGAGCACCACACGTGTAACTCATGACGATTTGATAGCAACATGCACGCAGGGGGAGCCGGCGGCTTGTGCCGACGCCTAGGACGGACAGGGTTGCGGTATCAATGGGGTGGTGCGACCGTAGTCATGCCCCGCAGATGTAGGCGAGTTCGCCGAACTGCGTTAACAAATCTCGGTGTCGTCATCATGCTGTGGTTGCTTCATGTTCTCGGTAGATCAATTATGCGTCTACGACGACAACAATTGGTATCAGAGCAAGATTGAAGGTCGCTGTTTGTTGATCTAGAGGTGTCGCGGAATTCATCCGAAGGATGGTCGTTTTTGCCGAGGCACGGCGACGGAAGACATCGGCGAAGGATTGGATTTGCGACAGAAGCGATTGGAAAGCATGTACGCTGAGGCGGATCAGATCGATCTGATTCCGATCGGAACCAGGCCACAGGTGGCCGTCGCGCGTCGTGGATCGGCTTGCGGCGGGGCGGCGCACGTACGGTGTAACGGTGGTGGCAGTAACGTGCAGCGGCGCGTGGAGCTGTGCGATGCGCCTGCGTGGACGGCACGGCAAGCAGCTGCGGCAAGGGCCCAGCCCAAGCGGGGCGCATGTGAACTCTCGCAGAGGTCGGTGCAGAGCTGCGCCAAGGGGCACAGGCCCAGGCGATCGGCTCCCTGCAAGCTTTGCGTGGAAGGGGTTCAGGGCTCCAGGCACGTGCTGCATAGGATTGATCGGAAGCAGCAGAACGTGAGATTTGTTTAAGAAAAAAAAGACAATCTGTACATGGTATTCAGTGTATGGGATTGCAACATGGCAAAGGAAGAGGAGCATTGGGAGTTGTGAGGCACGTGTTAGGTGCACTCGGGAAGCTACCCAGGAAGCAATTTATTTTAGATTTGTTGCTCAAATTGCACGGGTTTTACCGGATTGTTGACAGATTGGCGACGTGCACATGAGACTCGTGGAGTCTGGAGCACGTCGTGAGGATCATGCATACACAGGGTGCCAGACAGTGCGCGGAAGGTGGATTGGGCACAGGGTGAAGCATGGGTGCAGTCGGATACGTTCGGCTGGGTCGGACCGGACAGTCTGACAGATCGACGGGAGGTCGGTCGGACAGAAGACGGTGAAGATCGGCGACAACGACGTAGGAGCGTGAGGGCTGATGGTGTCCGAATTCTGTGGCGTGGAAACACGTGGCGCATGGTTATGCGTGCTTCGACATGCGGTGGCGCGGGGCCGATTCAAGATGGAGCGCTTATGGGATCTTGAGGTAGGCGGGGCGCGGGGTGGACTGATCATCTACCATGGAGTCATGTTGAAGGTGGACCTGGGATCTCTGGCGGAGATTTCACTCGGCTGATGGAGGGGCTGCGGCGTAAGGTACCGGAGAATCGGAGCCTAGTCAGCGGGAAGGCGAGAAACACGTTGGTTGGACTGGACGTCAGGGTTCGAGAGATACGTGGAACTCGGCATCGGTCGGGTATGACTGGTGGTTGTCTGCAGTGGGGCCTGAGGTGGTGTGGGTTAGCGACCCGGTAGATCTTGGCCAAGATTGCAGATGCTCGACGCGGTAGTAGCGGCGAGGCGTGCGGTAAGCATGGGACACGGCGACAGACCAGATCACAGGCGGTCAGGCGTGGTCAGATAGGTGTGCAGGGGTGCTGAAGCAGTGTTGGCGAGTATCGGATTCAAGTTGGTTACTGGGTCTATGGAGATTGACGCGTCAGGTGATAGACAAGAGTCGGCCATAGGGAATCTGAGAAAGTGTTGGAGAGTCTGAAATGTCGGAAGCGTGGAGAGTACATGGCCGTATATTCTGTGATGTTCAGTGCACATGGCAAAGTGCGGATGACTAGATACAGAAGGAGGCGGAGTGCTATAGCTGTGGGACATGTAGAAGACTATCCAGGATGAGACGACTGTGAATTTGACTCAGGGTGACTAAAAGGCGATGGTGAAGTTTCTTCAAGTTGAAAGCATTTTTACGCAGACCACTGGTCGGTGTGTGATGGTGTTGAACGGGAAGAAGGGACTACAGTTGCAGGTGGAGTCACGTGGAGTCTGGGAGTAGCAGCGAAACTCATGGAAGACAACACAAGTCCGGAGTACATGGGGGTTTGACGCATTGACGAATTCAAGGTGGTGGACAATATTCGCCAATGTGGAGTTTGTTGTGTTTTGTGTCAAATATTGTGTACGTATTGGGTTAGGTTTGGACTTGGAGTTGTATTAGGTGTGGATATGTACGAGTAGTGTTCGAGTCGAACTCTTGTAACCTGGGTCTCCCATATAATGAGGGGAGCACCACACGTGTAACCCATGACGACTTGCAGGGGGAGCCGGCGGCTTGTGCCGGCGCCTAGGGCGGCCAGGGTTGCGGTATCAATGGGGAGGTGTGCCCGTAGTCATGCCCCGCAGATGTAGGCGAGTTCGCCGAACTGCGTTAACAAATCTCGGTGTCGTCATCATGTTGTGGTTGCTTCATGTTCTCAGTAGATCAATTATGCGCCTACGACGGCAACACCAAGGCATTTTTTTTTTTGGAACTTGGCAAACAAGGCCTTTGCCGAATGTTTCCTACAAAACAGTCGGGAAAAATGGGTACTTGGTAAATAGAAAATTTTCTGAGTATTTTTAATTGTCGTAAAAAAATCCATTTGGCTTTTCTTTTCATCTTTTCAACAAGGTTTTGCCTAGTTTTCTGTTTGGGTGGCTTGCTTTCGTGGTTATTTTTCAAAATAGTCTCAGTACATCATAGTTCAATCACAAGGCAGGAACATGACTAGTGGATTGGTGATCCATTACCTACAACGCATATTCATGCAGATGATGATATTTACAAAAATTGCTTCTAGCGATAATATTTGTGATGCGTGTGAATAGTCAAGTTTTTGTGTGCCGTGTTAATATACACATCCAACAGATCTAATGGATAATCACATCACATCATGGGCCAACCGATTCCACGATGAAGTCATAAAATAACTGAAACCAGAAAAATACATTACACTACCAGCAAGGCCATGGAACAGGGGAAGTAATGACACATTAACAAGAGTGATCAATACAAGTGCTACATCATGGTAATTTTTTTTAGGGTAATCATGGTAAACAAATGGGGTGAAGCATAATGAGGAGTAAACAGACCACATAAATGTTAGATTTTGTTTTTGTTGTGGTGTTAGTAGGTTTTCGTGAGCATTCGAGGGCCGAGGGCGCATGTCCACTATAAGTTTCCTACTAATGTACCAACCCGCTTCATTAGTACTCCTCCCTTTTTTTTTTGTCTTGTTTTAAGTATGTCAAACCAAATGTTTCCATTGCCTAATGGAAAGGATTAAGCCCGGTTGAAGAAAAGGAGGTTAGCAGCTAAGTTTAGATCTCTGAGTAAACATTTCATGACTAGGAGTGTAACGACTTGGGAACAAACGTGTACTGCTGAAACCATTTTCAGTTCAGCTTCCCCGAGAACGGAAACATAGCAGATACTGTCCAGAAATGTATACATAATTGGCGGTTATGAATTTGGGCGAAAACGGAGCGAACACACAATGGTTATGACTGTGCTCAGTCTGAAGACGGAAAAACAAAAATAAGTTTAACACATGCCAAACATTGATCAGAAAACGTATAGCCAAAATAATAGAGCTCAATATTGTATTAATTAGAGATTTAGTTGCAACAACAAACACATAATTGGCAACAGCGATGATTCATATATCTGACTATGCCTCATGTTCTTATGGAGGGTACGTAAGACAGTATGCTTATTTTTTTGGATAGTATCTGTTATGTTTATGGAGGGCATAGAAGTAATAAGGTTGATTGTAATACCGTATTTATTTTCATTTAAGTACAAAGACTGTGTAAGACGCATTAGATATCTATTGCATTTATTTTTTAACTAAAATCATGAAGTCAATGAGGTTGGATTTGATACCAATTTTTACACTACTGTTTCTACTGTATGTAACGTGTTAATAGACTAGAATCCAAAAATATATACGGAAAACTCACAAACATATTTGGATGTGATAAGCGTAACCGTGAGGAGCTCCTGGTCGCGATCACCACCGAGTTGCGTCTGAAGGAGAAGATGCGATGCTCCGCTCCCCCACCTACGTCTATTTGGTCATGTTCATGCTCTTGCACAAGAGCATTAGCGACACCCTAGGACTTCTCAAAGGCATCCCAAATTTCATTGAATATTTTTTGATTAAGTGATTATCACCACTCCCTCCATTCCTCTATTTATGTCGCTATGAAATAACGTACGAAGTACAACTCGCTAGCTTAACTCGTGACACTTTTTTTTGGACTGGAGGGAGTAATATTTTACTAATTCCCATGATTGGTCAGACCCTTGCGGTGAAGTGGTGGAGCACGAAGGGTGAAATCCACACTTGCAAGTTTTTGCCCGGTTCAATATTTCTAGGGCTTCGATGATATGATATTTCTAAATCGTATTGCTTCAGTGTTTAGACAGACACAGTACGTGGTGTTGGTTGCTACCCAAACTATAGGAATGGAATGAAATTCATGCATGTACATTGTTTTTACGGGACCGTTTTGTCTATTCGTTGGCTTCCAACGACAACAAAGAATATGGATGTTTTCGCAAAAAAAAAAAAAAGGATGATATAAAGGAAGATGATAATGACTCTGATTTTTTTTTTGAAATAAAGATAATGACTCTGAAGAGTGTCCTGGCTTTACTACGCTACATCTGGGCCAGCGCGACCTGCACATTTGAATGAGCCGTGGTTTGGGCCTGGTTCGGCAAACAACGAACACAATCTGGGCCAGCGCGACCTGCACACGGGCACACGGCGTCTTCCGCAGAACCCAACCTCTCCTCTCCTCCCCTTGTGAATTGTGATGGCGGCGAATCAATCTGACGGCATGGCCTGCGGCACCGCGTCACTCCCGGCGGAAGAGGCGGCGACGGAGCCTTCCGGAGCATCCGGCGGCGGCGCGTCACTCCCAGAGGCGCAGGAGGCGAGCCTCGCGGGACAGTACAGCGAGATGGACATCAACGCTGACGAGATGGACAGCACCGGCGGCGAGATGGAGGATGACGAGGAAGAGGAGGTCTTGGACTTCGTCTCTCGGTTCAAGTCGCTGCGCTCTCGGGAGGAGCGCCTGGCCGTGATCGCCGCCGACCTGCGCCGGATGAAGGAGCAGCGCGGCTCGAGCCCCCCAACCTTCATCGAGCTGGCGGCCTTCGTCCTCCTGCGCGAGATCCCTGCCGCCTCCCTCGAAGGCCTCCCCACCACCCTCTCCGTGCGGTCGATGTATGGTTAAGTGATTATTATCATTGCTGTTACTGTGCTTGATCGGACATTGACGATGGTTGCAATTGTTTCTATCTGGATTGACGTTTCCTGCTGTGATTTGCGCCTCTTTTGGGCGTTCGGCGATGCTATTTCTCATAAGGTTGCTTGTTAATGTTTATTGGACTTCCTTGAAAACTTGACACTGCGGAAATTTTTGATGCTTTCTACGGTGCTGATGAAGGCAACAACAAGAACTAAATGGATTCGAAATGTTTAGAGAATCGCATATTGAATTGGTTTACATTAATTTGTTTTGCTTCTGGCGCTGGCTACGTTGAATGGACTAGCATCTCTAGCAGATCCTTTAAAAGAGAACTTCAAAATAACCGCTTTTTATGGGGTTTTTTTAGCATTAAAAATATCCATTTCATATCCCGTAAACTGGGTCGATGTATATTTTTTTTAAGGTAAGCCTTCAAAAGAGCCTACAATACCTTGTATCTGCAGTTGCGGGGGTTACTTTTTAGGTCTCCCATAAACAACCAGACACTCGATGGGATGGAATATTCAGCTTCAACTACTGCCGGAATAGTTTCGATAACCAAAATCCACTATATTGGCTCGATTCCGACGTAATTAACACTGGTTGTCCCGAACCATTCGCACGCTTCCCAGTCCTGACCCCAATCCGGCCGCAGGCCCGAATCCTGCTTCCTCGTGCTTCCCGCTGTCATGGCAGGAGGGAGCGATAACCTCTTGCGTGACCGCACAGTCGAGCAGAGAGTGGCAAGCTTGTTGGCGGCAAGCCGCTGGCGTGCAGAGGTGGCGACCGACGGTGTGCGGCAGGCGGCGCGTCGGCCGGACGGATGGAGAAGGATGCGATCTGGTTATGGCGGTGGCACCGGCCGGTGCACGAGAAGGAGGCAGGAGACGTGGACCAGCCCGCCGGTGAGGAGTAGATACTGCCATATGAATAAGAGTGGTCACTTTGGCGAGATACTGCCATATGAAAAAAAAAACTTGGCCATGGCGGTCATGCCATAAAGCACTGGATTAGTTCTGTATTTCACATTTAACTCTATTTTCGCGTGCGTGCATGTTTGCTTTCCTTCAGAAATACCTTTATAGATGTCAAAACAAATTGAATGGCTTTCTCTATACTTCCTTTGTCCCTATATATAAGATGTTTTGGTAGGCTAAAGTAGACTACCAAAACGTTTTATATTTTGCGATGGAGGTAGTAGTTCGTAGGAGTTCATTGCGTGGAAGTCAAGGCTGAGATTAAATAATTAAATAAAATATAGAAATAATGAGAATAAATGTGTTCTGAAGTAGCTAGGAGTGTTTTATTTCTATCATGATGTCTCTTTCAACTTAAATATAGGTTAATGTAGTCTATGTGTGCTCCGCTTACCCAAGTACATGTTGGGGGATCGGTTTATCCAAAGGATCAAGGTTGAACAACATGTACTTGGTTGATCGCTCCTTGCAACAACGTCCATGCAGAGAAACAACATTTTGCGCGTTGGACTTCTAGATTTTTGCCGTTGTGAGGGGGAGAAGGCACCCACGAACTGGCTATGAAAGATATTTCAGTTTATCTGTTTTTCCAAAATAAATAAAGTCAAGTCAAAATAATGGTCTCGTTGTTTGGGTTTTGAATATGTATGTTTTGTACTCGTCATGAGCCAATGCCCCTCTGAAGATTTTTTTTTCAATAACATTATCTGTTTGTGGGCTCAAGGAGTATTAGAGAATGCGATGTAATCTCTATTTGATACAATAAAATTTGAATAAATTATTTAAAATAGACTAATGCAGGTTATATTGTTGAAGTAGTGAGTTCCCAACGAGGGCGGCGATATGGAGCCTGGAGCTCAAGGGTGTATTTTTTTAGAAAAGTCAAAAATGGTATTTAAAGTAAAAAACCAAGATTCTTTTACATAATCATGTAGATAATTTCTATGAGCCTGTATATTTTGTTGAATAATATGTCGTATTTTAGGCTACACAAAGTCACAAAATATGGCTCTAAATAGGCAAAGAAAACTCAATTTTGCTCTTCATGCTTGTCTTTCTATGCAGGTCAGATTTTTTTGAAGTGTTATATTTTGTTTTGTTTTTATATAAAACTAGTTAAATACCCGTGCGTTGCCACAGTTGTCTAAATTCTTTTTCTTACCATACATGTAGAAAAAATATTAACATAAAAGAGGTAGACATGTAACATTCAAAACACAATAAGATTGCGATTTGCTTAGAATGTAATTTGAAAAACAGTTCTATTCGACATCATATGCAAAATTCTAAACTTATCTCGTGTTGACAAATATTCCACTTCGCTTATAACCTATAGGTGGTTTCTGGTAATAGCTTTCATATAGATTGCCATGCAATGTACAAACTTATGTGTTGCAGCTAGGCCACAGAGTCGGCTTGTTATGCTTCATTTCAATCATGTTGCTCGCTCGTGTGGTTGTCCCTCGGATTATCAGGAACATCCCAATTTTAGAATTCGGATGTTCTCATATCATTCATGTGCATTTGCATCATATAGTACAGAAATCCATCAGGTGCAGATGCACCCACTACCCAAAAAACAAAATTTGAAATGTCAAAAAAGACAAATTTTCGCATATAGTTCAAGACATTTTATGTTAGCACAAAAAGTTACGTGAAAAAAAAAACATTTTTTGTGACCTGTGCAAAAAAGACATATTCGGACGCTCCAAAATAATTTTGTACGAGACATTTTTTTGTCTTTTTTGCACAGGTCACAAAAAATATTTTTTCTTCACGAATTTTTTTGTGCTAACACCAAATGTTCTGATGTATATCCGAATTTTTTTCTGGAATTTTTGTCATTTAAAAAAAAGTAAAATATTTTACATAATAGGTTCATCTACACCTGCACCTGCTACCCAAATCGCCGCCTCCTCATATAGTATTGCATTTTCATTGCATTGCATTAAATTAAATGAACACAAACTCAATCCTTAAATAATTAGATCAATTCAATATTATAAATGCATATGTGCATATAAGCACAAAGCTATTTTTCTATAAAGTGGTACTTGTGATAACAGAGAGCTAATAAAAGGAAAAGAATAAAAAGAAATAATAAGAAGAGGAGCAGTCGTAGGCCAATTTGGCTAGGAGATCACCGCACCAGCATTTCTATTCTCTTTTTTTTGTATGGTAATATGATTCTCATTGATAAATAAAAGACAAGATACAAAGTACGTATACACCGATCTTACATATCAGGAAAGATAGGATAAACCTATGTGACAAACCAATGCCTATCCATCTTCTTCGGCACCACTGTAGCAGCCACCAAAGAAACAAAATAGACAAATCACCTCTTCACCCGAGCTCGACGCGGCTCCATCGCTGATCATCAGCTTTTCGGAACTCCAAACTAGTTTGCCATAGGACAAACCATTGCCGTTGAAAGAATCAGACCGAGGCAGCACGACCCCGGACACGCCATCGAACTTCAGCACTGGCACCCCCGCACGATGATGTCGGAGTAGTGAACCAGAACCGTCAACCTTCAACCACGAACCCAGCACAAGGTGCACCATCTTCCATCTGTCACCAGCACAGACAACCGTCTGCACGTACTCCTGGATAAATCCTCTCTGCTCCACCATGGCGCCGGAGACAACGCCGCAGCAAGAGGGACAGAATAGGAGGAACGACTCATCTGATGAAGTCGTCGCCGCCGCCTCGCCGACAACATCCAAGAACCCTAAAGCCACCGACCTGAAAGATCGACAAGCACACGGTGCCACCAACTCCGAGACTCCGCCATGAAGGACAACGCCGGTGTGGGAGTAGAGCTGAGGCAGATTTATTCTTCCGTGCGCCGCTCCCACCACCCCAACGGGACACCATGACCTACAAATCCAAACCCTAACTACAGAGCGGAGGAACCGGATCCCCCTCCCTCCCGCCGCCGGAGCAGCAGGCAGAGGGAGAGGGGACCAGCACTTTGACTGGTGGAGATCGGGAGGAAGAAACGATCGCCTCCCTGGCGGCTAGGTCAGGGAGCGAACAGACGAGAAAGTCTTGCCATTTCTATTCTCTCTTCCCACATCCTATTTCTCTCTTTTCTTTTCCCTGATGTACAATACCCACGCATCATACCATCAACTCCTATTTCTGAACTGATTTCGAAACAACTCCAGGAAGTGTACGGATCATGTACCGTACTGGGTTCCTGGAAGATCACCAAATTCATTCAACTCAGCTATCGCTTGGCCACCAAAATATCCTATAAATACCCTCTCTGCCCCACGGTTCCATTTTCCACAAATCACAAAACCCTAGTCGCCCCAGATCGATCTACCGATCTTCGCTGTCATCGTTCTTCGCCGAAGCTTTGCTGAAGGTTTCTGTCGCCTCTCGTCGCCCTGAGACCCTCCCTTTTTCGTTTATCATTCTACTCTTGCTCACCAACGCCCTAATCTTGTTTCCAAACAAATCAGAGGACGGGAGCGAGTTGTTTGCCTTAGGAGTTGGAGCTGCGGGAGTACACCATCCTCGCCGTTTGAACCTTCGAGAGCTGCTACCGAGACCACCGCAAAGTTCTCCGTCAGTAGCTGCTTCGCCCAGAAGTTTCTCCGAGCTGTACGATCACCGGAACGCCGCCGAGCATCATCACCGAACAACCGTGTTGCCATTGCTGGTCAGTTGCGATTCTCACCGGAGAAGAAACTGCACAGCCGCCCGATCATGTTTGCGTGGTTTAGATTAGATCACTTGCACTGAAAAGGTATCGGCGAATCAAGCGCCGCCATGTGGCAAGTGACTAGGCAGCGCCTAGTCAACGCTTAGTCGGCGCCCACTCAAAGCGAACAGCAAATCACGCTGCGACATTTGTCATGAATTTCTATAAATTCGTATAAGTAAACTGAGAATATGTTGATCTTGTAAAAATCATAGTAAATAATCTACTCATCAGAAAATTACGAACAATATACCGTTGGATTCATATTTTGTGTAGATTCTGCATGTTTACCGAACCTGACAAGCTACGGAAATTAAACACTAGGTATATTTTTTGGCATAACTTTAATTGTATAAATCCGAATGAAATGATTCTTTTTGCTCCTAAAAAATAATTAAAATGTCTATCCTGAGGATAAGAAATATAATTTTATTGAACAATTATTTTTACAGAAACATGAAGAATATTATTTATCCCTCTAAAAGGCTTTAAATCACATTATAAATTTCATTTTGCATTTTAATAGGTTACATACGCATCAGCTGCTAGTTTAATGACCAGAGAACTAGTTAACAACAATTTGTGCAGTATTAACTTGACATGCATGCATGTGCTGCATTATTGTATTGTTGTGTTTTGTTTCTTATTGGTGTGTTATCGAAACATGTAGATTGTGCGGATTACAACCCTTGCAATTGTGAGGACTGTGTGAACAACTTCAACAATCAAGGCAAGTGTGCTCATAAATGTTCTAGTATTTTTCCTAAGCATTAGTGTATTATTTTAGAATTGGATGTGTAGAAAGATCTATATTATTATGCTATGCTATGGAACCCAATGGGATAGCCATATGATTCTACCATGACATTGAATGGTCTTTTGTCGCCATCATAGGTGTAGTATACGGGTTAGTACACGGGGTTATGGATTCATGTTATGAAAAGTGTTAAAGTTGTGGATATATTAACATTTAATAAAAACACAAACACACGTAGTTTTCACCAAAAGTGTTAAAGTTGTGTAAAAGTGTCCCCGAAAGGCTGGTAAAACTTAGTTTTCAGTATACAAACACGAACACACTCCTTCACAACATGAGCTCCTACCCATTGGTTCAACCACAAGTTTTTAAGCAAATATGAAATTAGAATGAGTGCGAATTCAACATAGTTCCAAATATAGTTGTTCAAATTGTGCTTTACCAGGGACATGGCTAAGATGTTAGTTTTAGACTCTCGGGAGCTTTGTACACTTTATCCGTAAGACTCAATCAACCCCGTTAACCAAAACACACAATTTGTACAATGATTTGGAGAAGACCAAGATGAAACTCTTGGGAAATAGACCCTCGAACCACCTGCGGACTGATACAACCTACTCTTATGCTATATCTGCTGGTCACGACGGGCTCGAGGTCCTATAACTTACTTGGCTTAGTCAACACCCATACTTATGTTGACATACAGATGTACACGTAAACTACCAAACAAGCAACTAATATATTCTCTTTGTGAGCTAGGTTGTGGTCCCCACCATACAACACACTCCGATGACAACTCTAGCAACCCCCAGAGAATTAATTAACTTAAGTTGTTTTTTATTAAATATTAATATATCCACAACTTTAACACTTTTCATAACATGAATCCATGACCCTGTATAACTAAGCATAGCTAAGCACAACTACACCTACGATGACGACAAAAGACAATTCAATGTCATGGTAGAATCATATGGCTATCCTATCTGGGTTCCATAGCATAGCATAATAATATAGATATTCCTACACATGTAAAATCTACAAAAATACACTAATGCCTAGGAAAAATACTCGGACATACATGAGCACACTTGACTTGATTGTTGAAGTCGTTCACACAATCCTCACAATTGCAAGGGTTGCAATCCGCACAATCTACATGTTTCGATAACACACCAATAAGAAACAAAACAGAACAATGCAACAATGCAACACATGCATGCATGTCAAGTTAATACTGCACAAATTGTTGTTAACTAGTTCTCTGGTCATTAAACTAGCAGTTCATGCGTATGCAACCTATTAAAATGTGAAAGGACAAGGATGTCGCTTAGAGGGGGGGGGGGGTGAATAGGCGATTTAAACTTTTCTGGTTTAGTCTTGATAATTGCGGAATAAAACTAGGTGTTTAAATTAACAAGCCAACAACCTAAATATACTAGGCTCACATATGTGCACCAACAACTTATGCTAAGCAAGACAAGCAACAAAGTGATAGCAATATAAAATACTTCAAGCACGAAGGCTATCACAACTTAAAGTGCATAAGTAAAGAGCTCGGGTATAGAAATAACCGAGGCACGCGGAGACGAGGATGTATTCCCGAGTTCCTCCTTTTTAGGGGAGTACGACTCGTTGGAGAGGTGTGAGGCACCACAAAGGTCGATCTCAACGCCACAAAGGCTCACCCTATTCTCCGATGAACCGCACCACAAAGAATTAGTTCACCTTCCACTATCGGAATCCTTCTAGGCGGAAACCGGAGCCTTTACAACAACGATCCGGAGCACACACCCACAACCAAATTGGGGGCTCCCGAACGGCTACAAGTGACCACTCAAGGTCGCAACCACCACAAAGGCGTCTAGGGTCCAAAGACCCAAGAGTAACAAGCTCACAAACTTTCAACTTCCACGAATCCTCGTGGAGAGCAAACCGATGGACCAAATGCAAATGGCAAGAGCACAAGTGCTCAAATCCTTCACTCTCAAATTCCAACAAAGCAACAAATGCTTATGAGGGAATAAGAGAGGAAGAACAAAGAGGAGATGCACCAAGAACTCCAAGATCAAGATCTACTAGGTTCCCCTCACTTAGAGGAGAGATGGATTGGTGAAAATGTAGATCTAGATCTACTCTCACTTTCCCTCAAAGATATACAAGAATCATGGGAGGGATTGAGAGGAAGGCAAGCTTTTCCAAAGGTCAACAATAGAGGAGAGAGAGAGGGGAAAAACATGCTCAAGAGGTTAGCGAACCATTGGGGAAGAAGCCCCCTTAAATAGGTCCCCTTAAAATGTGCCCGTTGGGCAGTGCAGGGAGGCCGACCTGGCTAGCCTGTAGGCTGGCCACCCAGCAGAGGCGCCCGGCCTGGGAGCCGGCCTGGGCTGGCCTGGAGGCTGGCCACCCAGAGACAAAGAGAAAAACTACAATAACTTTTTCATCCGGACTCCAATTTTGATGATCTTGGGCTCGTTGGAATCGCAACAAAGAGCTCTTCAAGATTATGCAGAGAAACATCATAGTCCATCTGTGAGGATAATGCCAAATATAGAAAGGTAAAACCTCTCTATAAAAGATGAACTGGCAAAACCTCCAAATGGGATGAATCCAACTTTGTTGGAAAGATAGCAACAAGAGCTTTCCTACAAAAAGTGGAAATACTAAGAACCATAAATAGAGTTAAGTTGAAACACATGGAAAGGTGTGGAACTTTCCTCAAGGATAAACCGATAATATTTCCAACACGAAAACGCAACAAGTTTTCCATATCAAATCCGTTTTTTGGTGAACTTGGGCTTGTCATGAAGATCACAACAAACACCAAACCCAACAAGGAGAAAAACCAAATAAGAACCAAGAAACATGATATGCCAAGTATGCAAAGGTTTGAGCTCTCCACAAAGATGCGATCAAGTTACTCACTTGAGAGCCCCTCTTGATATTACGCCGTCTACCCTATAACCCGGTCTCTCACTAACAACATGAGATCGGTAAAATAGAAACCCTATCAAGATCATACCTTTGCCTTGCGCATTCCACTTGAGCTAGATGATGACGATCTTGATGTTGGATGTATGCCCTGAGAGACAATAAATATACATCTGTTTCATGATTAATGAATTATATCTTTATGCTATAACTGCTATGGTCTATAAATATGTAATTTATAGGGAAACACATACGCACGTGTAAGGATATAATCAAACCCTGTTTACCTTTGTCCTGTCTCTTGGACACACTCGTTAATACAGGATGGCGATGTTTTCTAGCCATGGACATAAGTAATTGTCATTATTAATGAGAGCACATTGTTAAGTTAAACACTGTGACTGGGAAGACCCAAAAGTATGATATACTACAAGATCAAGTTCTGGAGAAAATAGTATAGTCTAAGATTGATTGCTTATTCATTCCTTAGACCATGAGAATTTATGGTTATACATACTGGAGAGGAAGCTTTGGCGTAGCAAGTATCATGGCCGTAACTGGGTGATCAAAACGGCTACTGCTGGGTGACCTTAAATGTATATATGATCATAGTAGTTCAAGACTGGGAATCACGCCTATAGGTATTAGAGAGATACAACCTAGATCCACTCTAGTGGGAAAGCATCTATCGATAAGTCTGCGCATGCAAGGTTGTGATATGTAAATATCATGGGATGCTTGAACACAGGTAAAGAGTAATGGCATCGTACCGGTAACAAGGATAAAGTGACATAGTAAATAAAAGCTATCATTTACGGTATTGCCATATATCTCGCCTTGGGTATTTGATGAGTATCGTGTTGTGATGGGAACAAACATGTTAGTCAAGCAGGTTCATCAAAGTGTCTTCGCACAACGATAGTAGTCATTCAGAACGTCCATGGTTCTGACCCTGACCGGTGATTGGATAGGCATTTCCAATTATAGCTATACGTTGTCGAACCTGTAGGGGTCACACACTTAAGACGTCAAGGTCTGCTGTTTACGTAGTTTGGTTAGGAGTAGAGAAGGACTATCACCTGGGATGGTTCCGGAGTGATAGAATTATATTCAGAGATTGGATCATTAAGAAAAAAGGTTTATATATAGAAGGAAATAATTATCCAGTATATTTTGTCGGCGGACACTGGGTGTCCCGGATCATATAAATATGTTTATATGATAAGTATTTAATTCTAGGAATTAATTAGAAAAAATATTAATTGATTGAATATTAATTTATTTAATTAATAAATAAAAGGGAACATTATTTATTTAAAAGGGCCAATAAAAGGTGGCTGCCACATGGGCCCTAGGGGCCCACATGGCAGCCGCACCACCACTGGGTGGTGGCAGGCCAGGACGCCAGGAGGGCTGAAACCGTAATGGGCCTAGGGCCCATGGGGGAGGCGGCAGCGACGACCAAGGGCGGGCCGGCCCGGGGTCGGCCCGACCCCACCTAGGTCGGTGCGCCTAGGGCGGGCCCCACCCCAAGGGCGGCGGCGGTTGAGGCGGTGGGGGAGTTGGAATCCCACTCCAACTACTCCCTAAACCTACTTGGACAAGGGGAAATCCTTCCCCTTGCCAAGTCTCCCTACCCCTTGGACCTCTCCTCTTGGAGACACACAATTTAGAGAAAAGAATAGAGATCTCTCCCGGGAGCTCTCTAGATCTAGATCTAATCTCTCTCCCTCTCTCCCATGTGTTGGGGTTCTCTCCACCATACGTACACCAGTAGCTCTTAACTCTGGCACGGCGAAGCGCTGCTGGATCTTGACGGACGTACATGTGCGAGCTCTCAGAGGGGCGATACGTCCTAGACGTTTGGCCCTCACTCTGCTGGATCAAGAAGGCTGTACGAGGGATCGGTAACATCTTCACCGCCAGGCTTGGTTGTGAGGATCTTCATCAGGCATCATCGACATCGTCACCGACAACTCTTCCACGTCTCGTTGTTGGTAACGAATAAGTACTAAACCTCCCATGTTACTAAACCTCCCATGTATCTTCATAGTTGTTCCTGGCTGTTGCGTAGGTTGGAAATTTTTAAATTCTGCTACGTAACCCAATAGTGGTATCAGAGCTTTCTATGAGTAGGTACAGGTACGTACTAAAGCAGCTAAGTCGGTGCGGGCACCGCACAAGTTTGTGTGGGTATGTCATGAGCTCTTATGACATTTAGATTATTTATGATTACTTCCCAATATGCAGTCTTGTCTAGTTTCCAATGGCATTGTTGGATCTCGAACTTCTGGCAATCCGCGGACCTTCCAGCTGCTCTTGTATGCTTGCTGGCGCCAACAAAGTGCTAACAGTAGCTTTGAATCTATCTATAGTTGGAATTCGTTGACTTGATAGCGGATGGGGCATGTGGACTAGGTCCACACGGGGGTCATGTGCTTTTGCAATCGTATAGATTGGGATCCGCAATGTTTTCGTAATGTTGGGATCGACAATCACCCCGAAGGTTAATCTAGTAACATGAATAATCATGCTTGGTTCTGAACGTAGGCAGTGACGGTTTTACTCGGTAAATCCTAAAGCCTCGTAAAATTGCAAACACAAAGGTTAGAAGGCGTCTAACTTGTTTTTGCAGGACATGTGATGTGATGTGGTATAGTCCTTTAATTTTATTCAAGTCTTGTATGAAATTCCATCTTTTGTATTTCTGACTTGCGTGTCAGACTTTAAAGCATGATGGTTGGAAACCACAGGATTGCTATCTCAGGCCTGCGTGCCACATGTTATTTCATTTCTTAGTAATAGGAGATGGACATGGAGATGGCGTCGTAGACCTCAACGACAAAGCATGGCGCAAAAGAAGGAGTTCTTGGAGCCACAATAAAGACGAAGAGGACTATACTACATCACTATTTCTGTGAAAGTTTATCCTTTTTGTTATTGCACTCTTTTGGTTGCGCAGTAGCCATGATTATTAGGGTGATTCCTCAAGTCCAATATCAAGGAGATCGTGCTCATCCAACCGTGGCACCGTCAAACCAGATGCTTGTCACCGTACGCCGTGTTTCCACGAGTAATGTGTGCCAAGGGTTTGGGAGGCGGGCACGAACCGTTCTAGCAGCATGATCGGTTGTTGTCCTGAAGTCCTGGCATAACTGTTATGAGTTCGGAGCACTACATCGAAAGATGAACGGAAATCACGGCAGGAAGTGATTGGAAGTTGGCCTACCCTTTCGTCATAGTAGAAGCGGTGTATCCATCATTCTTACTATTGAGGACTGTGGATTCTGAATCACTGTTCAACTGATCATGAGGAATATCAGTTTCAGTGGGAGCACACTTTAGTTAAATTATATCATTTTAACTTGTGCAAATTAATCATGAAAAAGAGTCTAAAATGGAATTTGCTATCATTGTAGATCAAAGCTTGTCGACATTAACCTGCTTTGTAAAATGGAAACTTTAACTGTTAATGGCAGTTGTAGATTGGATCTGCACCCTTAGAGATAGACTTAGAGAAAATAGGAAAATTTATGTTCTAGATGCACCTCCCTCAGAGTTGTCATGGAATGACAATTTTACACGTGATGAAAAGCAGTAAGGGAATTCATGTTAGCTCATATGGATAGACGGTTGCACACTCGCTTTGAGAAAGCTAGTGCATATGATGTGCTCACAGAGCTGCATAGTCTATTCCAGGAGAGAGTTAAAATTGCATGTTATGCGATCACTAAACTGCTCTTCAGTGCCAAGCTAGACATGAAGGGTTCGCTCAATGACCACTTGGCTAGCATGATTAAGCTTAATCAAAAGTTGGAAGATCTAGGATTTCCAATGAATGCCCAAGCAAGTCGTACAGTGTTGCTAATGTCACTACCACCGCCTTATAGCGGATACATTTAAAATTCTAATTTGATTGGTAGCAACATAAGCGTGGAAGAGCTTACTCGGAAATTAATCATAGTGGAAGCTAAGATTAAAATTGCAGAAGGGTTGGTATTACCAACAAGCATCACAAAGGATAGAGGAAGGAGATCTCAATTTAGTGGATAATTTAGGGACTGGAAATCCCAGAGTCATTAATGTGCTAGATGTGTATTTAACTGGACCTCACAGTGATTCATGGATCTTTGACACCGGGTCAGTTGCACACATTTGCAACACAACAATTGGTTTAAAAGATGTGAGGAAGTTAAATCCAGGTGAAGTCTGCATGAGAGTTGGCAACAGAATGCAAGTTAGCGTTCGTTCCATCGGTACCATGAGCCTTCACTTACCTTCAGGATTCATTTGGAAATGCGTAATTGCTACTATGTGCCAACATTGAGCAAGAACATCATTTCAGGGTCACGACTTTTACGTGACGGGTATTCTTTTAATTCTGAGAACAATGGATGTTCGATTTATTATAAGGGTGCATTTTACGGATCAGCCCCTCTGGTGGATGGTATGTTTGTATTGAATCTTGGAAGGATAGAAGACACATTACACATTGATGCAAAACGACTGAAAGTAGTGAAAGATGATACTTACACTTGGCACTGTCGTCTTGGGCACATCGAAAAGGGCCGCATGAAACAACTCTACTCAGATGGGTTGTTGCAATCATTTGATGAAGAATCATTTGATCAGTGTGAGGCATGTCTGATGGGAAAATGGCCAGGCACCATTCAACGGTATAGTTGAACGGGCTACGGAACTGCTCGAGATCATACACATGATGTGTGTGGACCTTTGAACATTCCAGCGCGCGGTGGATTTCTTTACTTCGTGACATTTACTGATGATTTAAGAAGGTATGGCTATATCTACTTGATGAAGCAAAAGTCGGAAACCTTTGAGAAATTCAAAGAGTTTCAGAATGAAGTAGAAAACAAATATGACAGGAAGATAAAGTACCTACGATCTGATCGTGGTGGAGAATATCTTAGTCATGAATTCAGTCAACGTATGAAGGAGCGTGGAATTGTACCACAGCTCACGCCGCCTGGAACACCACAGAGGAACGGAGTTTCAAAGAGACGTAATCGAACCCTAATGGATTCGTTAGGTCTATGTTGGCATTATCTGATTTACCACTATCTTTTGGGGTTATGCACTAGAAACAGCAGCTTACACTTTAAACAGAGCACCATCCAAATCTGTCAAGACAACACCATATGAGATATGGATGGGTAAACCACCCAATCATGGCATATGAGGTTTGGGGTTGCGATGTTTATGTTAAACGATTGCAAGCCACAAACTCGAGCCTAGGTCTGACAAATGTGTTTTCATAGGGTATCCTAGAGACACCATCGGATACACCTTTTATAACAAGGCGAGGGCAGGATTTTCGTTGCCCGGAATGGCGTATTTCTTGAGAAAGAATTTCTTTCAAAAGAAGTCAGTGGGAGGACGGTAAGTCTTGACGAGATTTTACAATCTTCTCAAGAGATAGTCAGAGTAAATGCACCGGAAGCAATTCCTGTCACTAACTCAGCCACTGATACGGAGATTCTGACTCCTCCTCAAGAGGAGAAGAAATTCCAGTCAGGACAAATCCTCAAATAAGAAAGGGAACCAGAAATCGCGAACAACCTCGGTTTTTCGAGAATGAAGTTTTCTTACTTGAGAATGTCGAGCAAGAGGTTTTCATCATGAATGAAGTTCTTCTTCTCGAAGTGGATGAACCTGCATGTTATAAGGAAGCAATGGATGATGTAGATTCCAACAAATGGCAAGTAGCCATGAATTCTGAAATGAAGTCCATGTACGACAATGAAGTCTGGGATTTGGTTGATCTTCCTGAGGAAGTGAGACCAATAGAATGTAAATGGATCTTCAAGAAGAAGATAGATGCAGACGGTAATGTTACCGTTCATAAAGCACACCTTGTCGCAAAGGGTTTTCGACAAATTCATGGTGTAGACTATGAGGAGACATTCTCTCCCGTAGCAATGCTTAAGTCTGTAAGGATTATTTTAGCTATAGCTGCCTTCTATGATTATGAAATCTGGCAGATGGATGTCAAAACAGCTTTCCTTAATGGAAATCTTTCTGAGGACGTGTACATGGTACAGCCCGAAGGTTTTGTCGATCCAAAGAAAGCTAACATGGTGTGCAAGCTAAAGAGATCTATTTATGGTCTCAAGCAAGCATCACGGAGTTGGAATATTCGATTTGATGAAGTAGTCAAGAGTTTTGGCTTGATTCAGAATTTCGAGGAAACTTGTATTTACAAGAAGGAAAGTGGGAGCTCACTAGCGTTTCTTATTCTCTATGTCGATGATATATTGTTACTTGGTAATGATAAATGTTTCTTGGGGAAGTTAAAGCTTCATTGGAAAAGAGTTTTGTGATGAAGGACTTAGGAGAGGCTGCTTACATATTAGGCATCAAGATCTATCGTGACAGAGATAGACGCCTAATAGGTCTTAGCCAAAGTACATATATAGAAAAGGTGTTGAAGAGATTCAACATGGTCGATTCCAAGAAAGGCAATATTCCCATATCGCCTGGAATAATCTTGAGCAAGAAACATTGTCCTATGACTGTTGCTGAGCGAAAAGAAATGGCGGACGTTCCTTATGCCTCGGCAATAGGATCTATAATGTACGCAATGACATGCACACGCCCTGGCGTGACATATGCCCTAAGTGTTACCAGCAGATTTCAATCTGATTTTGGTAAAGCCCATTGGACAGCAGTTAAAAACATTCTGAAATAACTCAGGAGAACTAAGGACATGTTCCTGGTCTATGGAGGGGATGAGGAGCTCAGAGTAAAGGGTTACACTGACTCAGGATTTCAGTCTGATCCAGACGATTCCAAAGCACAATCAGGTTACGTGTTTGTTCTTAACGGCGGTGCAATCAGCTGGAGAAGCTCCAAGCAAGGCACGGTGGCAGACTCTGCAATGGAGGCGGAATATGTGGCGGCATCTGAAGCAGTCAAAGACAGCTATTGGATAAAGAAGTTCATCACTGAACTAGGAGTGGTTCCTTCAGTGGCAGATCCAATTGAGATCTATTGTGACAACAATAGTGTTGTGGCTCTAGCAAAGGATCTGAGGTCTCACAACAAAGCCAAGCACATAGAACGCAAGGATCACCTCATCAGAGATCATGTAGCAAAAGGGGACACTGCAATACGTAGATTTCATACTATTGACAATGTTGCTGATCCTATGACAAAAGCACTCCCATGCTTGAAGTTTGAACCTCACCGGTTTAACATCGGTCTTAAAGAAGGTTTAATGTAATAGATAGTTATTGTATCTAAGTGCAAGTGGGAGACTGTTGGATGTATGCCCTGAGAGACAATAAAAATACATCTGTTTCAAGATTAATGAATTATATCTTTATGCTATAACTGCTATGGTCTATAAATATGTGATTTATAGGGAAACACAGACGCACGTGTAAGGATATAATCAAACCTGTTTACCCTTTGTCCTGTCTCTTGGACAAACTCGTTAATACTGGATGGCGATGTTTTGCAGCCATGGACATAAGTAATTGTCATTATTAATGAGAGCACATTGTTAAGTTAAACACTGTGACTGGGAAGACCCAAAAGTATGATATACTACGAGATCAAGTTCTGGAGAAAATAGTATAGTCTAAGATTGATTGCTTGTTCATTCCTTAGACCATGAGAATTTATGGTTATACATACTAGAGAGGAAGCTTTGGCGTAGTCAAGTATCATGGCCGTAACTGGGTGATTAAAACGGCTATTGCTGGGTGACTTTAAATGTATATATGATCATAGTAGTTCAAGACTGGGAATCACGCCTCTAGGTATTAGAGAGATACAACTTGGATCCACTCTAGTGGGAAAGCATCTATCGATAAGTCTGCGCAGATAAGGTTGTGATATGTAAATATCATGGGATGCTTGAACACGGGTAAAGAGTAATGGCATGGTACCGGTAACAAGGATAAAGTGACATAGTAAATAAAAGCTATCATTTACGGTATTGCCATATATCTCGCCTTGGGTATTTGATGAGTATCGTGTTGTGATGGGAACAAACATGTTAGTCAAGCAGTTCATCAGAGTGTCTTCGCACAACGATAGTAGTCATTCAGAACGTCCATGGTTCTGACCCTGACCGGTGATTGGATAGGCATCCAATTATAGCTATACGTTGTCGAACCTGTAGGGGTCACACACTTAAGACGTCAAGGTATGTTGTTTACGTAGTTTGGTTAGGAGTAGAGAAGGAGTATCACCTGGGATGGTTCCGGAGTGATATAATTATATTCAGAGACTGGATCATTAAGAAAGAAGGTTTATATATAGAAGGAAATAATTATCCAGTATATTTTGTCGGCGGACACTGGGTGTCCCGGATCATATAAATATGTTTATATGATAAGTATTTAATTCTGGGAATTAATTAGACAAAATATTAATTGATTGAATATTAATTTATTTAATTAATAAATAAATAAAAGGGAAAATTATTTATTTAAAAGGGCCAATAAAAGGTGGCTGCCACATGGGCCCTAGGGGCCCACATGGCAGCCGCACCACCACTGGGTGGTGGCAGGCCAGGACGCCAGGAGGGCCGAAACCCTAATGGGCCTGGGGCCCATGGGGGAGGCGTTGGCGGCGACCAAGGGCGGGCCGGCCCGGGGTGGGCCCGACCTCACCTAGGTCGGTGCGCCTAGGGCGGGCCCCACCCCAAGGGCGGCGGCAGTTGAGGCGGTGGGGGAGTTGGAATCCCACTCCAACTCCTCCCCAAACCTACTTGGACAAGGGGAAATCCTTCCCCTTGCCCAAGTCTCCCTACCCCTTGGATCTACTATATAAACCCCACCCCCTCTCCTCTTGGAGACACACAATTTAGAGAAAAGAATAGAGATCTCTCCCGGAAGCTCTCTAGATCTAGATCTAATCTCTCTCCCTCTCTCCCATGTGTTGGGGTTATCTCCACCATACTACATCAGTAGCTCTTAACTCTGGGACGGCGAAGCGCTGCTGGATCTTGATGGACGTACTTGTGCGAGCTCTCAGAGGGGCGATACGTCCTAGACGTTTGGCCCTCACTCTGCTGGATCAAGAAGGTTGTACGAGGGATCGGTAACATCCTCACCGCCAGGCTTGGTTGTGAGGATCTTCATCAGGCATCATCGACATCGTCACCGACAACTCTTCCGCGTCTCGTTGTTGGTAACGAATAAGTACTAAACCTCCCCTGTATCTTCATAGTTGTTCCTAGCTGTTGCGTAGGTTGGAAATTTTTAAATTCTGCTACGTAACCCAATACTTGACTCCCTCAAGTTGGAACACATTTCTTGATTTTGCTTGCTAGCACATGCTTGATAAAGACTTCTCCAAATACTCCCCCATACACCATGATGGGATGGGAGAGCCTTGCTAAGCTCCGTCTTCATGAATCCACTTGAACTTCATCTTCTTATCTTGATATATATGATGGCTTGGAGATAACATGAATGTTCACTCAATCTTCTTTTCTAAGCTATGCTTGTAATAAGCTCAACTCTTCACATGACCATTCTTAATATAAACCCTTGGATAGAACTTTGGTCATCATGTAATCTTCTAGAGTCCAACACATGAACTCCAATCTTTTCCTATGGACAAGATCTATAAGAATATCTCAATACAAACATTAGTCCATAAGGATTGTCATTAATTACCAAAACCACATGGGGCAACACATGCACTTTCAAAATGCAATATGAGATTTATAATGCGATTTAAAGCCTTTTAGAGGGATAAATAATGTTATGCAAGTTTCTGTAGAAATAATTGTTCAATAAAAATATGTTTCGTATCCTCTGGATATACATTTTAGTTTTCTTATAGGAGCAAGAAGAATTAGTTTATTCGGATTTATAGAATTAAAGTTATGCCAAAAATACTATAACTTTTATTTAGTTTTATTAGCTTGTCAGGTTCGGCAAACAAGCAATATTTTTACAGAATCAGATTCAACACACAATTCTGAATCCAACGGTATATTAAATGCAATTTTCTGATTAGTAGATTATTTACTATGATTTTTACAAGATTCACTATCCTCTGTTTACTTATAAGAATTTACAGAAATTTGCGACACATGTCGCTGCGTGGTTGGCTGTTCGCTTTGACTGGGCGCTGACTAGTCACTTGTCACATGGTGGCGCTTGATTCGCCGGTACCTCTTTAGTGCAAGTGATCTAATCTAAACCACGCGAACACGATCGGACGGCCGTGCAGTTTCTTCTCCGATGAGAATCGCAGCTTACCAGCAATCGTAGCACGGTTGTTCGGCGATGATGCTCGGCGGTGTTGCGGTGGTCGTACTGCTCGAGAGAAACTTCCGGGGAAGCAGCTACTCAGAGAGAACTCGGCGGTGGTCTCGGCAGCAGCTCTCGAATGTTCAAACGCAATGACGGTGTACTCCTGCAGCTCCAACTCCAGCGATGAACAACTCGCTCCCATCATCTGATTTGTGCGGAAAAAATATTAGGGTGATGGCGAGCAAGAGTAGAATGATAAACGAAAAGGGGAGGGTCTCAGGGTGACGTGAGGCGACGGAAACCTTCACCGAAACTGTGGCAAAGAATGACACGGCGAAAATCGGTAGATCGATCTGTGGCGACCAGGGTTTTCTGATTTGCCGAAATACGGAACCGTGGGACAGAGAGGGTATTTGTAGAATTTTTTCGTGGCCAAGCGATAGCTGAGTTGAACGAAATGGAGATATTCCAGGAACCTAATTTGGTACAGGATACGTACGCTTCATGGAGTTGTTTTGAAATCAGTTCAGAAATAGGAGTCGATGGTCTGATGTGTGGGTACTGTACATCAGGGAAATAGGAGTCGATGGTCTGATGTGTGGGTACTGTACATCAGGGAAAAGAAAATAGAGAAATTGGACGTGGGAAGAGAGAATAGAAAAGCTGGTGCGAAGATCTCCTAGCCAAATTGGCCTATCTGGGCAGGCCCTGCTAAAATATAGCACAAATTTTGTTTGACTAATTTAGAATTTGGAGGAAAATTGAGTGAAACATGCTATTAAACCTGTACTAATAATTTGGGAAAATAAATTAATTTGCACCTGCTAGACTAGCAAAGATACAGCAGGACCTAGACTGACTAGCAAAGCTAGCTAGCAACGACATTTTGTTTTAGAAAATCGACGAAGCGGTCAAAACAGCGTGTGTCTTCTTGGGTTATTATTCTCTTGGGCTCATGCTACCAGTACAGTGCTTGTTGGTCGAGCGATACTGCAAGGCTGCCGGCTTGACTGGTACTTCTCACTTTGGGCAGGAGCTCCTAAGGCGACGGATCTGACGAGCGTAGCCTGAAGAAACTCCTTCTTGGGCTCGGCCCAACAATTGGCGCGCGTTCGACTGTTTCTTCAGTCACACTTTTTTCTTCGCTTTAGTCACGTTGCGCTGTGTTCGCTCGTTCACTCGTTCAAATCTTTCTATTCGCGCTGTGTTCGCTCGAACCCATTTGTTCGCACACATTTGGCTGGTTCATTCCTTGTTTCCCTTCAGTTTAACCATTACAAAAACACACATAAAAAATGTAGGTACAAAAAAAAGATAGAAAATCACCGATTTTTTTTAGTTGAAATAGACATGCTATTTAAAAAGAGACAAAATCTTGAAGGATAAGTGCACAATATTTCTCAGTGCTGAGAAAATACATATAGTATCAGGAGCATTACTGAAAAAAAGGGTGAGAATTTATTTTGAACGATTTTAAAAGTGAATAAAGAAGTCGATGAACGAAATCTATTTTTGAACGATTCTTAAAAATGAACAGAAAAAGGGTGAGAATGAAAACTTTTTTAAACCATTTTTAAAATGAACAAAAAAGCAGATGAACTAAATCTATTTTTGAATGATTAAAAAAATTGAACAGAAAAGGGTGTGAACGGAAATCTATTTTTGAACGATTTTTTAAAATGAAAACAAAAAATACGATGAATAAAACTATTTTTGAACGATTTTAAAAAGTGAACAAAAATGACGGTGAACGAAATCTATTTTGAACGATTCTAAAGAATGAACACGAAAATTTGGTGAGACAGAAACAATTGATGAACGATTTAAAATGAACAAAATCTATTTTTGAACAAATTTGAAAATGAAAACAAAAAAGGCGGTGAACAAAAACTATTTTAAACGATTTTAAAAAGTGAACAAAAAAATTGTTGAACGAAATCTATTTTCGAACGTTTCTAAAAAATGAACAGAAAAAAGGGAGAGAATGGAAACTTTTTTGAACAATTTTGAAAGTGAACAAAAAAGACGATGAGCGAAATCTATTTTTGAACGATTCTTAAAAATGAACACAAAAAGGGTGAGAACGGAAACTTTTTTAAACAATTTATAAAATGAACAAAAAAGTTGAGGAACAAAAACTAATTTTGAACAGTTTTGAAAATGAAAAAAAAGTAAATGAATGAAATCTATTTTTGAACGAATTTTGAAAATGAAAACAAAAAAGGCGGTGAACAAAAAAAAATTGAACGATTTTAAAATAGTGAACAAAAATGTCGGTGAACGAAATCTATTTTTGAACGATTCTAAAAAATGAACACAAAAATAGGGTGAGAACGGAAACAATTGTTGAACGATTTTAAAAATAAACGAAATCTTGTTTTGAATGATTTTTGAAAATGAAAAAAGGGTGGTGAACGAAATCTATTTTTGAAAGATTCTAAAAATTGAACTGAAAAAGGGGTGAGAACAGAAAAAAATTGAACTATTTTGAAAGTGAACAAAAAAGTCGATGAACGAAATCTATTTTTGAACTATTCTTAAAAAATGAACAGAAAAAGGGTGAGAACGGAAACTTTTTTTAAACAGCTTTTAAAAAGAACAAAACAGCCGACGAACGAAATCTATTTTTGAACGATTCGAAAAATTGAACAGAAAAAGGGTGTGAACATTAATCTGTTTTTCTATGATATTTTAAAATGACAACAAAAAAGGCGGTGACCAAAAACTATTTTTGAACAATTTTAAAAAGTGAACAGAAAAGTCGGTGAACAAAATCTATTTTTGAACGATTCTAAAAATTGAACAAAAAAAAGGGTGAGAATGGAAACTTTTTTGAACGATTTTAAAAGTGAACAAAAAAGTCGATGAACGAAATCTATTTTTGAACAATTTTTAAAAATGAACAGAAAAGGGTGAGAACGGAACCTTTTTTAAACAATTTTTAAAATGAACAAAAAAGTCGATGAACGAAATCTATTTTTGAAATGATTCTAAAAATTGAACAGAAAAAGAGTGTGAAAGGAAATCTATTTTTGAATGATTTTTTAAAATGAAAACAAAAAGGCGGTGAACAAAAACTATTTTTGAACGATTTGAAAAAGTGAACAAAAAAGTGTCTGAACGGAAATATATTTTTGAACGATTATAAAAAATGAACATGAAAATGGGGTGAGAACGGAAATAATTGTTGAACGATTTTAAAAATGAACCAAATCTATTTTTGAACGATTTAAAAAAAGTGAATAAAAAAGGCCGGTGAACAAAATCTATTTTTGAACGGATATTGGTTTTGAACGATTTTAAAAAGTGAACAAAGAAAGACACTGAACGAAATATATATTTTTGTACGATTTTAAAAAGTGAACGATTTTTAAGCTTTTTGAAAGGATATGTTCGTGCCAATCGATCTTCTGTAGGAGTAGGAGGTAGCGTGAATCCCCTCTTTCTTCGTTTGTGTCTATGGTGTTTTGACCTATGTTTTGAACCATATCTGGATGGACGAAAATGAAAATGATTTGATTTAACACTTGCTTTGAAATTATTGTGCAAAAGTAAATAAAAAACAGCTGCCATAAAACTGACTTTGAAAAACTCTTTGTTATCATGTTCCCATTTCAAATGATGATCAAAAGGGGTAGCCGAACTCAAACAGGGCAGCGTCCTAGAAATCATGACTGAGCACCACACTGTCCCTGGTTATTATGACATTTCGAATGAAGTACTACATTTTTGAGAGCAAAAGAGGTGACGCATATTACATCACTGAACCTGGCCATTTAAATTGGTTTCGGAAAAGTAAAAAAAGATGTTTTCAAGTTAAGTTTTGGTTGACATTCCCAATTATCCTTGCAATGACAGCACCGTTTATTTGCTTCGGTCACTATACCTAGTGCTTCTTTGATGGCGTGAATCACACGTTCGTTGGGGGACCCCAAGAGGAAGGTATGATGCAGTTCAGCAGCAAGTTTTCCCTCAGAAAGAAACCAAGGTTATCGAACCAGTAGGAGCAGCAACTCTTCAGAAGGTTGTTGGTGGCTCACGGCGCAACACGATCACCAACGTGGAATCTGCACACAACACAATCAAACTACTTTGCCCCAACGAAACAGTGAGGTTGTCAATCTCACGGCTTGCTGAAAACAAAGGATTAAACGTATGGTGTGGAAAATGAGTATTAAATTGCAGAGAATGAAAAAGGAACAGTTTGCAGTTTGTGGTTGTTTAATCAGTGTAAAAGAATGGACCGGGGTCCACAGTTCACTAGTGGTGTCTCTCCATAAAAGATAACTAACATGTTGGGTGAACAAATTACAGCTGGGCAATTGACAAATAGTGAGCGCATGACAATGCATATACATGACATGATGATACTATGATATTTAATTGGGCATTACGACATAATACATAGACCGTTATCCAACAGCATCTATGACTAATAATCCACCGCCGGGTTGTCATCCGAGTCCCCCGTTGGTATTAAGTTGCAAGCAACGGATAATTGCATTAAGTAAAGTGCGTAATGTAAACAAACACATATGCCGTGGACATAGCATCGTTAGGTTATCCCTAGTGGCAACAGCACATCCACAACCTTAGAACTTTCTGTCACTGTCCCAGATTAAACGGAGGCATGAACCCACTATCTAGCATAAATACTCTCTCTTGGAGTTACAAGCATCTACTTGGCCAAAGCATCTACGAGTAACGGAAAGCATGCAAGATCTTAAATAACATAGATAGATTGATAATCAACTTGACATAATATTCAATATTCATCGGATCCCAGCAAACACAACATGTAGCATTACAATAATATGATCTTGATCATGTAGGGCAGCTCACAAGATCTAAACATGATGGCACAAAGTGGAGAGACAACCATCTAGCTACTGCTATGGACCCGTAGTCCAAGGATGAACTACTCACGCATCACTCCGGAGGCAGGCATGGCGATGTAGAAGCCTCCGGTGACGATTCCCCTCTCCGGCAGGGTGCCGGGAAGAGGTTCTGAACCCTCCCGAGCTAGGGTTGACGGCGGCGGCGTCTCTGGAACTTTTCGTGGATATTTGCTCAGGTACTTAGGGTTTTCGCGTCGGGGGGAATAAGTAGGCGAAAGGGCGGCGGCTGCGACCCCCGAGGGGCCCACACCACCCTAGGGCGCGCAGGGGGGCCCGCGCCCTAGTGCGTGTGGGGCCCTGGTGGCCCTCTGTGCTCCTTTGGTCCGTCAGGTGTGTTCTGGTAAAATAGGGACCCCGTGAAGTTTCGTCCAATTCCGAGAATATTTCCAGACTAGCTTTTCTGGAATACAAAAACAGCAGAAAACAGGAACTGGCACTTCGGCATCTTGTTAATAGGTTAGTCCCAAAAAATGTATAAAAGTGATATAAAGTAGATGCAAAACATGTAGCAATTGGTATAAAACAAGCATGGAACATCAAAAATTATAGATACGTTTGAGACGTATCAGCATCCCCAAGCTTAGTTCCTACTCGTCCTCGAGTAGGTAAACGATAAAAAAAATAATTTTTGAGGTGACATGCTACATCATAATCTTGATCATATAATATTGCAAGGCACATGTAAATGAATGAAGTGATCCAAGTCAATGGTCTATAATTTGCTACCAAATAGATAATGAGTAAACAATGAATCACACAAGCTAAACGTTTTCATGAATAGTACTTTCGAGACAAGCATCAAACAGTTTTGCATAAGTGTTAACTCATAAAGCAATAGTTTCTAATAAAAGGTATTTAATCAACACAAAGGAAGAATTAGTTTCAGCATTTGCTTCAACTTTCAACATATTTATCTCATGGATATTGTCAACACAAAGTAGTATAACAAGTCCAATACATTGCATATAACGCATGTTGTAACAAAGTTGACACTAGTGTTTGCTTGTGGAAGACAGAAAGAATAGGAAAACTGACTCAACATAAAAGTAAAAGAAAGGCCCTTCGCAGAGGGAAGCAGGGATTAAATCATGTGCTAGAGCTTTTAGGTTTTTGAAAGCATATAGAGATTGCATAAAATATTTGATACTCCTCCCAACCTTGCTAACACAAGCCATGGCTAACCGAATCCTCGGGTGCCTTCCATCAATCACATACCATGGAGGAGTATCTATTTTTGAGAGGTGTTTGTTAATTGTCAACGAATGGTAGCGGGTGAGAACAGTATTCTACCTGTCAAACGGACTTTTAAGAGCGGCTCCCATGAAGGACGTTATTTCTACCAGCAAGGCAGATCATCCCTCTTTCTCTTTGGTTTACACACATTCAGGTATTTCACTGTTTGTCATTGCTTACTGATGAATCAGGGCAAAAGTGTGAAGAGAATTAATTGGTTAAAGTTGTAATTAATTGGGACTGGGCACCCCGTTGCCAGCTCTTTTTGCAATTATTGGATAAGCGGATGTATATGCCACTAGTCCAGGTGTAAAAGTCCATTGACAAATAGAATAAAGAATAACCACACTAATTCCTCATGAGCTAGTAAACATTGACACAAAAAGGGAATAATAACATTTTGAATAATTTAAAGGTAGCACATGAAAAATTTACTTGGAGTGGCAAGGAAATACCACATATAGGTAGTTATGGTGGACACAAATGGCATGGATTTTGGCTCAAGGATTTGGATGCACGAGAAGCATTCCCTCTCAGTACAGAGTTTAGGCTAGCAAGGTTATGTAAGCAAACAAGAATATCAACCCGTACACCAAGTTTTATATGACAAACATATTGCAAACGTTATAAGACTTCATACCGTCTTCCTTGTTAACCAAACCCTGTTATTAGAAAATATCTAGACCTTAGAGATACCACCGATGCAAACCAAATTTTCAACAAGCTTTACGGTAGTTCTTCACTAATAGGCTTAACTCATGTGATGCACAATTTAATCATGATCTACTTGTTAACTCAAAACAATTGACAAGCATCAAGTTATCCATTAGTGATCTACAAGATTAAGCAAGTTTTTCCTTATACCAATTACCACATGCAACATTTTCTGAACCAACCAAACACCAATCAATTTATTTCATCAACTCTCCAAACAAATATAAGTGAAGCAAGAGAGTACTTTCTACAAAAGAAAGCTAATAGCTCTGACAAGAGATACATGAAAACAAGAGCTAAAAGCTGAACAGCGCTAGATATGAATACTCAACAAATATAAGTGAAGAATAGGAGTATTCTCATGAAAAAGCGGAGCGTGTCTCTCTCCCAATCAAGAATGCTAGGGTCCAGTCAAGCTTTATTGAAAATAAAAGTGCAATACTGAAAATAAAAGCACACAGACGCTCCAAGAAAAGCACATATGATGTGAAAGAATTAAAATATAGTTTCACTAGAGATGACCTGATAATTTTGACGATGAAGAAGGGCATCCCCAAGCTTAGACGCTTGAGTCTTCTTGAAATATGCTGGGGAGATCCATGGGAGCCTCCCCAAGCTTAAGCTCTTCACTCTTCTTGATCCTATTATATCATCCTTCTCTCTTGACCCTTGAAAACTTCCGTCACACCAAACTCAAAGTAGATCTCATTAGAGGGTTAGTGCATAATCAAAAACTCACATGTTCTATAAAGACGCAATATGATTTGTTACTTTAAACATTAGCTACAGCCACTGATGTTATGTGAAGCTCTTCCACCCAAAAAAGAATTTCACTCAACACTAGTAAAAGAGAGAATGCAAAATAAAAAGGCATAATCTGTCTAAAACAGAACAGTCCGCAAAGACGAATTTTTTCGAGGCACTTACGACGCTCAGATCGAAAACTTGAACTAATGAAAGATTCAGACATTCATAAAGATTACGCACAAAAATTTCAGATTTAATTAACAATCTGGTGATTTTAGGAATTTCGTACAGTGAACAGCAAAAATCTGTTTCTGCGCAGCAATCAAAATTAAGCATCATCTTAACATTAGAGGCTACTCTTGGCACAACAATGCGAGAAAATAAAGATACAAAGGAGTTGCTACAGAAGTAAACATCCTCCTTGACTCAATAAAAGAAAAATTGCAGAAAAAAATAATGGGTTGCCTCCCATAAGCGCTTTTCTTTAACGCCTTTTAGCTAGGCACAAAGCATGCATCAAGTATTACCAAGTGAAGAAGCATCAAAGAGAGGTCGGAAGTTTTCTCAACAATGCATTTATCTTATCTATGTAGGTTTCGGAATTCCCTTTCTCAATACCTCTAGGCTCATCATTTCATCAAATGGGTTTTCAGGAACAATCCAATCAAAATTCTTTTCTAGTGCCTCCTGCATTCCTATAAGCTTAAAAGGTATTGGTATTTTAACTTCCCCCTCACAATTAGTTTCTTAGTGTACTTAAGCCTCTCTTTTTCAAGTTTTTCAAGTGTATTAACAACGTCAATACAATACCCAAGCATCTTGTATTTAATAAAAACTTTTCTAGCTTCCCTAGCAACATCACCAAATTCTTTAAGTAGGGTTTCTAAAACAAAATCTTTCTTTTCACCATCTTCCGTATCATGAGTTTTAGAAACATGTGCTGCATTATGGGACTAAGATTGACAAACCGAGCTTCCAACATGTGAACTAGAGAAGCTGTAGCAATTTCATAATTTGGAGCAAGTTCTACCAAGGATCTATCTTCAAAATCTTTAACCATACTAACATGATTAAGAATTCCTCAATGTTATCTCTTCCAATGATAGACCCACTACCCACAGATATTTCTTTTAAAGTATACTTAGGGAGAAGCATGATGAAATAATAAAAACCAAACAGAAAATAAACTAGATGCAAGTAACTAATTTTTTTGTGTTTTTGATAATTGAAAGCAAACAAGATAAAATAAAATAAACTAAGCAAGACAAAAACAAAGTAAAGAGATTGGAAGCGTGAAACTCCCCTTGCAGAAGACTGCTGTCTCCCCGGCAACGGCGCCAGAAAAAAGCTTGATGGCGTGAATCACACGTTCGTTGGGAGACCCCAAGAGGAAGGTATGATGCAGTCAGCAGCAAGTTTTCCCTCAGAAAGAAACCAAGGTTATCGAACCAGTAGGAGCAGCAACTCTTCAGAAGGTTGTTGGTGGCTCGCACGGCGCAACACGATCACCAACGTGGAATCTGCACACAACACAATCAAACTACTTTGCCCCAACGAAACAGTGAGGTTGTCAATCTCACGGCTTGCTGAAAACAAAGGATTAAACGTATGGTGTGGAAAATGAGTATTAAATTGCAGAGAATGAAAAAGGAACAGTTTGCAGTTTGTGGTTGTTTAATCAGTGTAAAAGAATGGACCGGGGTCCACAGTTCACTAGTGGTGTCTCTCCATAAAAGATAACTAACATGTTGGGTGAACAAATTACAGCTGGGCAATTGACAAATAGTGAGCGCATGACAATGCATATACATGACATGATGACTACTATGATATTTAATTGGGCATTACGACATAATACATAGACCGTTATCCAACAGTCTATGACTAATAATCCACCGCCGGGTTGTCATCCGAGTCCCCGTTGGTATTAAGTTGCAAGCAACGGATAATTGCATTAAGTAAAGTGCGTAATGTAAACAAACACATATGCCGTGGACATAGCATCGTTAGGTTATCCCTAGTGGCAACAGCACATCCACAACCTTAGAACTTTCTGTCACTGTCCCAGATTAAACGGAGGCATGAACCCACTATCTAGCATAAATACTCTCTCTTGGAGTTACAAGCATCTACTTGGCCAAAGCATCTACGAGTAACGGAAAGCATGCAAGATCTTAAATAACATAGATAGATTGATAATCAACTTGACATATATTCAATATTCATCGGATCCCAGCAAACACAACATGTAGCATTACAATAATATGATCTTGATCATGTAGGGCAGCTCACAAGATCTAAACATGATGGCACAAAGTGGAGAGACAACCATCTAGCTACTGCTATGGACCCGTAGTCCAAGGATGAACTACTCACGCATCACTCCGGAGGCAGGCATGGCGATGTAGAAGCCTCCGGTGACGATTCCCCTCTCCGGCAGGGTGCCGGGAAGAGGTTCTGACCCTCCCGAGCTAGGGTTGACGGCGGCGGCGTCTCTGGAACTTTTCGTGGATATTTGCTCAGGTACTTAGGGTTTTCGCGTCGGGGGGAATAAGTAGGCGAAAGGGCGGCGGCTGACCCCCGAGGGGCCCACACCACCCTAGGGCGCGCAGGGGGGCCCGCGCCCTAGTGGCGTGTGGGGCCCTGGTGGCTCTCCTCTGCTGCTCCTTTGGTCCGTCAGGTGTGTTCTGGTAAAATAGGGACCCCGTGAAGTTTCGTCCAATTCCGAGAATATTTCCAGACTAGCTTTTCTGGAATACAAAAACAGCAGAAAACAGGAACTGGCACTTCGGCATCTTGTTAATAGGTTAGTCCCAAAAAATGTATAAAAGTGATATAAAGTAGATGCAAAACATGTAGCAATTGGTATAAAACAAGCATGGAACATCAAAAATTATAGATACGTTTGAGACGTATCATTCTTCATCCTCTCGAACGGCTCAACTTCGATGTCATTCAAGGTCGAGTAGAACAATGCGAAAGCCTTGATCATCCTATACTTGGGGATGTGACTCTACAGCAACATGATATAAAATGGGAAAAAATAATATTAGATACCAGTACAATTAAAACATCGTATCATGCAAAAATTGAAAAAAAAATAAGCCTGGAAAATAAATACATTACCAGAGTGAAGTTTCCCATAACTTTTCCATTGAAATTTTATGCATACAACATGACCTAAAAGCCGCAGTCGTGCCTAGCATATGAAAGAATTGTAACTTAGATTCTTGTCTTTCTTTAGACTATAAAAAGATACAAGAAACAAAAAAGGTGGTGGGAAGAACTAACAGCAAAGCATTTGAAGGGTAAGTTAGAGTCCTGCATGTGTTGAACTTCTCGAAATTCTTGCACGAAGTTTCATCTCTTGGCACACAGTTTTCAAGTTGCAACTCTGATGAAATATAAAGATCATATATGAAAACACTGGAACAAAAAGCATGTGCAATATGACAGGTTATGACAAAAAATACCAGGTTATTAAGAATAACATCTTGATGTTTTTCAGATATCACTCCAGCAGGATCGAAAAAGTTTGTTGAAGAAAAGAGAGGATTCACAGATATTAGAGTCCAGCGCTTTGAAACAACTGATGGGATTCGATCTCTCAATGTCCATCCCAACATCTCCGGCACATATAGACAAAAAGGAACAAATTAAAATAAGAACCCAGTAGAAAACATTCATCAGCCATATGACCTACATGATAAAACAAAAACAAAATGGGGATTGAAAAAACATTGAACAACATGATAACATAGTTACACAACACAACCTATCCCTAAGTTTATTCTGCTGCATCTACTTCATCAATTAAAGCTTCATTCTAACTTCTACTAAAAGTTCAAAACTTCATATGATATTTGAATCGAAAATCCGTAGCACAAAAAAGGCTATTCTGCTGCATCTACTTCATATAACTTGTTGCTGTACCAAATCTGAAAGTTCATTCTGCTGCAACTACTTAGGCAGATGATTTCGTGGCTCTATCAAATAAGAACTACATGATGACAGTGAAATGACCTAATGGACCATAGATCTACCGCAGATCAGGCCGGTAGTAGAAAAAACCATCCATCTATCAGATATAACACACAGATCTACCTCGTAGTAAACACCATAGAAGAAGGCTTGGCACACAACAACATACCCCGCACAGGCGCAAATCTATTGATGCAAAAAAGGAAGAACACAGACAGTAGATCACGGGATTGAAGATCTGATGGATCGGAAACAGAAGCAATGCAGACAGGGAGCAGAACCAGTGGGGGACGGAGAGAAGAAGCAGTGGGAGGCTCGAAGGAGGAGAAGCAGAAGCAGTACGGGGGAGGAGAACCAGTGGGGGACGGTGGACGGGGAGCAGAAGCAGTGGGGCGAAGGAGGACGAGAGGAAAAGCGGACGAAGGGGCGAAGGGGAAGCGAAGAAGAAACACTTGTGAAAAGGAGGGAGATGTAAGATGGACCAGCCCATAAGGATGATCCTTCAGGCGACGGGTCACTGATACATCGCCAACGGGCGATGTATAGGATTCGCCCTTTGCGCCATAGATGGAGGTATAGTAGAAGTTTTAGCAAAAATCCTGGACGGGCCACGGCCCAAGTCGGCCCCTACGTAGCTCCGCTAGTAAACATAACTCGTCGAAATCACTAGAAAAAGGGTTCCCTTTGCGAAGGGAACCCAGCGGACCATCTCGTGCTGACAAGTGTCGCTTTCTCCTTCCCGCGGTACCAACAGTTGCATACATGTTCGCCAAGTGTCACAACCAGATTGAAAGTGGGGAGTAGGAGAGAGAAAGGGACACGGGAGGTGGGAGAGCAGTTTTTGCCTTTTACTTTTCAGAAACGAAATATCTTGAGAACCGTTTATCTAAATTACGATCCGTTTTCACTTTTGAGCTCCTCGCGTCGAGATCTTCAAAACTAGATCCCATGTTGATAGGTTTCGATGAACTTTTTTTTTGTACTCTCGGTTATGTATAGTTGTACAATCTATGTCTATATAGTTGTATAACCTGTATGCGTACAAACTGTGTCTGCGTAGTTGTATAACATGTGTCTGTATAGTTGTACAACCTGTGTCTGTACAACATGTGTCTATCTAATTTTACAACATGTGTCTATGTAGTTATACAATCTGTGTCTGTACAACCTGTGTCTGTCTAGTTGTACAATATGTGTTATGTAGTTGTACAACCTGTGTCTGTTTAGTTGTACAACCTATTAGTTGTACAATCTTGTGTCTGTATAGTTGTACATCTCAGATTTTTAGATTCATGTGTAGCAGATTTTGTACATCGTGTGTGAATTTGTACTCAGTGTTTTATATAGTTTGTACATTGTTCTATGTGTAATTTTTTTGACGCGTTAAACAGTGGGGAAGACCCCCACTACTTCATTTTCTATTGCATGCAGCAGCAGAAATATTTACAAAGTCCAAAGTTCGAAAAGTAAATTACAAAAGATCAAGCCAATCCTGCATGCCTTCTCTAAGAATGGGCTTGATTCTATGTCTAACAATATCAACATAATCTTTAAAGAAAGAATAGCAAGTATCCAGATGTCTTGGCAGCCCTTCAAAGATTATTTTATTCCGGTGATTCCAAATGCTCCAACATCAAGTAATCATCATGATCTTGAAAAAAGGATTTGCAGAGTTGTTATTCGCCTGAATCATCATCTCTATTAGCCCCACATCAGCAGGCCAATCTACTCCCAATTTATCCCAAAAGATTGTACTGAAGTGACAGCCGAAGAAAAGATGCATCAAATCTTCTCTTATATCATCATCACACAACACACATGATTTCGACTCCACATAAAAGTGTTTCCTGTCCAATAAGTCCCTTGTATTAAGTCTGTCTTATAGTAATAGCCAGAAGAAAAACTTATGTTTAGGCAAACAAGGAGATTTCCAGATCCATTTAAATGGGGCAGGAGCAACAATTGGTTTGGTCAGAGCAGTGTAGACCTTTTTAGTGCAATATCTGGTATTATTCCAAGGGAAATTCCATGTATCTGTTGGATTAGCATGCTGCTGCTCTTCAATAATCTCAACCAGTCTATCATACTGATCAGAAGCAATCATAGACAGAGGAAGCTGAAATAGTGTGTGCAAACCATCAGCTGAATTAACTGCCTCCTTTATTGTGATCCTCGAATTATGAGCAAAGGAATGTAACGGGGGAAATTGAGTGTGTAGAGGAGTATCATTCGATTTGTCATGCCAAAGCAGGATGCTCTTGCCATCTCCCAGTGTACATGTGGTCAATTTCTTGAAATCATCTAAGAAAGAAACACAATTTCTCCACCAGAAAGTACCTTTCTGCTGCTGTGTGGAGGGAACAGAACCATTCTGGAAGTAAGCATTCCATAGAAGCTAAACCCAGGGTAAACCATGGGAATTAAAGAATTTGAATAGGTTTTTCATAAGCAGTGCCTTGTTTTGCTCTCTGAGATTAGTTACTCCCAATCCTCCTGCAGATTTGGCTGGCAGATTTTTTCACACTTAACCAAACAACCTCCTTTTTTTTCCTATGTCCTTGCCATGCCAGAGAAAATTCCTCATGGATTTGTCAGCGTGATCTGTGTGTGTAGTGTACTTTCAGAGCACACATCAGATAATTTGGCATAGCAGATATAACTGCCTTAATTACCACCAGTCTAGAGCAATGCGATAGCAAATTAGAGATACCAGATAGTCTCTTGTCAAGCTTACACATCATGGGCATCAGATCATCCACTCTTGACTTGGTGATGCCCATGGGGAGGCCCAAATATGTGAAGGGTAATGATTCCACTTTGCAGCCAAACAGATTGGCTAATTCCAAGCATTTTTCATGTCCAGTGTTAATTGGAACCATAGAAGATTTGTGGTAATTAATTTTGAGACCAGTAGAATTGGAGAATGTCTGCAGGATGTTTTTTAGGGCAGCAATTTGTTCATTATCAGCAGGCATGATCAACAATGTGTCATCTGCATATTGCAGAATAGGAAATTTCTGTCCATATGAATTATCAACTTGTAATTGAATTATTTCATCCTCCCATGCCTTATTAATGATGATTTGCAGTAATTCAGCTGTAGTAACAAAAAGGAGGGGGGAAAGGTGGTCCCCTTGTCGAACTCCTCTTTTGCATTTGATAGTTTTGCCAGGTACTCCATTAAGAATAATAGAAGAGGAAGCAGATGTCAGTATGCTCCTTACCCAGCTGATGAATCTCTCTCCAAATCCCAGGTGTTTGAGCATGGCAAGTATAGCACTGTACTCAACCATATCTAAAGCTTTCTCAAAATCCAGTTTAATGATTACTATTTCCTTTTTTGATTTGTGACATATATGCCGGTACTCAAATGCCCAAGATATGCAGTCTTGTATTGTCTTATTTTTTATAAATCCATACTGGTTTCTATGTAGCAGAGGAATAATAATCTTCTGTACTATGTTGGCAAGGATTTTTGTGATAACTTTAAGCCCCATACTGACAAGGGAAATTGGTCTAAAATCAGCAGACCTTTCTGGATTGGGAATTTTTGGAATAAGAGCAATATAAGCAGTATTGATGCTGGTCAGATCAAGCTCATGATTATAGAACTTGTTACAAAGGCTGTAGAACTGGTTCTTGATGAGATACCAGAATTTTTTCATGAAAACTCCATTAAAACCATCAGGTCCTGGTGATTTAACAGAGGGCATATGCTTGATCACACCATCTATCTCATCGGCGGTAAATGGAATATCCAATTCATGTAGCTGATGCCTTTGTACCAGTTCACTTAAATCATATTCCATCGTCACATTATCAGATTTGCCCAGTCTATCTGTAAAAGCAGTCCATAAAAGAGCAGCTTTGTGGTCATGTTCTGTAGCAACTTCCCGTCTTCTTTTATTAGACTACCAATGTGGTTATGCCTAAAATTTCTGGTGGCAATTGTATGAAAAAACTTAGTATTTTCATCCCCCAATTTTGCCCACCTGATATAGGCTCTTTTCCTCCAGTATATCCTTTTGGCTTCTAGCAATTTGACCAGATGAGCTTTGAGGGCTTTCCTGAATTTTTTCTCTGGAGTGGACAGTAATCGTTGCTCTTCTAAACCATCAATCATGGCCAGGACATAACTGCTGTTTTCTATGATCAGATTCAGGTTAGACAGAGTTTTGGACCATTTCTTTATTCCATACCGTAGGGATTTAAATCTTGAAGTGAGATCTTGGGCAGCATTCTTATATACACCTGTATGCTGCCAGTGTGTCTCCACAATTTCCTTGAACTCATCAAATTGGAGCCAATAATCCTCAAATCCAAAGATTTGTGCTCTTGGAATGCTAGATTCAATTTGAATTTGCATGGGAATATGGTCAGAGCCCAGCCTGGCCAGAGGAGTAGCTAGGGTATTAGGAAAGGCAGTTGTCCAGCTGTGGGAGGTGAATATCCAATCCAATTTTTCTAACAGAGGTTCTTGCTGCATATTACTCCAAGTGTAGCTCCTACCTTTTAAAGGTATTTCCTCTAAATCATGCATTTGTATGATATAATTAAAGAGCAGCATGTTGTTGATGTTTCCTCCAGGTCTATTCCTGTCCTCTGTACTTCTTATCATATTAAAATCTCCGATAATCATCCACAACTCAAATTGAGAAGAATCCAGCTGTAAAAACCAGTCTGCAAATTCCTGTCTGCCCTCAACAGAACAAGGTGCATATATATTGGTAATACAAAAATCTGAGCTGTGAAATTGCACTTGAGTTCCACTGTAATTTGGAAATGGCTTTGACTTATCACAGACCCAGTGAATTGGTTACCATTCCAAATAGTAATTATCCCTCCAAAATTACCCACAGATGGCTGGTAAACAAATTGGTTCATTCTTCTAGGAAAGAATTTTCTGATATATGCACTATCAAAATTTTCTCTCTTTGTTTCTTGCAGACACAGGATATTACAATTGCTTTCTGTGACCTTATTAGCAATATCATCACATATTTCTTGTGAATTAACCCCTCTTGTGTTCCAATTACAGATATTCCAGTGTCTATTCATTTGGAAACAAATTTAGAAGATGATACATGAAACCAGGTACTGGTTTCATAAACATAATGACCGGTGTGGTGTGTCTGATATAATGCTCATGTTTTATGTGGTGTGTGCTTGGCAGGTATAATCCATCAAGTGAACAGCAGAACTCATTCCCACCTATGACTACAAGAACATAAATATAACATCCATATTACAGCATAAATGATAGCATAGCCATTCAGACATCTTCCCCAATCTGACTGAAATATAGCAGATAAAACAGCCACAACACCAATACAGAACATAGCATAAACATACTGAATAGCAAACTCTAGGGTAGTTCAAGCACACATAGTTCAAGCACACCAAACTGAAAAGATGAAGTTCAGCAATCACAAACGATTACAAACCAGAGGAAAGATAATAAAACACCTAGGGATAACAAAGCAGATAAGGGCCCTGCTTTCGGCCATAATGAGCATATATCTACTTATCATTTGAACTGTCATAGTTCAGAGCTGCATCAGTGACCACACCAGGTGGCATCTTGCAGTGGCTGGTTCCAATGGTCCTCAGCATATCAGTTGGCAGGTGAGGGGGAGGTGCTTCATCCTCATCAAGGATGGTGGCTTCAAACTGAGCATCCAAATTAATAGCAGCTGTGTTGGATGCTTCTGCTTCATCAGCACACTGTTGGTTCTTGTATCCCTTGGCCAAGCCAGCAATCGTGTCACTGCGCCTGACACCCATGACATTGTGTTTCACTTCTTTCTTCTGTTTCTTGCGGGGGATCACCACCTCTCCTTGATCGACAGGCGGTGCAGGCTGATCAATAGGCATAGTAGGCTGCATCTCCTCCACAGCTATGTTCTGCTGCTCCTCTGTCTGCTGAATGTCCATCTGTTGCACTGGTACGTGTTGATCCACATCATTTTGCCCCACATTCTACAGGCCAACATCCACATCCACATGTTGTACAGGTTCATTGATCACAACTGCTGCTCCACCAATTGCAGCATTTTTGGTCAGGGTGCTAATTTGCAGAGTACAGTTCCTAATTACACCAGCAGATCCTGTTGATTCAGTGATAGTGCATCTAGCTCCAGCCATAGTGCCCTTCTCAAGAAGTGGAATGAGCTCATCTGCATTAATAACCAGCCTGGAGATCAGGTTCTTGTGGCAGCTGATAGGATCTGATGCTGCTCCTTCCTCAGGCTGCAGGGGTGGTGTAACAGGCTGAATCTCCTCTGCTGCAGCAGGTGCTGCATCACCAGGTGCAGCATTCCCATTTGCAGCATCATGTTGCATCTCCTCTTCCTCGTGCTGCATGGCATCATGCCAAAAATCATGGTGCACAGGTGGGGCAGGGTGTGGGTTTGCACCATCTGGTGGCAAGGGGTGCTCATCCCCTGCAACACCTCCAAGCATCCTTCTAGATAAAACTACCAATGGGCAAGTCCAGGAATCAGTGTTACCATCCTCTGTCAGGTTTTTCAGAACTACTAAACTCATTGGCAGTGTATCAACATTGTAGGCACGAATCTTAACCAGAATTCTAGTGTGATTTGAGAGATACACGGTGTTGTATTTTGCTTGTACTTCCTACAGTGTGTTTTATGTACGTACTAGATTCTTGAATCCGTTCAAACGTACGCGATCAACCATCTGTACACCGGCCACACGCGCACGATCGCACATACTACTAGTACTTTATACTTTTGTCCAAAACTGAGAAAGCAACGATCGCACGTACGTACCACGCCTGTGGCCAAAGGGCGTACGAGCCAGGACGTACGCGGGGCTTCAAGGCGTACGCGCGTCCTCCTTTTGTCGCGCAGGACGTACGTGCGCGGCCGCACGGCAGGATGTACGCGTGGGATTCCGTCACGAGTTCGCTGCGGGGACAAGTCTTCGCGAGCCGCCCGGTGCCGTCTCTAATTTCATTTTCGCTGCCTCCCGCAGTTCGCCACGTGGCTTTCTATCGTGCGTCGAGTGACCTTTCGGAAGGGTTCCCTTCCGCTAGTCGTACCCATAGCTCGTTTGTTTGGGATTTGGATGTGTATGTCTTGCACACTCATCAGGAGCCAATGCCCCAGAAGAATATATATTTTCAAGAACACCAGTTGTTTGTGGGCTCGAGGAGTAGTAAAGAAGGCGGTGTAACCTCTATTTGATTCGAAGCGGTATCCTCCTTCGTGACAAGAGCTCCCAGGCGGGCGACTAGGTTTCCTCCTGCTTCCCGTCGGCACCACCGCCGATCTGCCCCGCCTCTGTGGCCTTTGGGCCATGGAGGCGTGGTGGATCTCGGTCCTCATCGACGGGAGGGCTCCGTTTGCGGGTGTTAGGTTTGTTGGGGCGACGCTGAGGTGGCGGCGCCGGCGCCTCGTTTCAATATGGTCTCCCCAGTTTCAGTTCCATCTCGGCGGCGACGTCGAGAAGCCTGTGGGAGTGGTGTGGTCTCGAGGATTTCTTCTAGCGGTGGCGTTCTCGATCGTCAAGGAGCTTCATCGGCGGTTCTTCCTTCTTCTTGGGCTCCAGACGGATGTGATCTTCTAGACCCGTTCGGCGACTTCCGTCGCAACCAACAACGTCAGGCCGGCTCAGAGAGGAGCGGCAGCGGTGGCGCGCTGTCGACACGTTCTGGAGGTTGAAGACAAAGGGCATCTCAAAAATTTCGTTGTAATTTTTGTTTTTATTGAGATGCTTTGTACTGTTCAGTGTTTCTTTTAATGCCAGTGTCCTTTTCGCAAAATAAGAAACCTCTATTTGATTCTCCTTCCGTCCCACAATATAAAATGCTTTGGCAATCTATTTTAGCTTGTCAAAACGTCCTATGTTAGTTTTAAAGATAGCATGCAGGATATATTGTAGTAATGAGTTCCAACGAGGGGGTGATATGGAGCCCAAGCTGTAGGGTGTATTCCGAAAAAGTTGAGAATGGTATCTAAAGTAAAAAAAAAACAGATTATTTTTACGGATACATGAAGGTAATTTTAAATTTGTTGAATAATATGTTGTATTTTAGGCTACAAAGTAAGGAAAATATGGCTCTAAAAACTCTAATTTGTTCTTCATATTTTCCTTTTTTATGTAGGTCACATATGAAAAATGTATGTCACATTTGTCTTTTTGTGTAGGTTATTTTGTTTCAGAATTTTTTGAAGCGTTATTTTTTTTGTGTTTCTATATATAATGGACTCGTGTAACCCAATCTCATTTCAGATTTTCGGTTACGGAAGTTTTTTGTGCCCAAAGTGCTAGCCTATGGTCGAGGCCAATTTGTTTGCTGGATTGATTGTGACTTGTGAGAACTAGGAAGAAGGTGGACAGATTAGTGGGCCCAAATTAACAGTGTGACTGACAAGTAGGTCCAACTTGACAGTGTAACCGACAAGTGTGGGCCCAGCTTCACAGTGTGACCTACAAGTGTGGTCCCAACTTGACAGTGCGCCACACTTTTCGTACTATTACGGTTCCTTGATAAAAAATAACACATAATTATGTATTTTAAATCATTTGCCCCCACAGACTGGTTTTATGAAGAACTCGTTCGAGGTGTGGTTTTTGCTACCGCTATGACATTTTGGGTTTCCTGGCAAGTGCCAACCTCTTGTAAGAGCAAATCCAGCAGCTCCCCGATAGGCTGATAGCACCCCCCACCCTCGATACAGAAAGTAGGGGGAGAAGGGAGAACAACGCTCTAGCAGATCCCCTACCGACCTCCCCAACTATCGGTGTCCCCGACCCAGACTCTCGCTCTCCCCTACATCTCCCCTACACATCAGTATAGTGGAGGCGTCCCCGTTCCGTCGACAGGAGCAACCGATGGCCGGCCCCACTTTGCGTAAACCACCTAAATTTTGTATAAATATAGTTGAATGTGTTATAGGGGAGATGATATAGGGGAACTGCTGGAGATGACGAAAATATAGGGGAGGAATATTTTTGGGTCTCTCTAGCGCTCAATCGAATGAGAATTAGCTTAATTCTCATTCACATGACGTCATCAATCTCAATTGCAAGTCAAGTTGCAACTCATGATTAGCATGAATCACACAAATCAAATGGTCCGTAGCAGTTGCAAGTCCACTTGCAACTCAGTCGAATGAGAATTAACTTAATTCACATTCACATGATGTCATCAAATCCCAGTTGCAAGTTGACTTACAACTGATGTACGAATCATGAAGCAAATCAAATGGTCCGAATCAGTTGCAAGTCCAATTGACTAAGCTAATTCTCATTTGATTGAGAATTAGCAAAACCGAATATTTTTAGGGGAGTCCCCTATATAGACATATAGGGGAGCTGCTAGACTTGCTCTAAATGACAGAGAGATAAGAGTGGCACTGGCACCTCAAAAGCTTTTTCCAAACCAAATGCAACATCATGCTTCTTCAAAAGATTTAACCACAATGATATAATTTACCAAGAAATATAATTATCACAAAAATTAATACACAAAGAAGTACTAGTTCAGTTACCACTATGCAGTGATACTTAATTGCATTATTACCAGGCAAAGAATGATATTGTCTTTCGCTCATTTCGACGCTCTGCTCGGGACTGATCTCCCTCGCGATTGCACCATCGACCTCGAGCACCTTATCAACCCCGCCAGCCTAGAAGACCTCGACGCCCCGTTCGGCGAAGATGAGATATGGCAGGCTGTGAAGCGTCTGCCCGCGCGCAAGGCGCCAGGCCCCGACGGCTTCACCTCTGAGTTCCTGCGCTCCTGCAGGCCTGTCGTCAAGAACGACTTCGTCTGCGCGTTCCAGCAGCTCTACGAGCTCCGCGGCCGCGGATTCAGCCGCCTGAACCAAGCGCTCCTCACGCTGATCCCGAAGCGCGCCGACGCGGCATGCCTAGGCGACTACAAACCCATAAGTTTGATTCATCTCGTCGCCAAGATCTGAAGGGAATCGGGGTAGGCTACGCTAGCACAAATCAAAATTTCTACCACGTTCATCCCGGGAACCCCTGCAAGTAATCGATCACGGAGCCAAGAATTACCTCTCGACGCGCAGTGCAGCGGAAGACTGTCGATGTCGCGCGTCGATGCCGTGTAGTCGTACTACTCCTCCTCCTCGCGATCCCAGGAACAGCGCCTCGCGGATCTCATGAACGGATCGTCCAAGCGCCCCAAGTGTGACGCCTCTATCGGTATCCACACATACAGGGATGGAACACCGCGGTCGGGGTGCTAGCACCGATGGCGCGATCTGGTGAGTGCGGCGGCTAGGGTTTACACGTGCCTTTTTGCTGCCCACTCCTCTCTTATATATAGTCCTCCTAATGGGCTTCTACATTAGAGGCCCATTAGCACTATAAACCCAATAAGAGATGGATCGTATCCAGTCTCTGTTCCATACCCCTTAAGTGTGTGACCCTATAGGTTCACGTATAAATGGACATGGCGCGAGTACACTACTCGACCAATAATCGGTAGCGGCCTCTAGCAAGACGTGCCGACTCCCAAATACACGTAAAGATCATATCGGACGAACCTTCCACAATATTGTACACTTGTTCCTTTTGCCTCACGATATTGATTAAGCTCAAGGTGAGAACTTGTCATCCTTGTAATAGCCGATCATCTTTCTCGATATCCATGACGCGGAATCCCTGAAACACGGTTAACACTTAACCGAGAGTACGGCCATACATTTTCTGGATCCGGTCATTCGAGTGGCCAAGATATATCTCTCCGTTGGACGGAGGGCAAATCCCATCTTGATCAACCATGACTTGCAGCATGTTTCGTGACAAAACCGAAGCTACCTTTATAGCTACCCTTTCACGGTGTAGCGTTGGATAGCCCCAAAGTAAAGCCCTTACACATCCCAAGCTCACGCGAAGATCTCAGGTCTAAGGAATCAGCATACACATTGTATGAGATCAGCTGATGACATGAAAGAATGGATATTCTCACAGTGTCTCATGGTGGGTCAGTCCAACTCCATGTTCTCAACATGAGTCCACATTATTGATCGACATCTCCATGTCAATGATCCGTGAAACATGATCATCCATCAATACATGTGCTAGTCACTGAATCATATGCCTCCCTCATATGATTGTTGACCAGGAACCTATTTAGAATAACATCATAGAGATAATGGGTTTCACAAATGAATCACGTATTCATTAACCAATATCATGATAGTTTATTCAAGGGACGGAATGACAATTATTCTTTTGTCAGAGATTCATAAACATGTGGAAATATCATCATCAATATGATTGCCTCTAGGGCATATTTCCAACAGTCTCCCACTTGCACTAGAGTCAATCATGTATCACTATACAAGAATCGAGTAACACTTACTCATCTGTGCATCTAACACTTAGATTGTGGCTAATGCTCTGCTGGCGGCGCAATAACATTTGTTGCCCGTGCATAAATTGCATATAATGAAAGTCGGCCTCTCGCATGGAACAATTCCAGCTTACCGTCTTTTCAAACCATAATATGAACGATTATGAACTTGGTAATGAGCGGTAACGTAACTCTTTACGAACAGCTCCACTAACCATTAGAAACAATCCTTTTGTGCTTCCGAAGCACCCGAGGATTTATACCATAGTCGAGTGACTTTCACTCAGATTTGACTGATATTTGTTCATAACACTCAGAACAAATTATACATCCTTTGGGTATTCATCATGAAAATCATGCTGACATACTAATTGATGAACACTTCAACAATCATTACTTCACCAAGAAACTCTTTTCTTATGAAGATTATAAGGATTCAATTATTAGAATATTATCCCGATCTACATGTCTCCACATGCATGATCAATATGAGTGTACTCCCACTAATCTTGTTGTAAAACAAGACTCCTTATTGTATTGGCAAAATCAAACATTTTGACTAAGTCAAACAATAATGTTCACTCACAAAAGATTTTAGCATCACAATAGACTAGAAGATTTCATTATGTTCAACAATTTGAACTTGAAGAAAACTCTTCACGACTACTTGTGTCAGCCAGGTTCATAACCTTAATGACATGCATAATCTATTACGAGTGTAATGGTTCAAAACCATTTTCTTGAGTTAGGGTCCATCACGCTTCTTCATGTACAAGTCGTATTACCGTCGAGTACATGACCTGCGCTCTCTGGGTAGACGCGTCTCAAACAAATTTGAGTCGCCTCGTGCTCCCACTAATTCTATTAGAGAAACAATTTCTCTAAGAAAGATATTTCAGAACGACAAACATTTTGCCCTCTTCATAACGCTATGATGACCTCATGAAACGACAACTCAGGACGCCTCCTGATCAATATCATATACGGTGTCTTTCATATGGTCTCAAATAGCAGAACCCAATTCTACATTAGAACAACTCATTCTTACGTGCAATGGAAAAAAAACTTCGGACAAGAAAGGTTTACCATTGATCTAACCATGTCTAACAAGGTTTGATCATATATATACCACCCGAATGGTCCAACATTTGGATGCTTCGATGGCTATAGCAATAGTAGAACAATTCCACATTGCTACACATGGTTACCATGTACAGCTCAAATATATGTCTATGATCAAATCAAAGAATATTAATTATCTTGCCATACTCTTAATTAATGTTGTGAAACATACGACTTTGTCAAAACTAAGATGAGTAGTCCATTCGCTAATGGAGTACTCCCACTCAACACATCATTCATAATATCGAACAACTCTTGTTCTCTATTTAGAATTTATAACCTTCTGTCAAACGACATAAGTTATGCATGCAGGTGATGAGGGTAGAAACATGATAACATTTATCTAGTTCCATTCACAGGTTTGACAATAGCAACAATTGCAGCATATAAACAGCCAATGTGGAAACTACTTCCGCATTGCTATTACGAAGACCATCTTCGATCACTACTTAACCTTTCGTCAAAATCAGCTCAATTATCGCATTGCCCGAAGCAATCGATTAAGTATCAAATACTAAAGAGCTTGTTTGACGATCAACAATGAGAATATTCACAACAAACATGTGGACAATGAAGTCACACTTCCTTGCCCACTTTCTAGTCCTCAGAATTCATGCACCTCTTTCCTTCAATAACTGCAACGACTAAGTGCCACTCATCGTCATGAGTTAGAACAGAGATCGGATCATTGGGCATAAGCTCATGCTCAGGATCATATCCTAAGACATGCTTTAGTCCTAACCTATCATTTTCAAACACTTGTCTCGGCATAATCATCACATGATCAATGCCTATTCTTAATGCTTAACTCATCTATCACATGCATCTAATGCACTTTGGTCCACTATATATTCACGACAATCATTTGACAATCAAATGAATGAGGGAATCAAACATTAGTCAACACTTGACACGCGAAACATTTTCCGTATTCTCAATGTAACTAAATAATTTAATTACATGGAGATCGACCGAATTTCCTTCCGCTATCTTGCATCAACAACATCCCGAAGATGTCAAACATCTCGACTTTTTGTTTATTTCTCAAACATGCCTTTTAGTCTAACAATCATATTGTAGACGAGCAAATTCTCATCTTGCTTCAAAAGCTCAGAGTAGTTTGCGGCAATTAAGAGAACGCAAGTAATAAGGAAATGTGATGCTTCATAAGCATTTCTTGAGTAGCAATAAGACACAGCTAAATGAACAAGTACACTTTTAAATATATTCCAAATAACATTCTACTTGGGAACAATTCTCCAAATATAGCATCAGCCAAAAATAGTTCTAACTATAATCGAACACACATAAAACTATAAAACTGAATGTAGCCATATCAAAATAAATCTACAACAGTAATATTCATGCAAAGCTGAGATGTATGTTTATGAAGAAGTATCTTGCATTAAACTATTTGATAAAAGATACTCCCACTAAATTCCGTATCCCTCATACGACCTTTAGTGATTCAAGATCCACATCGAACAAGTCTACTAGTGAGCCGGACGCTTCACCGCTAGAAGACAAGGTAGATCGGTAAGCAACACTTGCTAATCATATCATCATATGACTCTTGTTGTTGGATGACATCTCTATGTCTAAATGTCCAACCTTTATGCCCCAAGGCGCTTAACCGTTAAGATTACCTTGATAAGTTAACCAACCCTTATGCGTGTAAGTATCCGATACAAACTCATCTAGTCAACGAAAAATGATGGCACCCTACTGTCATAGGCCCACCATCAAATGTAGAAGACATGGGATGGTGCAAGGTTTGGTTGGGAGGGCATATATTTAACTTAATATTTGCGAGGGAATCTACTCTATTATGTAACAAGCATGGCAAGCAACAAAACAATAATAGAAGTAGACCTTGTAAAGGAACATAAAGAATTTGCAGATAATCAAATTAACTGTAAACGTGTGCACCTTTTGCAATGACGATCTTGTCGTCACATTTTTCTCCGCTTGCCTTCATCACGACACATCATATGCATCCGAGTACGAATAATATGCCATAACACTTTATAGCATCTCGTACTCAATGCACATCATATGTGCACACATGGATATAACCATATTCACTTCAATTAATCGCAAAACAATTTTGCATAGAATCAAATTCTATATAGAATAACGTGAATTGCTAACATATATAATGCTTCAGGAATTACACACGAAATTATTTCGATAACCATGTCCAATCGCACAAGTTCGGAAGAATAAATTCACCAACCAATGTACAAGTAGAACAACCAATTAATCTAATTAATCAATAAGCATATATGTATATCTACTGCGTCATAACACCTTATAACCAGTATATACACGAGTAACATTTACTCGACTTTCGGAAACTCTTTTCCAACAAAGCTGACAAAAGTATTCAGAAGCCGGTACATCAAACCGATCAAATCGACAAGTACCCAACTAAATACGTACTCAGCTGATCATAGCAACCAACTAAAATGTCAAGCAAAGTCTGTAAACCTTTGTCGTCACACGACTAACTCATATCATTGATAATAAAATTAGCATGAATTACAATATTCCTCTTAGAGCACGTCATAGCAACAGATCAAATCTGAAACTGCTCCAAGACTAAAGCCAATTTACAATTATCATTTGAGTCTCCTCTGAACCAGTATCAAATACGAGTGCAGAAAAAATTGTCAGTATCTCGGTCAGCTTCACCTGTAGATCGTATCTACACTGTCACTACTGTAGTAAAAGCTGGCCAGTACTAAACAATCCATTAGGAATCGTACTAGCTGCATGGCAGTATCAAATACGAAATACATACGAATTACGGACGGCCGGCCGGCACAAAGAATACAAACCCAAAAACGATTAGTCCATCTCATGGATATCTATTCAGTACGTATCAGTATACGAACTGTCGCCCGACCGGAAAACTTGTGTGACAGCAGATCACATCTGAAGCACGAAGACACACATGTAAACTGCCAATCTGAAATGTTAATCCATCTTATGAATCAAGTAGCACCTTCCAACAATCACGTATCGCCATACTGATTCATTTGGCTGAAGGTGCAGAAGTCTCATGGCTAAAAGTAGTGGATCCATCGGATGGATCTTGACTTCACGTGGACAATCCACGAGCAACAATCAGAGACTAACTATTAGCTGCAAAAACTTGTTAGCAGCATCAACATGCACCAACTGAAACAATTTGCAGTAGATCGCATCACCTGCTAGCAACTAATGTTGATCATCAATTATGATCAAAATAATATAGCTGTCATATGGCCGGAGAACACATGTCAGTAGATCAAAATCTACTAATCAAACGAGCTGATATATTCCAATAACAGACCAATCCATCAAATGAATCAATCCACTTAGACCATGCAACAACTGATCGCATCAGCCTGTGCAGTTAACAGTGCAGTGCATCTCATTGATCAGATCAAACTAGCATCTCAATACCATCGGCCATGGGAGCCAAGATACAAATCAAACACTGTTGCCCTTGGAGGCAAAACGCATCAGGTCCAGATCGAATCTGAAAGTATGCCAGTACGCTGGATCATATCTAGCAGCGTCTAACGCATTAATCCATCAAACATGGATTGAACAGCAACTACGCGAACTACAACATCTGACGCATCAGATGCAAACAGAGGGCGCGATACACACGCGCATGCAATTCGGCAACATATGACCAGAGAGCGTTCGCCACCGCCGATCCCACGCGAGATCAGCAAAGAAACAATTAAATCAGCCAATCAATCAAATTGACTATTCTAGACATCGATCCACGGGTAATCACAACCGGCAGATCGCATCTACCAATTTCACTAGCCGATCGAAGCAACTAGAACCAAAAGCACAGATCGCATCTGCTACGAGCGGATCATATCCGCTGCCGGTATAACTCCTTATACCACCGCTCCAAATCCAAAACTAAACAGGAAGGCTCTGATATCATTGAAGGGAATCGGGGTAGGCTACGCTAGCACAAATCAAAATTTCTACCACGTTCATCCCGGGAATCCCTGCAAGTAATCGATCACGGAGCCAAGAATTACCTCTCGACGCGCAGTGCAGCGGAAGACTATCGATGTCGCGCGTCGATGCCGTGTAGTCGTACTACTCCTCCTCCTCGCGATCCCACGAACAGCGCCTCGCGGATCTCATGAACGGATCGTCCAAGCGCCCCAAGTGTGACGCCTCTATCGGTATCCACACATACAGGGATGGAACACCGCGGTCGGGGTGCTAGCACCGATGGCGCGATATGGTGGAGAGAGTGCGGCGGCTAGGGTTTCCACACGTGCCTTTTTGCTGCCCACTCCTCTCTTATATATAGTCCTCCTAATGGGCTTCTACATTAGAGGCCCATTAGCACTATAAACCCAATAAGAGATGGATCGTATCCAGTCTCTGTTCCATACCCCTTAAGTGTGTGACCCTATAGGTTCACGTATAAATGGACATGGCGCGAGTACACTACTCGACCAATAATCGGTAGCGGCCTCTAGCAAGACGTGCCGACTCCCAAATACACATAAAGATCATATCGGACGAACCTTCCACAATATTGTACACTTGTTCCTTTTGCCTCACGATATTGATTAAGCTCAAGGTGAGAACTTGTCATCCTTGTAATAGCCCGATCATCTTTCTCGATATCCATGACGCGGAATCCCTGAAACACGGTTAACACTTAACCGAGAGTACGGCCATACATTTTCTGGATCCGGTCATTCGAGTGGCCAAGATATATCTCTCCGTTGGACGGAGGGCAAATCCCATCTTGATCAACCATGACTTGCAGCATGTTTCGTGACAAAACCGAAACTACCTTTATAGCTACCCTTTCACGGTGTAGCGTTGGATAGCCCCAAAGTAAAGCCTTTACACATCCCAAGCTCACGCGAAGATCTCAGGTTTAAGGAATCAGCATACACATTGTATGAGATCAGCTGATGACATGAAAGAATGGATATTCTCACAGTGTCTCATGGTGGGTCAGTCCAACTCCATGTTCTCAACATGAGTCCACATTATTGATCGACATCTCCATGTCAATGATCCGTGAAACATGATCATCCATCAATACATGTGCTAGTCACTGAATCATATGCCTCCCTCATATGATTGTTGACCAGGAACCTATTTAGAATAACATCATAGAGATAATGGGTTTCACAAATGAATCACGTATTCATTAACCAATATCATGATAGTTTATTCAAGAGACGGAATGACAATTATTCTTTTGTCAGAGATTCATAAACATGTGGAAATATCATCATCAATATGATTGCCTCTAGGGCATATTTCCAACAAGATCTTCGCCAAGACGCTCTCCCTCCGCCTCGCTCCTAAGCTGAATGAGCTCGTAAGCCCGATCCAGAACGCTTTCATCCCCAGACGCAGCCTTCACGACAATTTCGTGCTCGTGCGGCAATCTGCACGCCTCCTGCACCAATTGGGTGCCCCGCGCGTCCTCCTGAAGCTCAACCTGGCGAAGGCCTTTGATTCGGTCTCCTGGCCGTTCCTCTTCGAGGTCCTACGCCGCTACGGATTCAGCGAACGCTTCCTGGGATGGCTCGCCGTGCTCCTCTCGTCGGCAAGCACGAAAGTCCAGCCGAACGGCGTCCCGGGACCGCCGATTTGGCATCGCAGCGGCCTTCGACAAGGCGACCCTCTGTCGCCTCAGCTCTTTGTGCTCGCCGTCGACACGCTCGGACGCCTCTTCCGCCGCGCAATCGAGCTCAGCGTCCTCCAGCAGCTGCATCCCCGCCGCGCGATCCCCGTGATCTCGCTCTACGCCGACGACGTCATCCTCTTCTGCCACCCCTCGCCGTGCGACACGCTTGCTGTTCGAGAGATTCTCCAGCTTTTCGGCCGTGCGTCAGGCCTAAGGGTCAACTTCCAGAAGAGCACGGCGACGCTGATTCGCTGCGACACCGACGAGGTGGCCCCTGCCATTGCGAACCTCGGATGCCCGATTGTGGAGCTGCCCATCACCTACCTTGGCATCCCACTCACGCTGCGCCGTCCTACCGCCGCTCAGCTACAGCCGCTCGTGGACAAGACCGCCGCCAAGCTCCCTACTTGGAAAGCGCACCTCATGGACAAGGCGGGCCGCCTCGCCTTCATCAAATATGTGCTGAGTGCGATTCCCATACACCAGCTCATGGTGCTTGCCCCCCCCCCCCCCCCCCGAAGCGAATTCTCCTTTGGGCTGCCCGCGCCGACGCCAATGGCGGCAACTGCCACGTCAATTGGCGACGTGTTTGCCGCCAATCCACCTGGGCGGCCTTGGTGTGCGTGACCTCGAACGCACTGGCTTCGCCCTACGCACACGCTGGCTGTGGTTCAGTAACATGGACGATGGCAGGGCTTGGTCTGAGCTGGACCTGCAGTTCTCCCACGAGGAACGCGCCTTCTTCTTCGCGTCCACGACCATGATCCTCGGCAATGGACAGCGCGCGCGTTTCTGGGAGGACCGATGGCTCAACGGGCGTTCAATCTCGGCAATTGCGCCCCAGCTCTACGCCTTGATCCCCAAGAGGCGCCGCAAGATCAGAACGGTGGCGGACGGCTTGCTCAACCACCGCTGGGCCCTTGGCATCCACGGCACACTCGGCATTCACGAAATCGGCCAATACTTGATGTTGTGGCGCAAGATCGAGTCTGTCGTCCTCACCGCCGAGCCGGATCGTCTACATTGGACCTGGACCGCGACGGGCACGTACACGGCCCAATCCGCCTACCTCGCCACCTTCCAGGGGTCGCTCAGCTGCCCGGCTTGGAAGCTCACCTGGAAGAATTGGGCACCTCCGCGTGTCAAATTCTTCCACTGGCTTGCCAACCTCGGACGCTGCTGGACTGCCGATCGCCTTGCACGCCGCGGTCTGCCACACCCACCTCGATGCCCTCTCTGCGACCAGACGCCCGAGACAATCCAACACCTGCTCCTTGGCTGCCCCTTCGCCAAACAGGTGTGGCATGAGATCCTGTCTTGGCTACGCCTCACCTACCGTGTGCCCGACGATGAGGACACCTTGCTGGAATGGTGGTGCACGGCGCACCAGCGCACGCCGAAACCAATGCACAAGGGCCTCGGCTCCGCGACACTGCTGGTCCCTTGGATGATTTGGAAGCATCGCAACGACTGCGTTTTCAACGCCGCGACGCCATCCATCGACAACCTGGTGACCATGATCAAGGATGAAGCTGCACTTTGGGCAAAAGCTGGCGCATTGGGCCTGCGGGCCATCTTGCCAACAACCTGGGATGTACACTGAATTCCATTTCGTGTTCCTGATGTAACCTCCTAGGAGGATGTAACCAACTCTGTCTTTCCAAAATAAAGAAACACAAAAGTCTTTTGCGTTTTCTCTATAAAAAAAAGAATGATATTGTCCAAGCTTGGCTACACATAGCGAGTACTATACGCGGAGCCTAGCCGTGCTATAAGTCTAGCAGCCATCCCAATTCTCTACAAACTTCCGAAGCCGCTTATAAATTTAAAAACTATTGTAATTTCTTAAGTCTAATATACACATTTCTACCATTCTTCCCAGGTAATCTGCTGGGAAAAGTTGTGACTGGGCACCATGACACGTACACCACACTAACTTGTGATTTTTTAATACTAAATCACAACAACAAAAAACTACAAAAAAAAAGAGTGTATTACAAGATTATGCTATGTCACACAAAAATATTCCGAATGAAAACTAATATGTGGCCTACACAAAAATAACAAGTGGTGGCAAATATTTGCGAATATAAAATTCATCAAATTTTATCTTTTTTGTTTCTCTCAGATACCACAACTTATTAAACTCAAACTTCACTGATCAATATAGCTTTTATACTACAATGTGTAGTTATGTTTTTTCAATTTTTTGGTACACAAAAAATGTTGTAGGTGTAGGTGTACCCTTGCTAAGAAAAAACCATCATGCATAAAGGAAATGAATGAAGCTAGGCTCGGTTCCTGATTCGTTGGTTCTTCACGCCTTTGGGGCCAAGAGGCTCTCGAGATGTTTCTCGACAACATCGAGGCCACAGAGCTTCTTGACTGCAACCATCGTTGCCGGCACATCCATCTGGAACGTTACCGAGGAGTTTGCGGGTCCAGTGCAAATTGAGAACTCCTTCCTGGCTGCCCTGATAGCTTCCCTCATTGCACAGTGCACCGAGGATGCGAGGAGCAAGGGTGGCTCGCCAGAGGCTGCAAGCAAAGATATGACCACACAGTGTCAAGGTTGCAGTTGCAGCAGGCAAGCTTAGATTTGCAGAGTTCTCATGAAACGGAACCATGCCATGCTAGAGAGATCGCAAGTTCACCTTTTGAGGAGAGAACGTGTTTCTGACCACGAGAGCTGTTGAAGAGCTCGACGTTGAGCTGCTTCGGGATGGTGTCCACTGTAGGGATCTTGTATGTCCAAGTGCCGTCATTGATGACCAGGCCGTCGGAGTTGGTTGTGTACTCTTCGTTTGTAAAGAACCCTATCCCTTGCACGAATGCACCTTCGACCTGAGTAAAATCAAGAACGGAATTCAGAGCTGCCATATTCATCCAGACAATAATGTGTATCGAACAGGCAATTGTCTTGGAGCTAACCTGGCCCAAGTCTACCGCAGGATTCAGGCTTTGCCCGCAATCATAAACCAGATCGCTCCTGAGGATCGTGGTTGCTCCTGTCAGGACATCAACTTCCACCTGCAATGTTCATATGCAGATTGCAAATCAGACATGTATCAGCATGTAGCACAAGAGAAGCTGCTGCAATCTCCAGTAGCATGGTAGATTTGGATCATGGTTAAACTACTGAGATTTTGATCATGGTACCTCACTAACAGCTGCTCCATAGTTCAAGTAGCTTGCGGAAGTAGGGTCAGGGGTCCAGTAGGCTTGTGCCGATAAGTTCACACTCGCCATTGTTGCCTGCAAACATGGAGCATATGCCATTAATGACGAAGTAATTAATCAAACAATTAAACCCAGAGGAAATTCTTGCCACGTTACTGAAAGAATCAGATTTTAAAAGTTTTTTCCTCACTTGAGCAATCAAGGAGCTCCATGCCACTATGCCAGACTTAGCCTCCAGGTCCTCTTTGATAGGCTTAAGCCTCTCAACAAGTGCATCACACGACTGTCGAACAGCCTCACAGCTAGTTTCAGAGGTGGTGCTCCCAGCGGTCCAGCCTCCCTGAATCATGCTCAGCGTGTCGGCCTGGATGACTCGCACCTTGTCAAAGAGGCCTTCGCCACCATCGGGGCATAGCTGGCCCAGCGCGAACGCGGTCATCTGCTTCACTTTGGTCCATAGCCCTTGGCCTATCTCGACTCCGCCGACCTCAACGGCGATGGAACCATCGTTCAAGATGGACACCCTCCCCGGGGTTGGCCGGAGAGACACTGCATAGGTGATTGGCACGCAGGAAATGCCACGCTTCTTCCACCGGCTGCCGCTGTTGAAACGCTCAACCATCGCAGCCCTGCTCTGGTAGTCAGGTGACGAGGCCAGCTTGTCGAAGATGGTGACAAGGCTATAGGTCGAGGCCTCGCCCACACTGGCCCCAAGAAACACCTTAAGGCTTTCAAAGTCATGAAGGTTCTTCCTTCTTATAGTGTTGGTGTCGGCTGAGAGCGCTGAGGCGACATGCTCGATGATGGCTTCTGCGATGAAGGAGCCCTGCACTTCACCGGGAGCACGCATCGCAGACTTGGATGACACATTAGTCTTGCAAACCTTTATGTCAAACGCGAGGGTGCCCCAGTTGTACTTCTTAGAGACCCTATAACAGCATTTGGCATAACTGGACTGTAATCTGGCGATATTCCTGCATTGATGCCAAGATCAAGGTGCAAGGCCGTGACCCTGCCGTCCGACTTGAACCCAACTGAGTACTTCACCTTCATCGGGTGCCGCCCTCCAGCCATTATCATGTCCGTCTTGCGGTCGAGGTACATTCGAACAGGGCGCCGCAGCTTGAATGCTGCAACTGCACATGCACATGCAACCTGATATTTACCGAAAAAATTCTGATCAGGTTGCGCCAACTAAAATATTTCAAATATCCATAAAAAATTGGTTGTATAGTTAGGGCAAGTACATGAATTGCTTTCATCGCCTTCCCACCAAAGCCACCTCCAACTCTTCTTGTGATGACACGAACATTGTGGAACGGTATGCCAAGGCACCTTGCAATGACACTTTGCATAGCCTCAGGCATTTGCGCCGAGGAGTAGACGGTGATACAGTTATCTTCGTCAGGAATAGCTAAGGCGACCTGCGTCTCCATGTAGAAGTAGTACTGGGATTCAAGTTTGACCTGTGCAAACAAATAAACTGGGTCTGAGTATTCTTGTCAGTAAACTTAGGACATACACTCTATTCAACAAAATCAAGACGTGTACCTCTGCTGATAAAATCTTGTGATCAGCTTCATGCATTCCTTCACTAAAGTCGCCAACTGGCTTAGGAGCTAAAAAAGCGGGAGGATGGAAGTAGCTGTTATGCTGGATGGCATCCTCTATTGTCAGAATTGGTGGCTCAAGGTTTTCGGTGCCATACTCGACAACAGCTTGTTTCGCCGCCATATGGGCATGCTTTTGTGTTTCAGCAATCTGATTCATAAGCAAAGGAACAAAATGGTTAATCAAAATTCTGGATCAATGTAACCACCTTCATCAGAAAGAAAGAAAGCTGAAGTGGTTAACAAGTACCACAATGCCAATATTTTGACCAGCAAATTCAGAAACCGAATCAGCGAAAAGTGCTTCATCTCCAAATATTGCGAAGGTGGATCCAATATTTTCTCCACCACTTGGAATGTCCTTTGCGTCAATAACCGTGATCACCTTATGTGAAGCCAAAGATAATCTAAACTTGATACCTTTTATATGAGCATGAGGATGTGTGCTGTAGATAAATGCTCCATAGAGGCAACCCTTTGGAGCAGGGATGTCATCAACGTACACAGCTTCCCCTGTGCAAGAACCAAGAATAGTGTCAAGTGCATGTTTTAAGATAGAATTGCAAGTTCTAGAAACAAAAAAAAGTTATAAAGACCAATATGCAGGGTTAAAGCTTTCAGATGGTTCGGCACTAATCCACCAAATGTACTCCCTCCGTCACAGTTTATACAGGGTACACACGAAAACACTTTGACCATTAATTTAGTCAACAAAATTTAGATTTTATATCACAAAATTATATCATTAAAAACTTCTTTTTTTGAACAAAATTAAAAACTTCTTTTCAGTATAAATGCAATGGTATACTTTTTGTTATACTACGTGCGTGCCCTGTACACTGTGACGGAGGGAGTACTAAAGATGAACAAAAGAACTATAAAATTATTTTGTTATGAAACGTGCAGAAGAAAATATTGTCAATAAACACTGCTCACAAGTTTCATAAATCTGAAAATTCAAGTGGCAAGGCATTAAGTTGCATAGATTGATCAACACTGTCAATCACTACAAAGCCAAAAAGTTAGAGTGCAAGATAATTGAATGGAACACCTGTAAGCTAGATTAGCTTTAGATAACTGTATAAGAGTATATACCAGAAGCTTGTAGCTCTGCACCAGCTTTCTTGATCGGCTTGCCAACTGGTTTGTATTCCTCTGTGGAAACCAGTTCCTGCCTTGAGCGAATTGGCAAGTTGTCGATGTCAACCTTATCAGGCTTGTACGGTGAGAACTCAGCACCACCATTCATGATTCCATAAGTATCAGACCCACTGGGAGCATCAGTTCTTGCCGGTTCATTCAAGTTGCTAGCAAGGGAAGACAGGAAACTGAACAAGAAACTGACTGCCAAGCTAACTCTGTATTCAGGATGTGTCGTTCCTATTGATGGTGAAATATCATCTTTAAGCAACTTGATAGCTTCAAGTATAACAGATGCACTCACTGATTTCCCCCTCAGGAAGTCCTCAACATTCCTAGCTTTCAAAGCGTGTTTGGTTCCATAAGCACCAAATGCTAGGCATATATCCTCAATGAGAAGCTCCCCTGATGATGGAGCCTCTGTTGTCCTTGCTAGGAATGCAGAGTTGACATATGAGACAGCATTGCCAAATGGACGAGGAGATGCTCTAGAAGTCTCAAATGTCACATTATCTGAGCCCCAGTCTGGGACAAATATGCTGAGCAGCAGGGTCTTAGAGTCACAAGGAGGCTGCTCCAAGAAGTCCTCCAATGTAAAACACAGCCTCTTGTAATCCACCTGGACGGTGACAGTTGAACCTACAGCCAGAAGAACAGTTGCAATATCTGACGGGAACTGCAGCCTTTGTGCCATGATTATGTTTCCGCCAATGGTCGCCGTGTTCCGAACAAATGGTGTAGCCACCTTGTTCAGATGATCAGCAATCTTTTTAAAAACCAGGTTTCCATCCGAGAAAACATCAATTGCTCTGGAGATGGACACAGCTGCTCCGATTTCAGCCCCTTTGCTGCTTCTGCTGATGACTGAAAGCTCTGGAATCCCTTTGATGTCGATGTACTTGTCATATAAGTCTTGCTCCTTGTACACACCAGAGCCAGTGTTTGAAGCCACAATCTTCACTGAGTTTTCATCAAACCAGTTGGAATCCAACAGCACTTGAAGCTCGGCTATGCTCCTAGGATGGTACCAGCTTGCATCATCAGATATATCAACTGGAACATTGTCCATTTCGTTTATGGAAACTTGATCTCAGATTTGAGGAACTCCGGGAAGGTGCAGATGGTGCCGCTAGTGTAGGGCAGCAGCTTGCTAACATCTGCGGGTCTGCATCTTTCCTCCAGAAGGAGTTAAGGCCCAAGTCTTCAAGGTCAACATCGGCTGCGAAGCTCTTGCAGGCATCGATGATGGGCCTATAGCCGGTACACCGGCACAAGTTGCCTGAGATGGCCTTCTCGGCTTCGGAGGCGGTGAGCTTGGAGAACCCCTTAGGCGGAGCAGGGCGAGCAGCCGCCTTATCGCTCTTGACGAGTGCGGAGAAGATGGACATGCACATGCCTGGGGTGCAGAAACCACACTGCGAGGCGTGGAAACCAGCAAGGCGCTGCTGCACAGGATGGAAGCCATCTTTGCTGTTGCCGATGCCCTCACTGGTGGTCACTGCACAGAGGTTCAGGCTGCCAAGGAGTGTCAGGCAGGAGCTTGCCGAGAACTCGGTCACCTCTTCAGTGGATGGGTCATACTTGGATATCAGGATGACGCACGCACCACATCCACCTGCAGCAACAATGAATTTGTACATCAGAAACATTACAAATTAACAATATTATCAGAAAACGATGTTATCTTGTGCACTAGGAAACTTAACTTTATTACATTTTGTGTTCAATGCACTTTGCGTTAGGCACAATTCAGAGCAAGGAAGTATCAGATAGGCATCCAAGATCTCTTAATTCAAGTAAGAATGCTCAATAACAATGCACAAACAGCGGGGGGACAGCAAACTACATATCACATACAGGGCATATGAATTACGTTTCCTCTTTAAAGAACAGAATCCACGCACTTCGCTTTCGGCACAATTTAGAGCAAGGAAAGTAGGCATCAAAGATCTCTTAATTCAAGTAAGAAAGAAAATGTTCATTAACAATGCACAAACAGTTGTCGGGGGGGTGGGGGGTGGGGGGGGCTGCAAACTACATATCACACACAGTGCATATGAATTACCGTCATGGATTAGCGTTTCCTCTTTAAATAACAGAATCCACTATGAGAAAGTGGGCATGAAACTCGAAATGCTGTCTTACCAGGCCACTGCTAGTTGACAGGAACACATGAATCGGTCAATACAGGATGGCAAAAACAAAAGGCGTTAGTTGTCGGCCGCCGTTCAGGCAAGATAGAGCACGCGCCACACTTGTGTTGCTCTCGCGCATACCGTCGAGCAGGTGGTGATCATAGCGGCGCGAGCGGCGCCACAGACGAGGACGAGGGCGAGGTTATCAGAAATCAAGGAGCGTTGCTGCTGCGAGACGCTTGGCACTCGAGTCGCTCACGCCTCCATCCGCCTCCTCCTGCTGGACCTCGCATGCAGCTGGCGGCGTCCTATGAACCCCGCCGCGTTCACCGATTATGCAGTTCCAACTTCCAAGTGATATGTTGAGGAGGATCCATTTCTCTGGAAGGCTGCTGCCGCCCCTCTAGCAAATACGAGCAGGCGCCCCAGCTGCGAAGGAAGGCCACGGCCCGCGGGATGAGTTGGGGAGGAAGAAGGGGAAGAGAATGCCATGGAGGGTGTGATGACTGATGAATAAACTTCCGCGTTAACACTGACAAGTGGGCTCCCGCGATTTTGGCATCGGGAACTGACTGGTGCTCGGTGCGCCAAAACAATCCAGAAAAGAAAAGTTCTTTGTATTCCAAAAAATCGCTCAAACATTCTTAAGCAAAATTGGAGATACTTTACCATTATAAAACGTTAGGGAAAATAATAATTAAAATTGCGCAGACTGTGCAAAAATAACAAGAAGCAAAGGTGAAAAATAGAAAAAAAAAATCCAAATTTGAATTGGAGGGTCAAATTTGTTGATTTGCACAAGTCTCACACATTAGAATCACTTTCTGAAAAAAAGGTGAATTCAACAAAAAAGATGTTGATAGCTATAAGTATGAAAATGCTTTGAATATGTTTTTGATAAAACGGATAATTTTGAAGAAACAAATTGGCGCTAGGAGGAACATTATTTGTGAATTGTGACCCATGCATTATGCATAACCGGCAATATTACTATATCAAAAATGGTATTCATGGACCTTTTTTTCAAAAATTCTGATTTTCTTGCTACCTCGTCTCCAATTTACAAAGAATTTATCTATTTGGTTATGTCTGTTGGCAAGACTATTTCCACCTAAAAAAACACGGTCCGCCTCTGTACATATTTTTGCCTCTCCTTAATGAAAAGGTAGTGTTCCCGCCGTTTACTCTGAAAAAATCTTCTTGAGATGTTTACCAAACTCTACAAAACAAATCACCTGGATAATTTATAAATAGATAAGAAAAGTTATCTTAATGATTCTAATAGATCGGCCAGTCAGTCACCATGTGCTCCATGCGTTGTCAAACTGCTCAACCTTTCCACTCCAACAACTTCCTACAAGAAAAGTTACAGTGGCTAATATTTTTCGTCACCATGTGCTCCACTTTGAGGAAAGTCACGTGCCCCACTACGAGGAAAAAAGTATAGTGGCCAATATTTTTCTCACAGTCATATGTTCCTATTTTCCGGGGTCCAATCACATATGTAAAGTACGATTGTACTTGTATTTTTCTTAGGCTGTGATGGATTACTATAATTCCATTTGCAAAATCAGTGTTTGTTTATTTTTATTTTTGTGTTTGATCTTTCATTTGTCTATTGTACGCGTAATTAACATGCTGTAAAATAAGCACATCGCAACATAGTTCAACACTTGCGAACTGAGTATTAGCTTGCAACTAGATATGATATGTCAATGAGAGTTTATTATTGATTTTAGCCACACCCTCTTCCGTAACTATTAGCTAAGAAGATGATCTGGCAAAGTCAATGCGAGAAAAAAAAAGCTTTGTCATTGCTGAAATCAAAGTTATCTTATCTTCGGTGTATCAACTTTAAAATCTATGATACATAGTTCAAAAAATCTCAAAAAGATCGTAGATGCTTGTATAGGAATAGAGTTGTATATAAATCGGGAATATTCATACGGACGAGAAACCAAGAAGATCGTCAAAAGAAATGCGTGATCTGACGAGCGTCCGTAGAGGAGAAGGATCGGGCAACGAAGCAGGAGGCATGATTGTTGTGGAGGTCGGGTGGCTCACCTTCACCGCAGCCAAGCTTGGGGCCCCTGACGGGCGTCCGTGTGCGCAGGAACTCGAGCAGCGACATGGAGAGGTCGACGTCGGCCGCCTCGTGCCGCACGCCGTTCACGGCCAGCACCACCCGTCGGAGCCCTGCCACCGGCGCATCCTTCTTCCCCGACGACCCCATCTCCACACGACCTCCAGCTATTTGAACAGAGATTGGACTCCTCTCTGTGGACTTTCTTCGGAGTAGTACTTACTACTTACATAGTGAGCGAGGACTGCGTAGTAGGAGTACTTGTATATAGTGAGTGAGTTGGGAGTTGACTAGGCTGAGCTGATCCCATCTGCGATCCGTTGTCCGAACGTGTCCAGTGGCCGGCCTCACCTCACGGGTCGCGCTAGGCGCCGCCGCGCCGGCCCGTAGGTCCCATTCGCGGATCGGCCTGCTCGACGCGCAGGCCGGTCTCCTGCATTTTAGATTTGGTCAAGTCAAACATTTAAAGTTTAACCAAATATAAAGAGAAAAATACCATAATCTATAATACGAAATGGATATAATATGATTATATTATTTTTTTGCGGGGGAATATGATTATATATTTGATGATGATTTCCAATAATATTTATTTTATATTATAAAAATTGATATTTTCTTATATACTTAATCAAAGTTTACAAATTTTAACTTTTACTAAACCCAGAACGCAGAGTAATTTGGGAGAGAGGCAGTAGTACGATGCAAATATGATTAGGCACGCATAGAAAAAGGGTTACGTGTATGTGAGCGTCTGTGTTTTTTCTGTGTTTCGCAATAAAAAAAACCTTTGCCTCGCAGGCTACAAGCGAGCACCTACACACGGAGGGAGTATTTCGGTTCCTATTTTTCCTCTAGCGCGCACACACGCTAGTTCCTTTCTTCTTTTAGGTAACGATTCACAGCTCTTGTTTCTCCGATGGACTAGAGGATTTTGGTGTTACTGCTGCTGCACCGACTCCTCTATTGTCAGACAGTACATGTGCTATCAGCATTGCGCGTGACCCGGTGAAGCATGAGCTCACCAAGCACATCGGTGTAGATGCCTCCTTTGTGCGTGCTGCTGTGCAGGACCAGCTTCTTGCTCTTCACTATGTGCCCTCTGAGTTACAGCTGGCGGATTTCTTCACGAAGCCACAGACTCTAGCGCAGCATGGGTTTTTTCTCTCCAAACTCAGTGGTGTTGAACCACCATGAGTTTGAGGGGGGGTGTTAGATGTGTATAGGTTTACTGTTCACCGTTTACTGTTCATCACACATGTATATGTACTGGCCTTTGGCCCCCTTGGAATATAGTTGCTCATTCATAACAGGAAGTACCGGCTCCGGTGCTTAACCAGATATTAATCACAGGAAAGTGAGATAGCAGTTTCGTTTTTGAGGTATTTTTTGTTTAGTTTCACAGCTCCAGCACAAAATCCATCTAATGATCTAAACAACTTAAAACATATCAATATCACACATAAGTATCTGCTCTTGCCAGCATAACGAAGCAATAAAAAAATACCTACCTGCCAGAAGGATTATGATTGTGAGAAGATTGTGAATTATGTGGGATTGATATTGTACTTATTGTATCCAGCACAAGAAAATGGCGTCAGATTGTGAATTATGTGAGATTTATATTGTACTTGTATTGGTCAAAATTTGCTGATATTCCTTTTTCAGTTTCCACTGTGGGGATTAACCGAACAGCCAAAGTCCCTGGGGGACTGGTGGAATTGATGAAAAGGGATTACTGTGGTTTGGGAGACATGTGGGGATCACCAAATACACGTGGGGATTGGTTCCCTGAAGGGAACTGTACCCTACAACCTGAACGAAGCCTCGATGGTTGGATAAAAGGTGGGAATTGTACTTGGATTCGCGAGATCTCCAGGAGCGATGGCTGGTGCAAGGCAGTTGAGCGGCTTCTCCTCACTCTCCGGCTCCGGCAGCAGCCACGAGCCCTTGTCCTTCCCTGCGAGAATCCGAACAGAACAATTACAGAGATGACGGGCAAAACTAAACCTTAGCCTTTTGGCTGCGGCGGCGGTGGTGGCGAGACGGAGGGTTCGAGGGTGGGGAACAGAGCAATGATAGAGATGAGGTACAGATGTAAACCCTAGCGTTTTGGTGGCGGCGTGGGTGTCGGGGGGTAACCTGGATGGTTGACCACCGACGGGGGGCTGGCGGCGGGGGTGGGGGTGGGGGCGGGGCAGGCGGCGGTTGCAGGCGGCCATGACGACAATGGCGATGAGGCAGATGGCTCGGGGCGAATGCGATCCGGCTGTGGTGAGCGTTCCGCGTACCCTGTAGTTTCTGGGCTCGGCCAATTTTTTAAGTTTGCTGATGGCACTTCTTTTTTTTAGATAAACTAGCAAAATGCCCGTGCGTTGCAACGGGTACAAATTTAGAATTATGAGCGATATGTAATTTATCTCAAACACACAATCATTTGATAGAACATCAGCTCTTTGCAGGCAAAACTTGGAGTGATAAAATCACTTATATGATATGTAGTATAGTATAAAGGAACACATGCCAATATTAATCATCCCTATATCAGGCAGGTGTGACTTACGCGTGTGCTTTAAACATCCGTTGCTCCAACTACCAAGTTGCTGCCGTATCTGCACACAATACAGGACCTTCATTCTTTCATAGAAAAACATGACCTTCATGAGTGTGATGAGATGTCATGATGGATCATGGTTTTTATTTGGATAAACAAAAAGAGGTAGAAGCATCTGATTACCTACAACCTCCAGGGGTGTGGATTAGGAAGGACATGGTAGGGTGGAAGCTATACAGCTAATCGAGCTAGCTAGTACCTATTGCAGATCGATGTTCAAATCCTCGACCATTGGCCTCCACTGTTCCTTCCGATTTGTAGTCCTAGTTGATGAATAAAGGTCAGATCGATGCAAATCTCTGTTGGCCTCCACTATACCTGCACACTACCGATCTGTAGGATTCGTGGAAAAGGACGATGCAGCCAACCAGCCAATCTCAAATCATTCCCATGGATTCCATACTTATTTCCACAAAGATAAAAAACATATATTTCATTTCCACCAGCAGCTACTACAACTGTTGTCAATGACCACATTGCAGTTCCAGGTTCAGAACTTTAGCTGCTACAATATGGCAATTGCTTTGTCGGAGAGGCTCGCCGACGGCGACCGATGCTATGAGCATGATCACAAGATCATGGGGGGTTCATTTTTGAAAGAAATGTATAGTTTGCTGCACGTGAAAAGATGGGCCACGGCAAGGTCTTGCGAGCATCGAATGATCGAACTGAAGCACACCAACAGATGAGAAGAAGATGGGGAGCACCGCAAGCGCACTTGAGGGACGAGATCCTTCCACCGGCGGCAGAAAACGTGGGCAGTGGGCTACGTAAGGAAGGAGTAACGGTGTCCATGCGTGGTGACCAGAGGCGAAGACGGGTCCTCCTCGGCCAAAGGGTGCACGAAGGAGCCCGACGGGAACCTGGGGCGGCGGCAGCGTGCGGGGTCCTGCTCCAGCGCGTGGCTGGCAGCGACGCAGCGCGCTCTCACATCCATCCCACCGCCACCTCCGCCTAGCTCCTGATCCCAGCTTGCCTTCTCTGCCGGCAAGCCCGACTCAGCGCCTCCATCCGCCGGCCTCGAGGTCGATTAGATTTTTGTGTGAACAGAGAGGATAAGGACTGCGGGTTGATATCGAGACTTGTGAGGGGCTAAAACACAAAACGGCCACGTAATACCACACCATGGCCGTTTACCTATATAATTAGTGGCATGTAATCTAGCCTTTAATTAGTGTCATTTAATAATTATTAAGGATAGTTTTGGTAGGTTTGATCTGTACGCTTTGTTAACCTTGGAATAATTAGTGTTTTAATGCTGATTGATGGATTACTGTACCGAGATTTGATTTGGCATTGATGTGATGGGAAAAAACCGAAGCGGGGAAAAACCGGTGCGGGAAAAAACCGTGTTGACGAAAGTCTGAGAGGCTTGACGAAGGAACGAATCGTAGCTTTTAGATAGTAGATAATAGTAGAGATAGAGATAGAGATAGAGATAGAGATAGAGATAGAGATAGACAAGATATAAAGATAGAGAAAATAGAGATAGAGATAGAGAAGAGATATAATTAGTGGCATGTAATCCAGCCTTTAATTAGTGTCATTTAATAATTATTAGGGACAATTTTGGTAGGTTTGATCTATACGCTTTGTTAACCTTGGAATAATTAGTGTTTTAATGCTGATTGATGGATTACCGTACCGAGATTTGATTTGGCATTGATGTGGTGGGAAAAAACCGAAGCGGGGAAAAACCGGTGCGGGAAAAAACCGAAGCGGGGAAAAACCGGTGCGGGAAAAAAACCGTGTTGACGAAAGTCTGAGAGGCTTGACGAAGGAACGAATCGTGCCTTTTAGATAGTATATTAACCTTGGAATAATTAGTGTTTTAATGCTGATTGATGGATTACTGTACCGAGATTTGATTTGACATTGATGTGGTGGGAAAAAACCGAAGCGGGAAAAAACCGGCGCGGGAAAAAACCGTGTTGACGAAAGTCTGAGAGGCTTGACGAAGGAACGAATCGTACCTTTTAGATAGTAGAGATAGAGATAGAGATAGAGATAGAGATAGAGATAGAGAAGAGATAAAGATAGAGAAGATAGAGATAGAGATAGAGATAGAGATAGAGAAGAGATATAATTAGTGGCATGTAATCCAGCCTTTAATTAGTGTCATTTAATAATTATTAGGGACAATTTTGGTAGGTTTGATCTATACGCTTTATTAACCTTGGAATAATTAGTGTTTTAATGCTGATTGATGGATTACCGTACCGAGATTTGATTTGGCATTGATGTGGTGGGAAAAAACCGAAGCGGGGAAAAACCGGTGCGGGAAAAAAACCGTGTTGAAGAAAGTCTGAGAGGCTTGGCGAAGGAACGAATCGTACCTTTTAGATAGTATATAGAGAAGAGATAGAGATAGAGAAGAGAATATAGAGATTGATGGATTACCGTACCGAGATTTGATTTGTCATTGATGTGGTGGGAAAAACCGAAGCGGGGAATGATGACGGGAAAATGGGGCGATCGCAAATAATACAATATGCATCCACGTCATAGAGACATATAGTGTAATTTAAATTTAAAGTGCGCAAATATAAATGAGACATTCAAGTATTGCGAGTACATATTTCCGGAGCTCTTACATTTTCATAAAAGAACCGTTAATTACATCTCCGAAGAGAAAACCCCTGATTAAGAATTCCAACATTTCTAATATACAAAAGGATTACAAGTTTGCAACACATATGACTATTACAAAATATAAACTAAGACTAAGTAGTCCTCCTCGCCGTCGTCGCCGTCGGATGCTTGAAGGAGCATATTGTCTTCTTTGATTTATCATATGATTTTACATCATTTATTATTTAACATATGTTTCGCATTTTTACTTGCACTAATATGAACAGTACAAGAAGTGAGCATGTATCGGATACTTAGTTATTTAATCGGCTGAGCATACATAAATTTGATGCTACGGTATATTGTTTGGTTATTTATGAAGGTGTTTCATTTTACTTAGCCGACTAATGCATCCGGTTGGTACATGCAATCTGAGCCATAGAACCATGTACGTGACCTTTTCTACATGCATGGAACGGTAGCTACATATATTTTATTTTAGTACCAAGTTGATATAGCACTGACTACAATCGGGTAGCATTTGGATTATTTGCTGGGCTATGCATATTTTATATTGATGCATCTCAGTATGAGAATAATCATGACATGCAAGTGAAATGATTATATCTTAGATTAACCTACATGTACTTTTGTTTGATTAATTTAGCAAGGCATAATTTGGTGAGATGTATATATTTGAAGTGACTTGACTTGTGTCAATATGACCAAGCCAAGCACATAATTTAGTGATAGATGAATTTTGATTGCGCTTTGGTTTGTGTCAATATGACCAAACCAAGAGCTAAAATTTCAGCAAGATATATGATTTCAAGTAACTTGGGTACATTATGACTAAACCACAAGCTAATATTTTGTTAAGATATCATGTTTACGACAACTTGATTTGTGTCAATATGACCAAATCAAGAGCCAATATTTTATTGACATATGTAGTCTTTTTTTAAGCAACTTAGTTTGTGTCAATATGACCAAACCAAGAGCCAATATTTTGTTAAGATGTGTCGATTTAGGACAACTTGATCTGTGTCAATATGACCAAATCAAGAGCCGGATTTAAGTATATGTGAATTTAAAGCAACTTGATTTGTGTCGATATGACCAAACCAAGGGCCAAAATTTGGGGACATATGCATTTATCATGCTACTTGGTTTGTGTCAATATGACCAAAACAAGAGCTTAATTATTATGAACTTTAGAAGAAAACTCCATGGTGTGTGTCAATATGACCAACCAAAGAGCAAATAAACATGTAGCAAATAATATGAACAAATCCTCAGTTTGTGTCAATATGACCAAACTAACGATCAAGAGGAGAAAACTCCATGGCTGTGTCAATATGACCAACCAAGAAGCAAGGGAAGAACCATAGTCTCACCTTCTCCAAACCTTCTTCTTCTCACGTGTAGAGAAGTGCAGCGGCGGCCTGTATGCCGGCGGCCGGCGGCGTATGATCAGCAGGAGCGTGTATGTGGGAGCGCTGCGGCTGGATGTGTTGAGCGATGTATGGGCGATGGTATGAGCGAGATGGTCTGAGCGAGATGGTATGATCGAGAGTATGAGCCAGGCGATGGTGGATGATATGCGCGATCGTATGTGTGGGTGAATGGATGATCCACTGAGCCAGCCAACAGCGATCCTTTATATAGGCGGCCTGCGAGAGACGGCGCACGTCCTGGCGATCGTGGGCAGAGACATGGGAGCGTGGTCAGTTACAACTTGTGTATACGCTCCAAGCTTTCTCGCGTGGACCTAGTCTCTTGCAGATATTTGAAATTCTTGAGCGTTCAATACGGAACTGTATGCATGTGGACTATGGGCTGGCTAATTAGGCCATCATTATTTGTAAATCTTGCCGGCTAATCCATGCATAATCCATGCATGCATCGTATGTCTTCGGCCATTGATAGTTTATGGACATGGGCCTTGGTTTGATTGAGTAATTTATCAGCACCTAAATGCATCTGTATATGCGTAAACAATATGGTCTACACAATCATAGAAGTTAGCTACCGTATGTAAACCCCTTTTATTTTGAAAACACCTTTTCCACGTAATTTGTCCTTTATTTTATTATGTTGTGACCTTATTTCATAATAACCGGTTATTCTTTAATCTGAGACAAAATCGATGTCAACAGATGCCCCTCGAGGTCTGGATGCGAATATTTTGATGCTTCGGATTCAGAGCTCGAAAATATATGGACACTTTTTTCTTTTATGTCCAAATAAGAACATGTTCCCTTTTTATGTAATGGGGGATTATCTAGCGGCTGCTTCAAAATTTTGTATAGACTCCAGCGGATAAAGAGCTAAAGTTTGGAAATTTGTTACGGCGAGCTACTGTAACCGATATTATACCAGCGCGTTGATCTTTTTTCTTTTTGAACATATATAATGTGATCGTGGTATATAAGCCACGCTATAGATGAAATAGTTCCACATATATATATTTAGTTTGACTAGGAAACATGCCCGTGCGTTGCAACGGGACAGGAAAAAGTGTCGTGGAGGCACCCAAGGCGACAACCGAAATACTCAAAGCAATGCATTTCCAAGCATTTATATTTCAGGCATACATCTCATGTATCTCATAATTTGAACAGACCGGTGGAATAGAGATAATACGAAAAGTAAACTACCACTAACATGACTTGATGCTTTTATTCCTAACAAGCTGGTCCATCTGAGGCTTGACTGAAGCAAAAATGTAAAGCAAGATACTCCACCAATTTTTCCATCCCAAGTTTTTACCTAATATTAATGCCCGCAAAATTTATTTGGAACCGTAAAATGTTGACTTAGAAAGTGAGAAATAGTGATTTCAAGGTCCATGTCTCATTTGGTTGATGAAGAACCTGCAAAATTCATTAGAAACAATCTCTATCTCCAATCAGTTTCAAACATGCAGAAAGAGGAAAATTCAGCTATAGTCGTTGAACATGAGCGGTGGTCTCACTTTGGTCACTGATATACCGAATACCCGAAATACGGTCACTCTTTTTGTCTTTTTTTTTTGCGAAACACAGTACAACGCAAGCGCTCATATACACGCGCACACACTCACCCCTATGAACGCACGCACGCACACCCTACCCCTATGAGCACCTCCGAGAGACTGAGCCGGCGGGTCGAGTCTTGAGATTGACGAAGTCACCACGGGCGCCTCGCTGTCGACGGGAACGTCGCCTCCCACTGAAGAATATTCCGCCTTAAATGAGAAACACCAGCGTCAAACCTGGGGTTTGAACTCTGGTGGGCTGGGGGTACAACCACCCACCTAACCATCTTGCCACAGGCAAGTTCTCGTCACTCTTTTTGTCAAGGTGGTTCATTTCGGTCACCGCATCTATTTCTGTACCGTATTTCGTAGAATACGCATTGTGCAACTTTGTCAAACGTTGACTGGTCAGACTGTCACGTGTGCGACAACTGTGCAGACCGCGTGGCTAATGTGCCCGGTCAGTTTGCAATTAAACCCTCCTTCGACGAAACGTGTTACGCGCTTGTCTCCGACGGGGCGGCGGTGGCGCGGTACATGTCGAGGACACCCTCCTTCGATTCCCACACCAGCGGCAGATCCCCGGCAACGGCGGCGTGGCCAGCTCGAACGCCTTCTTCTGTAGCCCCTTGGATCAGTTCGCCTCAGCTTGTTGCAGCTCTGGGCTGCTAGGCAGTAGGCAGTAGACCTATTAAGCGCCATAATTTCTAGTACTATTAGTGATGCTTAGCTCTAATCAAATGATGGCGCTGCTAGCTGAGGAGTACTACTCCAGAAATTTTAGTTCTAAGACCACGTCAGATGCGGATTAAAACTCACTGTGATTAACCGACAAAGGAAGGTGCTATGCTGCTAGCAAAGGGATGGAGGCGCTGGAGTCGACTTTGTTCACGACGGCGACGATGCACTGGGGAGTAGCAGCAAAGGGCTGGAGCCGCAGTGCTCCTGGGAGGGCGGGCGCAACGTCCGCGGCGGGACGACCAGTGCGGACGGGGCGGCCAGTGCAGCTGCAGTGCAGACTCCCGAGGGCAGGACCGAGATGAGGAAGTTGGCCGACGCCGGCGACTCGCCAGCGTTCTCCGCCGGCGACTCGCCAAGAGTGCGACTTGCCGTCGGCTCTTAATGGGAGAGAGAAAGGACGTGGAGCGAGAACTCCTGCCGGCGCCGTTGAACTGTACGCCGTCAACCTGGGAGAGGCTCGGATGGGGATTATTGGGATTCAAAGAACGAGCCTTGCGAGCAGCACGAGATGGTTTTAATGGCGAGCATCTTTTGTTTTGTTCCCCGGTGAATTGCTGGCCCACCTTTTCCTCGATTGGTAGCCTGTAGGGTGGGAGGCAGCGGCGCAGTCCGATAGAAAAAAGAGCAGCGGCGCCGTACGGCGGGGGCAGGGCAGGGGCCTATTTGGCGGCGTCGGCGTTCGGGTGAACGGGCGGCGCAACCGCGATTGGATTGGGCGAAGGCCGGAAGATCTGGCGGTGGCAACAACCGTAATATTTCTTAAATTGACAGGGGTAAAATCGAAACAAAAATCGAACCGTTTTTCTGACTTATGGGTGGCAGTGGTGGGTAATATTTCTGAGAACACAGGGGTAAAATCGGGAAAAAAAAATGACGTACGAGAAGAAGCCTTAATGCTTTTATTATTAGGTATAGATATATACGTGGCCACGTATTTCATTTTTAGCGATGATGAATATCCGAGTAACGCGACCTGAACATTTGGCCAACGCTTGTAGTTTGTTGCCAACAAACTTTTTCCAAGGACAACCAACTCTATCTTGTTTTCCTCTTCCATTCCTTTTTTTAAGCGAGGACTTCCCTCTTATAAATATGTTTGGTTGTTCTGTTAGACTTAAGTGCCGTCAGATTAAAGTCTTTTTCCTTGCGATCGACTAGACCTGCGTAAGTTTAGAGTCGCTCCTATCTTTTCTCGCATGGGAGATCTCCTTAACCTCAATTTCCATAGTTATTATTTGCTGTAGATTTGATGCGAAGCTGTTGATTAACTAGCTGGCTTGTCATCTCTATATACCAGGTTGTTTCCTGATTATTTTCGCGAGATGTACCTCTGCATCAGCTCGTAGATCAACTGGTGCGGGTTTGCTCATCTCTTTATTTAATGCAACAATGTACCCATACTTTCATGCAATCCACTTACGGTATGCACAAATTTTCTTGATAGACATTGAGTTGCGAGTTGGAAACAGAGATTACTCCTTTGCGGTGCATCTCTTCTCCGCAAAGGTATAATGGTTAATCTCTCGGCCGTGATTTGTGACCATGAACAAATGCTATTTTACAAATTTGTTTAACATGAGATGAATTGACTCTAGATGTATCTGATCCAGCATTCTGAACATGCTCACGCTAATTGTTGATCCCACGGTATGCGTTCCGGAAAGCTTGATATGAGCTTGGTCCGTCATACAACGGTGGCGACCTTTTTTTTTATTTACATTTGTAATATGAGTATGGGAGAAACTAGTTCACATAGTTGATGTTCGGGGATCTTGTTATTAGCTTGGTCCATCGTACAACTATGTCAACATTGGTTTTTTCGTTTGAATATTTGTACATATGCATATAAAGTCAACCTGTTCACGGTTGGCATTCCAGAGTTTCGACCGTCGTACAACTGTGGATAATGTAACTTAACACACTATCTTGTTTTGTACTGAATTACTGTATTGGGGATGTGTTTATATTTTTTTACTTCTATTTATCATGTCAAAAGCATTTCATACTTGTATTCGACGTTTTTTTTTATATATAGATGGCACACGATGAGCTGCATAGGCTGCCTCTCTCTCAGCTAGCCAAGAGGCATCTTTTTTAGCCAGATATAAGTTTCGTACATAACCCAGTGATAAGAAGGAGAGAAATAGCTCAAGGAAATCCTGAATATTGCCCTCGTGGGTGGAAGTCCGGACATTTATTTATGGCCCAGTGCTATCATCCTTTGTCTCCATCATATAGTTGATCTTTTTTTATATAGGGGTATAAAGCTAGCAACCTCCTGCGGATCTGCAGCTTGCTTCTTATTTCAAATCTCGGTAAGTGTTTGCTTGCTTATATCCAATGGAGAAGATTATTACATTCCGTCATAATATACTGCTTTTCTATTTGGTTGATGTGCGTCTGTATTCTATATAATTGCAATATGATTCTATCTCACGTATATTGATTGAATCAACTGCAAACAGGGCACATATCAATTTATTTAATCGCTGATCATGTTTTGTTTGAAAATTATGCGGCATGATCTTATGGTTGGTGTGCGACAAGTTTAAACTTGGTCTGTCGTACAACCATAAGTACAGATATCCATGTGATATTTTATTTAAGAGGATGTGATATATTTTAGTCTCACGTACCTTCCTGCTTTTGTTATGTACAGGAAAAATACTGACTTTATGCTGGAAGTAGTTTCTCGCAAGGACTGGGTAATATAGCTGAAACCACTCTCAGTTTATTTGCATGTAGCGTTTACATGCAAGGTTAATGATATATTCATATATTTGAATTTATATTGTTGGAACCTTTTACTGTATATCCTTTCTTTTTAACAGTGGGAACTCGTGCTATTTTAATTGCTTGTACGGTTATACCATAGTTGTAGCTCGTAAGAGTTTGGAGCTCCCGAAATTGTGAGTATCACAGTTTAAACTCGTAAGTTATTGGAGTATATATTATATGCTTAACAATAATACATTTTGGTGCCCCAGTTTTACTCTTGAGGGCATGGAGTATATTATATAATTATGATTTTTTTTATATGCCCCAATTTATACTCTTGAGGATATGGAGTATATTATATGATTATGATTTTTTTATATGCCCTACTTTATACTCTTGAGGGTATGGAGTAATATAATTTTTTTTGGTGCCCCAGTTTATACTCATGAGGGTATGGAGTTTGTTATATGATTATGATTTTTTTTCATGTGCCCCAGTTTATACTCTTGAAGGTATGGAGTATATTATATGATTATGATTCTTTTTCATATGCCCCAGTTTATACTCTTGATGGTATGGAGTATGTTATATGATTATGATGATTTTTTTATATGCCTCAGTTTATACTCTTGAGGGTATGGAGTATATTATATGATTATGATTTTTTTTCATATGCCCCAGTTTATACTCTTGAGGGTATGGAGTAATATTTTCTTTTACACAAGGCTGACAATTTATACTCTTATAGCCATGAAGTCATGTTTTATTTACTGCTTTTATATGGTGCAATCAGTTTATACTCCTGAGTGCTTGGAGTATTTATTTTTAAAGAATAATGATGCTTAGAGAATTTCCTGCTCCCAAGGCGATGGCGAGTAATTACCACCTTGGTGAGGCGATGTTACCTTGGAATAAAATACCTCTATGGCGTATGGACCATCCCATTTAGGTTAATTTTTTTTTCTTCTGCCATATGATATTCATGGAGCGAATGAAGGCAAACCGTAAATCTCTTTGTTTGAATGACCTTCGTTTAACTTGTTGAAAAAAATCTAGCTTGATTATACCTCCAGATTTTGCAAGACTTGAAGTCGAAAGAGTAGCACAACTACATACAGAAGAATAGCAATCGTACTGAAGCAATTTTTTTTTACTAGTAGGAACGCTTCTTCTCCAAGGGAATAAGGCATCCATTCAGTCAGTGTTCACGTTGTGCTTATATAATTCCACAAGTTTCGAAAAAGTTTTCATGACATTTAGTGCAGAATGTAGTCAGCTCTTCATCTTTTGGTGCAATTTTTATTTGATTATAACCATAATAAAGATCCATGAAAGAATTTCATAGTCTCATAGTGCATAGTATTTTGGAAATACGTACTAGGAAATCGTCTTTGAGACATGATTTGTTAAAATTTCGGAAAGCTGCACATAGGATATTGACTTCTCTAATGAACCCTGCACTTATGAGTTTATCTACCTCAGTTTCTATTTTGGAAGTACTTCAGGCCGATATTTTCTTTGTCCTTGTTTTACCGGCGCAAAGTCATCCTGTGTACGGCGAAACAATAGACAGCAACTTCTGGGTCCAGTCCCGGCATTTCTTCATAAATCTAAGCAAAGAAGTCTCAATATGTATTTCTTCAAAGTCGTCGATGGTAGGTTGATTTCCATCTACTATTTGCGGAGAAAGCCTCGGCCATGTGCAAGTTCAGTCGAGGTCATTCAGACTTCATATCCTAATCCATATCCTTTTTCTATCAAAGTTTGATCTTCATACAAAGCCTTGAGTTGCGCCTGGGATAATACCCTTTCGAACGGCGCAAGTTGAACTCGACCATTGCATAAGAACGGACCAGTAGAGATATCATATCTCATTTTCTCTTTTAGCAGATGATTTATAAAAGACCAGAATATTGGGTCCCCTTTTCTTCTCTGGCTGCTTGGTATATACTGATAAAACTTTTGGCTTGACGAAGATTCAGCAACATCTTATTCTGAGGTATTTGGTTAAGGTACTATGATTGATTTCTTTCTGTTTACTTTCTCAACATGATCAAAGTAAAATTGTGTATTGGTATAAAAGAATTAAGCCAAGGCTAATCTTGGAATATTCTCACTGTTTCTCCGTACTGCTCCATATATTTGATGCATTCATGGAGTGTAGACGAAACAACCTGATTATCATGCACGTCCTATTTAAAACTAAGGATATGGTACTCATGGCTTGAAAACAAAAATCAGCAGGAGCGCCAAATGTACATTTCATCAAGCATTTCAGCACCATAACGAGAGATTTTACATGATCCCTGTCATGCTTTAGTTTCATGATAATATCTTGATCTAATGTGCAGGCTGCCCCTGCCATAATATGATGATGGACCGATGGAGCTAATCATAATACATTTGTTTTTTTTCTTAGCGTGGTACATTTGGAACCACCAGTCCACCACACAACCCTTTTCTTACAATAGTGAACTCATGTATAAATATTTCAATGGGATCTAAGATAACCAGTGATATTGAAGTGCTGCCTGAAAACTTCAAAGCTCGCATACGCATCCAGACATGCGTACTTGATCTGCTCATGGCTCAGGTTGCAGCTCTCCCACAGACTGAGACTGACACTCTTGTCTTTGTTGAGTTTTATTTTCGCCACCTTCTTTGCTAGCTTATCTAGTGACACCAATTGGCCTTCTTTGTGGTTACGAACCTTGATGCCAAGTTGCTGCAAGTCGATGGCATTTGCAACACCAAGGTTATAAAACTCTAGCTTTTTTATGTCATTGCCAATGGCAGCGCCGGCAAATGTGATTGTGTCATTGGCGAGGAACCAACGGAGAAGTGGAGGGATAAAATTTCTGGCCTGAGCTTGATATAGCTGGTAAACCAAACAATGTTTACCCACACAAAGCTGCAAAACAGCAGCACGCTGGGGCTCTTGGTTTGTGAGAGCAGATTGCTCTTCAAGCGGAAGCTTACGACGCTCTTTTCTATGGATGTGTCTCGTATACTCACAGTTGAGTCCAACCACACGATGTTTGGTGTGGTTAAGATACTTTTTCCAAATGAACCGGATAAAAGCAACAACTGTTGAAGGATTGTTAGTCACAGTTGTATGGATCCTCAGACCGCCCTTACTTATACGGAAGCGGCGATCCGTAAGGTTGCATTTTGTTTTCTTGGAGAAGTAGATACGAACCTTGCCGACTATAACACGGCGAAGGTTTGTACAAAGAACATTTCTTCGATAATCTTGATACTGCATCGGATCATATGAACCCTCGGAGGATTCTTGTGCACAAGGTGTCGATGATGATATGGAATTTGATAAGTCCACGTGACCAGTTTCACGGTCATGGGAATGCTCGTACATTGATTCAGGGCATCCTTCACTAGGTATATGTTCTAGTGAAGGAGAAAACACTAGAGCATCACGTTGAAGTTTATTCAGAGCACCCGTAGGTGTTCCTCTTGATGCTGTTTCATATGGCAATATGGCCACAACTTCACTTTCTTTTCCAGGTTGTTTACAATGGAGTTCATGCACCAACTTTTCTTTTCCATTGTTGGGCACCATTATTTTTCCTTTGGACATTTCGGATGATTCTGCCACTTTGCTAGCTTTCTCTTCCATACATGGAGCTGAAGATGGAGTCACAACACCATGAGGAGATAAGTTTTTAGCAGATCTCGTATTATGCTTGGCAGACTTTGAAAGGACACGGGTGTACCCCTCCACTGCTGCAGAAAAGATCTCTTTTTCTTGGTCTTGTTTAGTTGGTGATGGCGCCATGCTCCTAAGCGAACTTTGGCTTAGTAATGTCACAAGAGGACCCATTGGCACATCAAACCAAAGGGTTCCAATGCGGAGAGCCACATATTGTTGCACTTGCCCCTCCATCCTTCATATAAATCAAGCAAACCATATATTAGTTTCCTTGCATACATCTCTTTTTTCTATAGTTATTTTATAATGTCATATGTTGTAATCCTATGTTGGAATTCAAAGATGAGGGGAGAAATATGTATCCCACCGGGCGTGCCAGAATCTGATGACGGGAAAATGGGGCGATCGCAAATAATACAATATGCATCCACGTCATAGAGACATATAGTGTAATTTAAATTTAAAGTGCGCAAATATAAATGAGACATTCAAGTATTGCGAGTACATATTTCCGGAGCTCTTACATTTTCATAAAAGAACCGTTAATTACATCTCCGAAGAGAAAACCCCTGATTAAGAATTCCAACATTTCTAATATACAAAAGGATTACAAGTTTGCAACACATATGACTATTACAAAATATAAACTAAGACTAAGTAGTCCTCCTCGCCGTCGTCGCCGTCGGATGCTTGAAGGAGCATATTGTCTTCTTTGATTTATCATATGATTTTACATCATTTATTATTTAACATATGTTTCGCATTTTTACTTGCACTAATATGAACAGTACAAGAAGTGAGCATGTATCGGATACTTAGTTATTTAATCGGCTGAGCATACAAATTTGATGCTACGGTATATTGTTTGGTTATTTATGAAGGTGTTTCATTTTACTTAGCCGACTAATGCATCCGGTTGGTACATGCAATCTGAGCCATAGAACCATGTACGTGACCTTTTCTACATGCATGGAACGGTAGCTACATATATTTATTTTAGTACCAAGTTGATATAGCACTGACTACAATCGGGTAGCATTTGGATTATTTGCTGGGCTATGCATATTTTATATTGATGCATCTCAGTATGAGAATAATCATGACATGCAAGTGAAATGATTATATCTTAGATTAACCTACATGTACTTTTGTTTGATTAATTTAGCAAGGCATAATTTGGTGAGATGTATATATTTGAAGTGACTTGACTTGTGTCAATATGACCAAGCCAAGCACATAATTTAGTGATAGATGAATTTTGATTGCGCTTTGGTTTGTGTCAATATGACCAAACCAAGAGCTAAAATTTCAGCAAGATATATGATTTCAAGTAACTTGGGTACATTATGACTAAACCACAAGCTAATATTTTGTTAAGATATCATGTTTACGACAACTTGATTTGTGTCAATATGACCAAATCAAGAGCCAATATTTTATTGACATATGTAGTCTTTTTTTAAGCAACTTAGCTTGTGTCAATATGACCAAACCAAGAGCCAATATTTTGTTAAGATGTGTCGATTTAGGACAACTTGATCTGTGTCAATATGACCAAATCAAGAGCCGGATTTAAGTATATGTGAATTTAAAGCAACTTGATTTGTGTCGATATGACCAAACCAAGGGCCAAAATTTGGGGACATATGCATTTATCATGCTACTTGGTTTGTGTCAATATGACCAAAACAAGAGCTTAATTATTATGAACTTTAGAAGAAAACTCCATGGTGTGTGTCAATATGACCAACCAAAGAGCAAATAAACATGTAGCAAATAATATGAACAAATCCTCAGTTTGTGTCAATATGACCAAACTAACGATCAAGAGGAGAAAACTCCATGGCTGTGTCAATATGACCAACCAAGAAGCAAGGGAAGAACCATAGTCTCACCTTCTCCAAACCTTCTTCTTCTCACGTGTAGAGAAGTGCAGCGGCGGCCTGTATGCCGGCGGCCGGCGGCGTATGATCAGCAGGAGCGTGTATGTGGGAGCGCTGCGGCTGGATGTGTTGAGCGATGTATGGGCGATGGTATGAGCGAGATGGTCTGAGCGAGATGGTATGATCGAGAGTATGAGCCAGGCGATGGTGGATGATATGCGCGATCGTATGTGTGGGTGAATGGATGATCCACTGAGCCAGCCAACAGCGATCCTTTATATAGGCGGCCTGCGAGAGACGGCGCACGTCCTGGCGATCGTGGGCAGAGACATGGGAGCGTGGTCAGTTACAACTTGTGTATACGCTCCAAGCTTTCTCGCGTGGACCTAGTCTCTTGCAGATATTTGAAATTCTTGAGCGTTCAATACGGAACTGTATGCATGTGGACTATGGGCTGGCTAATTAGGCCATCATTATTTGTAAATCTTGCCGGCTAATCCATGCATAATCCATGCATGCATCGTATGTCTTCGGCCATGGATAGTTTATGGACATGGGCCTTGGTTTGATTGAGTAATTTATCAGCACCTAAATGCATCTGTATATGCGTAAACAATATGGTCTACACAATCATAGAAGTTAGCTACCGTATGTAAACCCCTTTTATTTTGAAAACACCTTTTCCACGTAATTTGTCCTTTATTTTATTATGTTGTGACCTTATTTCATAATAACCGGTTATTCTTTAATCTGAGACAAAATCGATGTCAACAGGGAAAAACCGGTGCGGAAAAAACCGTGTTGACGAAAGTCTGAGAGGCTTGACGAAGGAACGAATCGTACCTTTTAGATAGTAGAAGAAATTGCCCGTGCGTTGCAACGGGAGAGAACAAAATGTTCTCATGAAGTCGCGTAAAGTAGTTTCTCGTTGGTATAGGAGGAGACAAAAATGACCAAACCAAAAGTTATGGTTGATAGTTGCTACAAAAATATGATTTCAGTATCACAATGTGTTCCTTTCGTTTCCCTCCACAACTGAGATCACGGATGACTTTGGATAACTATTACTGAGATTTTGTCAGGCCGACCCAGTCCACACGCAATCAAACATGTTCACAATCAAACTGCCCAGGTTATAGAGACCCGGAGAATGCACTCTTACATTACATTCCTTTGATCATCACGGACTGGCATTGCCATGAATCCTAAATTCAAATTTGAGGTTATTGCTTTCCACTCGCAATCTCCTTTGTCGTCTGTACTATGAGTGCACGACACTCCGTGCCTTCATTCCCGCACCCTCCATTACACCCCTTTGTAACGCTCTTTCGAACTATAGTAACAGCCTGCTTTCAGTTCTGCACCAAGCGGTCATAGCATCGTCATCCTCCTACATGCTTACGAGTTAGGAACTATTAAGCGGAGGAAAATAATTGTCTTCTATGTACAAAATTGTAAATATAGGAGATAAGAAATACAAAGACAAAAAAATAGTAGAAGAAGAAGTCAATTCAAGGAGGCAAGGCAAAATTACAACTGACAAATAGCCTAGCAAAGGGCATATGAAATTTAACAAATTATGCAGCTATATATACCTTTTATGCAGATTTTATGTGCTTCCAATCGGAAGTGAAGTCATGTTTGTAACTTTGTATCAACACCCAAAGCAAAAGATAAGATCTAGTTAGCTAAATGCCAATTCAGATGGGAAGTTCCTGCCTCGTGAAACTGAATAGTGCATCAAGCATTGTATGCATCAGTCCAGACTCCTGAGGGGAAATAAATAACGTTTTATTAAAGATAAGATTCCCCCATAAATTGTAATATTCTAGAGTGCATTATATTCATGCAAGACAACTATTGGTTGAAAGCCTAGAAGTGTAAAATCTCTGAAAATCACACAGATGATCAGATCACCTAACTAACCTCCCTCGTGGCCACGAGCCACCACTAACAAACTACCACGACGACCCTCTACTGCCGGTGGCACCAGCTTCTTAAACCTCTGCCCCAGCGCCAGCTCCCTCTCACCCTGGTCCATATCCATGGCCACAACACCGCGTGGTGGTCGAGATGTGGCTGCCAAGAAGCTACCGGTAGAAGAGAAATGAGCATGTCAATATTCAGGTCATGCTTTTCTGAAAAAAAGAGCAATTATGAATAAGATGGGAAATATTGTACAGAGCTTAGAGGACACTCTAAACAACATTTAAGTACGAAAAATTCTATAACTCATTCATACCTTTAGATACATTCTATAAGTTCATATTTCTTCAGGAGTACATGCATAACTGAGTTGTAAAAAAATTGCTCGAGCCTAAATTGCTTGAGAAGTCATAGCTTAATATCGTAGAACTCATTGTGGCCTCGCTTTTCCCTACTATTTCATACCGTCCATCAACCTGCACCAGAAAAATCAAGGTGAATCAAAATGAAATAACATGTAACTAACAGGGCCTGAATGTCATGCCCTGCTTGGGGGACAAGTGTTCAAGGTTTACAGGTTGTTAGATCATAGAAAATACACAAAACACACAGTCTAGCCCGTGGAAACAACCCTAGGACAATAAGCTTCTAACTTGTCTATACAACTCGATGTCCGATCGAATGCCATCTAAGGAACCGCTTGCAGTGTAGAACATATGCCATCCAAGGAGACGCTTGACCCAGCTGTTAAACAAACTGAAACTAATCTAATGTCTGAATCCTATGCATTGCAGCAAGAAAACCATGCCATCCAAGGGAAACCAATCAAACAAATAACTCATGTAGATCTTGGACGCAAACGGATATGATGGGTCATGCTAGCTGCATATGTTGCGTCTCCCTTGGAATCAATGGACGCAGACGCAAATTCTGTGGAGTTCTATTTCTGAACATGATAATTGTTTGTCCGAGTAAGACTTGGAGGCGGAGGAATATCCGGGGCTGGGAGAAGAAAATGGGGACCTCAATTCCAGCGGCCGGAGGTGGTGACCTCGCCGTAGGCCGGTGCGAAATCGGGGGATTACCTGTAATCGTGAACTTGGTGGGGTCCTTCTTCCTGTTCATGTCACCGATGCGGGGCAGAGCGACCACTGAGGAGTTGGTGGTGATTGCACGGGCGGCGTGGCGGCGTTAGTGGGCTTCGTCGGCTACAGTGGTGACGTGGTAGCGTTGGGGTCCCAGCTTTTGAGGGTATAGGCGGTACTGCGGCAGCAGTAGAAGGGTCGGGGCAGGATCTTGGACACGCTGATGACGGGCGACGATGCTAGAGGGCGTGTGGTTTTCGGGAGATAATTAGGGTATGTGGTGGTAGGCTGGGAGCGATGAACGGAACGCGATGACATGACGCGAGGGAGTGAGACCGAAAACCGGCATAGAAATAATTAGTGGCATATTATTATTGGTTTGTGAGACAGTATTGGTAGGTTTCGCTCCTTGCAATCTTCCGTTGATTGGAATTCAGTCTGTAATTAGTGACATTTAATAATAATTACAGACAGTTTTGGTAGGTTTTGCTCCATGCAATCATTTGATTGACCTGTACGTTTTAATGTTGATTGGCTAGATTAGGGAGATTTGAATGACGTGTGTAATAATTGCTGATTGATGCATTACCGTAAAGAGTTTCCTTAGCGAGATTTGATTTGGCCGGAGCGGGAAAAAAAAAAACCGTGAGGCTTGACGAAGGAGACATGCGTGGAGAAAAAACAAAGCGAGAGGCTTGACGAAGGGACACTTCGTGCTTTTTAGATAGTAGAGATAGAGAAGAGATAGAGAAAGTACACAAAATTTTCTTAGAAAGTACAAACCGAAGTACAAAAATTTCTAAATTACAAAAAATGCTGAAATCCAAAGTACAAAAAGATCACGAAGTACAAACTCTCAAAGTAAAAGGTTAAAAAATGCGAAGTGCAAAATCACTGAAACCTGAAGTACAAATTTACTGAAACCCGGAGTACAAAATCATTGAAAGACGAAGTACACAAATTACGAAGTACAACAAATCATGGAGTACAAAAAACACGAAGTAAAAAACTGCCAAAGTATAAAGTACAAAAATCCGGAGTACAAAAATACTATATCCGAAGCACAAAAAAGCTGAAAGCCGAAGTACAAAAATGTGCTCACGCGGAGTACAAAAGTATACTGAGATCTTGAAGTATAAGTAAGTTGAATCCGAAGTACATGCATTCAGCTTTTGGATGTATATTTTTTTTGTCAAAACCTATCAACATGAGATTTAGTTTTGAGAATACGCGAGAAGATAAAAATGAAAACAATTCATAATTTGAACTTGTGGACGGAGCCTTCGTGGTCATGGCATGGATTGCCCTTTCTTTGCCTTTTATTTCACTTTTTTTCCTAATGCATAATCGGTGGATGCTATCTTATAAATATTCTTATAAACCTTTTTTCGCCGAATGGAAATATAGTCTTGGCAGTGATTTCTACTCAGGGACTACAGGATCTCCATCGGCGTCCTCACTCCATGTCGTGCGTACAGGGACTACAGGAACACGATCAGCTGGCCGGGGACGGCGGCCGGAAAGATCCAGGAAGGGGTGTACAAGGTGCGGATGTTGGAGCACTTCGCGGAGGAAGCGGACCGCGACATCGAGGTACTGCAGGGAGAGGTGGAGGGTATGGCGGCGGCGATGTTGTCTGGGCTACGGCTCGAAGAGTGCTCCGTCGACCTCGAGGACATGACCAAGGCGCGCCAGGAGTACCGAGGCGGAGAAGCGGTCCCTCGCCGCCATCTTCGGATTGTACTGTACATTGCCATGGATCCATGGTATAGCGGTCCCTCGCCGAAATCCACGTTGCCATGGATCCTTGGTACGATGCTAGCGCACTGTACTGTACACCTGCCCCCATTGACAGAGTAGCCGCCACGGTCAGATGAGTGATACAGTTAAGCAATTCACTGACTTGCAATAGAGTGAGACGAAACTGAATGGACATAGGAAGATGCAAAGTTTGTTACTGTAAGTGTTTTTTTAACATGCATCTTTGTCAAATTTTGATTCAATCTGAAGTGTTCGGTGGCCTAAGTATGTCACTACTAGTTTTTTCTTTCTGTATTCTTGCAGGCTTGCAGCCCAGTTGCTTTATCTACGAACAATGATTTGGCACCAGTTTGAGCACTAGTATTGAAACTGAGCACCGTCAAGTTATGAGACCATGTCTGCACTGCACAGCCCACTTAATAAATATTTTTTACTGAACCCGTGCTAGACTTCCAGCACTTGTACGTAATAAACTGTTCAGCCCATCAATTTAAGTGTACACACCTCAGTAATCATAATTGGTCTGGCATAACCCCTGCCAATACAACAGTTTTGCTGACATCCAGACGGTTTTGAGCCAATTGTGCTCTGCATACAGCCGTGGCTCCATGAAGCTGAAAACATGTTTTTTTTTTTGAAAGGATCTTACACTGCGTACTCAAACACAGGAAAACACAACAAAGTACAGGAATACGCAGAAATAACAAACCGCAGAACACATCGCAACAGCAACAAGTGCTGAACCACCGCAAGAGCCTGAAGAAGACCTCCATCGCCGAGCACCGCCGGAGAAGAGGTCGCCAGGCCGCCGCACACCCCAGGAAGGAAGCAAAGCTGAAAACATGTTCTTCTACTGTTCGACACACTTAATTATTTTAAATAGAAATGAATTTCCTTGGGGTGATGGATTCGCTCTTGGGTTCCGTTTGATTGGAGGTGAAGATGTGGAGGCCCTTACGAAATACGTAATAAGGTAAGATAAATCACGAACGAAGAATAGGATAAGAACACTAGGAAAAACAGAGCTAATTTTTGCTTAGAAAATAAATTAGCCTTTCTGAATATATAAGACAATTGGAGTACTTTTGTTCTATGTATATATAGCTATAGAATGTTTGTGCATGATATATATTCAGCTGTGTTGTTGACTATTATGTAGGCCTGCTGCAGAGATTGGAGGGGATGTTACACGCTAAGATCACCTAAAGCACCCCACTCTTTTTCTTTTTCATCACCCCGTCATGGTTCTAGGGCCTTGAGCCTATTTTAAGAATGTTTGGTGTATGCAAACATGTTGTTTATACTCGAGTATATTTTAGTACGTGTGATAGTTATAAACATCTCTGATCTATATAAACATGTGGGTTATGAAGTTTGAGAACTGTGGTGTATGCTTGCAGGACTTTGTGTCTTTGGGAATTACTAATGCTATCATGACAGGATTCTACTGCTGGTACATTTGCTAGTAGATCATGGCTGCTCGTAAGGTTGGAAAATGGCCAGATATTAGTTCATATCCTGGCCTACTTGTGTTGTTGAGGTGTCCCCGTTTTCAACAGTTATGTTTCAAGTTCTAGAAATGCAGCGACCGTCTCTTTTTTTCTAGGGGTTATTGAATAAAAAATGCAATAGCTGTAGAGAATGAAAATTTATCATAACAGAGGAATTCCAAAGCCTGAAAACTGCAATAGGTACATATAATTTAGCTGGGACTGCACATTCATTTATTTTTATAAAAATAAACTACTGGCGAGCTTAGGTGTCTATCTGGTGTCTATCTGATGGGTAGCTTACGATCATATGCAGAATCGGAAGCTTGAATAGTAACACCAAAGCTTACTAATACTCCTTTTGTCCAATCTTAGTTCCTTGATCAGATGTGAAGCAACACATTTATGTTGTTTAAAATTGACAACAAAAGATAATAAGAAAGACAACTACGGTTGTGTTTCTTTTCTATACAAAAAATAAGGAGCAACTGCCTCTAGGAGCCATAGCCATGCGTAAACTCCATAATTCTTCATCCATCTCTACTTTGTGTTCTCGCTATGTTGAGTGAATGCTTTCACATTTCTATGTTTCGAAAATGCATCTCTGCCGGGTGGTTTCGGCTTTGCCGAGTGCAAAAACACGGACCCGGCAAAGAGCTCCGATGCCGAGATCGGAGGAACAAGCTCTCGGCGAAGCGAAGACCACCCGGCAAGGCTCCTCAATGTCGAGTATACCCTGTTTCGGCACTCGCAAAGATGTCAGACTCGGCAAACAAGCAAAAAGGCACTCGGCAAAACAGTCTACTCGGCTGCAATGGAGGTATATATGTCGTTCTTCAACCATCCTTCCACTATTCTACATGTTTGCATCGCGATGACAGCTTCTTACATGGTTGTAATCCCATAGGCCGAACTTGAGAAAAGTAGGAGGATCGCGGCGGAGGCAACTTTGAAGGCGCATGCGACAGAAGAGAAACTGGTGGTAATACAAGGGCATATGTCAAGCCAGGCATGTCTCAAGGCCCTTATGGCAGTAAGTGCTTCAACTTTTTTCTTTGAACTAACGTATGTGGTTGAACTTGCAAACTAAAACTCATCTTCGGTATGCAGAGGATGCCCGCGGATCCGTCGCTTCCTCCTCTTCCTCCCCCAGCCCCCCTCCTCCTGGTAAGTTGTCTTGGAACTAGGCAATAATTTATATTTTTTTGCTTACTCGTCTAATGCGAATCTTCATAGGATAATCGAGCTGCTAGATCCCACACTGCCACGAACGATGGAGACGGAGGAGCAGGCCCATCGGCGACCTCCAAGAGGCCCGAGTGACTCTAGGTTAGTTCTCATTCTTGTTATTTGTTAACTTATGAATGTGTTAGAACTTGCAAACTAAAACTCATGCTTCTCACATCTTGTAGGACTCTAGGATTGCATCGACGATGCCTTCGTTCTGGACGCCGGTCTTGAAACCAAACTGTGATGTCTTGTGAACTTTGGACATTGTTGTTTTGTTGGATGTGCTACCAAACTTTTGTAAAATAATGTGTGATGTGCTACCAAACTTATATTTGTGCACTTGTTTGCGATATATTTGTTTTCTGTGCCTGGTAGTGAAGTTGATATGTATATGGATCTATATTTGTGTTTATGTGCAGGGAATGAAATAAACCAGGAAAAATCTGGGCAGTTTGGGCATCTTTGCCGAGTGGGGCACTCGGCGAAGACGCCTTTGCCGAGTTGGGAACTCGGCGAAGAGGTGCTCCAGGTGCCCAAATGGTCACCTGGGAACGACCTTTGCCGCGTAGGTGTCTTTACCGGGCGGGGCACTCGGCGAATGGTGTCCCAGGTGACCATTTGGGGCCAGGTTCGTGGAGCCCAGCACGGAGCGGAGGCACTCGGCGAATCTCCACACCCGGTGACCTATGTACTACGACACTCGGCGAAATCTCTACGTCGAGCCCGGCATGGGCACTCGGCGAAGCGGACCTCTCGGCGAACATCCTTCGCCGAGACACGGTTCTGGCACTCGGCGAAGCCATTTGCCGAGCACCGGCGTTCTATACACGTGGTGGGCAACTGTGTTTCGTTCTTTGCCGAGTGCCGGCGGTAAAGACTCGGCGAAGGTCTAACACACGCTTGACACTCATCTGACAAGGGACGGACGAGATCTCCGTTTCTTTGCCGGGTGTGGAGAAAAAGCACTCAGCGAAGAATCTTCGCCGAGTGTGGGTCGTCGAGTGAAACTCTCGGCGAAGGCTTAACCGAGCTGGATTCCGGCCTTCACCAAGTCTTTTGACCACCCGGCGAAGATTCATTTTCCAGTAGAATTTCATACATTTATCATCGTTATGAAAAAAAGTCTTCTTCGTGGGACAGTTCATTTCTGAACTGTAGTTTACGTTTCATAGATTTAATCAGATCGACTCAGCTAGCTGCACAAAGAGGAATATGATTTCATGCGGAACCACAGGGATGGGAAAACATAGCAAAAAAGGTAATCAGTGTACCATATTCTGACTGGGGTTGCATCTGCATGATAGTTGACACCAAATAAGTTAATATGCAAAATCTACAGTGTAACTAGCACACAGCAAGTAAGAAGCACATGATGGATAATCAGATGTTCAAATATTCAAAACCAAACGACCATTTGGTTCGAGGCACTCACTGCATTAACAAATCCATCCTCAACACAGCAGCACAACCAGAAACCACACAGGCTGACACATAGCAACATTTCGTTCTCATGATATATTATTACACAGGTAATCCACACTGAGCAATCGAACTTAACTCCTACTTTTGGTCAACAGAACTGAGTGGTACTCCGTTTTCGTCAAGACCTGCCGCGGCATTCCACTCCCTCTTGATCCTCTTCCGGAACTCCTGGGGATTGCTGTACTCAGCGATGAACTTGTCCATGCCTAACTGCATGCCCTGCCCATGTCACGCCACATGAAAAGGGCCTTGGAGATTGGCTGCCTAGCCTTCTTGAGCTCCTCCGGCCATTTATTCCTCAGCTTCAAGCCCATGTCAAGCCAGTGCCTGAAATAGGCGGCTTCGCGGCGTTGGAAGACGATTCGGTTGACTAGACGTGCGGCCAGAAACCTCCGCCAGAACAGGAGCTCGTCATAGTTCTTGCGCAGATCGTCGCGCTCCTCACACAGCTCTTGCAACTCCTTGAACACTGACCCGTGCAGCTCCTTCAGGTGCTTGATCTTGTTCCGCTCCTCGTCCGTCATCGGCACAGGGCGGCGCTGCTTCTTCACTGCAGCAAAATTAAATAAGACATGACAGGTAAAACTGTGCTCCATGGTGCTCGAGGATTAATAAGGGTTCGAGGGTGGGGGTTGGAGTTACCTGGATTGGTGAGGTTCTCTGGAGTGTTGGCAGGCGCAGGGCGGACGGACGGATTCTCCTTCGCCTCTCCCTGCTTCTCAGGTGCCGGCAGGCACAGGGCACTCTCCTTCCCTGCAAGGAGAAGGACAGAAAATTAGAGAGATGACACAAGCATTAAAGGAAACCTATATCTTTTTTAGTGCACAGAACCAAAATAAAAGATGACAGATCAGTGCAGAGAAATCAGAAATATTGCTATATACTTGCTTTCTCTAGAGCTGATGTGCAAATTTGCACGTGTGAGTTCAACTTCTCAAATGTAGTTTCATAGTTCATGTCAATTTCACGTGCTAAATTATCCAGAGCTGTACTACCTGAACCATGCAGGGCTTTTAGTTTTTATATGCTCGCCTTTGGATCTCGTGCACCCTAAAAATGGGGAACTCAGGGCATACCATATGCACCCTTAGATAGCAGTTACGAGTAACCTTTTTTTTTACTGCTATCAACATGTGATACTGAAAAGATTAGATCATGGACTGCTTGTTTGTTGTCGAAGTGAAGGTCCTTAATATTAACAGAGGTACAGACATCCAGGTTTCCGAAGAACAATACAGTCGAATCTGTTAATAGCCTTTGATATGTGATTTTTTGCATCGCAGAGTCCTGTAACTCTATTTCAAAGAGCTATGGAGTATGGAAGTGTTAGATGTGTATAGGGTTACTGTTCACCGTTTACTGTTCATCACACATGTATATGTACTGGCCTTTGGCCCCCTTGAAATATAGTTGCCCATTCATAACATGGTATCAGAGCACAGGTGCTCTCCTCTTCCCCGCCGCACGTAGCCGCCGTCGTGCCCCCGTCGTCTCCGGCTTGCCGCGTTGCCGCCGCCGTTCCCAGCCTGCCGTGTCGCTGCCGCCATCCCGGCCTGCTGCGTCGCCGCCGCTGGTCTCGTTTTGCTGTGTCGCCGTCGCTCTCGCGGCCTGCTGGTCGGCCGCCACTTCGGCCGCTGCCTCTCTCCCGGCTCGCTGCTGCCGTCGTCGCCCTCGTGGCCGCTGCCTCTCTCCCGGTTCGCCGCCGCCGCCGTCGCCCTCGTGGCCTGCTGCAGCTTGCCCGGCCGTTGCATCAAGCCGGCCGCCGCATAGAGCCGGCCAGCTCCGGCCGCTCGGGTCTGTCCCTCCGGCAGCCGCTCCGGCCTGCTCCGGCCGTCCTCCGGCCACTTGCTCCGGCCGCCCCTCTGGCCACCTGCTCTGCCCAGCTCCCCCGCAGCGTCGCTGCCTCCCGCAGCCGCATCGAGCTCGAGCTCGGGGCTGGCCTCGATCTGGTTTCTCTCTCTTCCCTGAGAGTTGACTTCAAAAAAAAAATCAGAGAGCCCGCGATGTCCTCTTCGGGCTATGTTGCTAACGAGGGGTACACTCATCAAATCCCATGGTTAATGACCTAGGGTTGAGATTATGGGGAGAGAACGTGGTAGTACTGGTAGTTTCGTCGGCTGACAAGCAGAGACAAAGATTTACCTAGGTTCAGGCCCCTCGGCTGGAGGTAAAGACCCTACTTCCTGCTTGTCTGTTATTAATCGTGTGAGATTATGCGATTACAAGGAGAGCTCCGGCGAGATGTCGATCTCGCTAGAGCTTTGGTGGTTTGAGTATGGCTTGGTCCTAGATCGGCACCCCTCCCAGCCTTTAAATAGGCTGGGTCTCGGGAGTTCGTAATCGACCTAGTTTACACGTAAGGAAAGTCTAAACCGACTATGCCTATGTCTAATCTTGGAGGGTACTCCATCTTCTTTGGCCTCTTGTCTTGGGCTTCGAGTAGGCTCTTCACTATTGGGCTTAGTCGTTACGTGCACCAGGTACCTCACGGTAGGGTACCCGAGATGTATACCCTTGTCAGTAGCCCCCGAGTACTTGTCCGACTCGAAGAATCGGGCATGGACTCATGCGTAAGTGCACGTCATATGCTTTGTATTTTGTATTTTATAATTGGAATTCCTGTATGAATAGCACATGTTGGCTATGTCGAGTATCTCATCGACTGTGGTTTTTGCTTATGATGATCAAGGATAATAGCTTAGCAGGCCCAGTACACTCGACGGATCGGGACTGGTTAACTACACATTCGGGTAAAACCTTACTAGCTTTCAATCAAACTCGAGTCCCCGGACTCGAATCTGGAACAAACTGGTCAGATTCGACTAGGCCGCTGAGTCTTACTGAGTCGATCTGCAGTATAATTTGAATTTTACCCAACGCGTCCGTCGGGATTTTTCATCATGTCTGCTGACACGGAAAGTATAAGGATTGACGTTGCTGGAACGGTCCTTAGCCCAGCTCGAAAGTTCGGCGGGTCTTACCTTTGCACTATGCGTGCAGCATCGAGATATTTGCGACGGACGCAACTCGGGAATGTTTCGAGTATGATTTTGTATATGAAATGAGTCGATCTTTTGTCGACTGACCTTTGACGTTATTCTATCGGGTGCGCGACAGCGCTCCCGATGGGAGTAGCCCCCGAGATTGTGCTTTATTGCTTGCAATGGAGGATAATCTCAATCTTCTTACCCTGCATATGTTAATCGAAGAAATTTTTGCCGTAATTCTTTTGGGTGCACGACAGTGCTCCCGATGGGAGTAGCCCCCGAGATTATGCTGTATTGCTTGTAATGGAGGATAATCTCAAAATCATTTTATCTTGAGTATCTCCAGTCGAAGAATTTTTTAATATGCTCCCGATGGGAGTAATATGCTCAGTCGAAGGAACGGTCGAGTGACCAATTTTGCCTTAACGTTGCTTTTCACACCCGAATCAAACAAGGCAGTCGAGTGACCAATATGTGTTGGGCAGACTCGAATGTATTTCTGATCAAAACGTTTGAGATGACGTCAGGGATGACGTTTTCGGCGACTGCGCTGCCTGACACACGGTGGCGTGCGCTATGCTGTGATGGATGGGACGTGACACATAGGTGGGCCCATTGTGCAGCGCTGACCGAACGACGGTGCCGTTTGGACTTGATTTGACCACTCTGGCCCACTTTTTACGGAGGCGTGATGATGGCTCCTCTTTTTGCGTGCGTAGTGGGCGGAGTGGCCGGCGACGGTTGCCCTCCGCGTTTGCCACGTGTACGGTGAGATTGCGTGCGTAACGCACGATTAAGATACGAATGGTTGTGATTGCTTTTGATTTGTGGTAAATAGGGGAACGGCGCTGGCATTGTTTTTTACTTTGCCATTTGCTCTGCGCGCCGCCCCTGCTCATCGTCTTCCTCTCGCCTCCATTGTTCTTGCGCCCAAGCTCTTGCCGTTCCCTTAGCCACCACCGCCATGGCGCCAAAGAGGAAAGCTTCTGCCGCCGACGCGCCCGCGACCGACGCGGCCGCTCTGAAGGGGAAAAGACTGCGGCTGGCGCATCTGCGTCCGCCGTCGACCTCAAGAAAGCGACGGCGTTTGGATGAAATCCACCATCAAGGAGGCGCACTTGGACAAGTTTCGCGAGGAGGGACTGCTGCCACCCGCGGACCAACTGTTCGTCCGCGCGCCGTCGCCCAAGGAGGTACTCCCCGAGCCTCGCGCTAACGAGCGTGTTTGTTTTGCGGAGTTTCTGCCTAGGGGCTTGTCGCTTCCTTTCCACGACTTTGTTCGTGGATTGATGTATGCATACGGGGTGCAAATCCATGATTTCACCCCGAATGGCATTATGCACATTGCCTGTTTCATGGTTTTGTGCGAGTGCTTCTTGGGAGTTTCTCCCAGCTGGGCCCTCTGGAAGTCGATCTTCATGGTCCGGCCCAACAACCGAGGCGGCCGCACCTATCCTGTTGGCGGCTTCGGGATCCAGGTGCGCAGCGACACCCGCTACTTCGCCCTGAAGCCAGTCGACTCGGCGCAAGGGTGGAGGAAGAGGTGGTTCTATGTGCGCGTCGACCAGGAAGGAGTCCCGCCATTTTCGACTGCTGGCATACTCGCGAGGACGAATGCCTGGGACCACCCACTGTCGGCTGAAGAAAAGGCAGAAGCGGCGCCTCTGCTGTCGAAGATTGGAGAGCTGCTAAGCAGCGTAACTGGTGTGCATTTGATTGCCACCTTTGTGAAGATGCGGGTGTGGCCGCTCCGCATTCGCGCCCACCCCATGTGGGAGTAGAGGGTGCGCTCGACGCCACCCGAATGAGCAAGGAGGAGCTGTCGAAGAGCGAGCTGGTGTCACATGTGCGGTCCATCACCAGCACGAAGTCCAGCGAGCCCTGCAACGTCGACTGCCCTGTCACTCCTTATGGTCCTGATAGGCCTTTGGAGGAGGTTAGTGAACTATCAAGTTTATGATCTCCTGCTTTTGTTATTTTGTTGTGCATCTTTGTGACTTTCGACTGCTATATTTTGTATGCAGGGCCACTCGACCGCCTAACCCTTCCTCCTCTTCCCGAAGATGGCCCAACTCATGAAACGGAGGTGCAAACGGTAGAAACGAAGGAGGAGATGAATCGCCTCTTCCTTCGGCTACCACATCTCCCATGGAAGAAGTCGAAGAGAAGGGGCAGAGGAAGTACATGCCAAGGAGCCGCCATGACTGATGATGTGAGCGAGGTTCCCACTCGCAAGCGCCGTCGGGCGGCCCGAGTTGTGTCCTCCTCCACGAGTTCACCCGCGAAGGAATCAGATGTGGGAGATGACGGAGACTCGGGCTCGTCTCCTACGACCACAGCTGCTCCTTTGAACGTGAGCCCGTTGAGCTCAGCTCCTCCTCCTCCTCAGTCGGAGGGGAGCTACTTTTTGGAGGTCCCAATTTTGACAACCTTGATAGCGAGAGGAAGAAGAGCACAGGTATGCGTGTGAGCTTTTTGTACTCAAGTTTCTGCTTGTTGATAGTCTTGCTTATATTGTATTTCTTCTGTCACTCGCAGTGCTGAGACTGTGCGCCCGATGACTCCCCCATCCGAGAAGATGACGACTGCAGAGCACCCGGAAGCCTCTCATGTGACTCCAGAAGTCGTTCAATCAGCAGCCGCAACTAGTGCTATTGAGACAGCCAAAGCTATGAGTGCCGCAGCTCCGGGGTCGGGACATCAGCCGCGAAGCCCGTGCCTTGGACAGAACACGTAAGTGTCTTTTTGTCGAGTCCGCACTCGGGACTGGTTATGTATAACTTTATGCTTATTTCGTGTGCTTGCAGCCCTACTACCTCAACTTGGTAGAATCGGGCAAAGCTTTTGTCCAACTGGAGCAAGAGAGATAGCCTGCGCATTAGTTTGGAGCAACTCACTCGTAAGTGTATTTTGATTTGTAACCCGAAGTTCCTTTTGCACTGTCTTTGCTTAGCTTAGTGTTACTTCTTGCCATCAAATTCAGATGACAAGGCATCGGCTGAGTCCCGGTTAAAGAGCTAGAAGATGCACTCGCCAAGCAGCGCGCTGAGTCGAAGAAGGCTTTGGATGATGCCAAGAACTCCGCTGCCTTGCGCGAGAAAGATATGCTGAGCGTTTGGCTAGCCTCACCCGAGACGTAGGCGGTGAGTTGAATTTGCCACTTTTTGTCTACTTCTTTGCCGCTGAATGTTGTGTAAGAGTTTCTGTTCTTTCTGATTTTTGAAGGAGCTGTTGGCGCACCTGCACCTGTAGACCAGGCGAGTGGCGATTTATCCCTCGACCGTGCTATTGGCGACCTGGACGTCGTCTCCCCCAAGCCAAGGATGCACTCGCCAAGTCTACGAGCACACTCGGCGCCGTATACAAGGACGTGTTCCCGTCTGGCCAACCTCCTTCGACTGTGGATGGCTTCGCCGACGTCCTGGGCTCGGGAACCTCGACTATGACGAACTTTGCTCGCACTGACGGTACGCGGCTCAGAGACCACCCTCAAACTCCTTTTAGGTCATGGGATAGAGGGTGACTTCGAGGCCGCTCTGTCTGATTTCCCTCGAAAGCCGGGCGGGAAGCTGGTGTCTCTGAAGCATGTGAACGAGCCAGCCGCGAAGCTGGCTGAAATTTTTATGACTACCATGGAGCGCCGGTCAGCGGAGGTCGCCAATCGCGCGCGTAGGGCTAGGTCGGAGTCTACATCGTAGACTTTTAGGGCCATCTTTCCTTTTGTTGGACTGTAATTATACCTTTATGATTATCGCGAGTATGCGTATGCTTTTGCCACACTTGTATGGATTTGATTCTTTGTTGTTTCCGCCTGTAAGGCTATGAGCTATTACCCGCCTAAGCTTTGTGATGAGTCTATGATATCTGATATGAGATTTTTATGATTTTTGGAACAGAAGCGGGCAGCCGCTACTTCATCCAGCTCGTCTCGGCATCGTGCTCCCACTCGATCTCGAGCTCAGGTGGCAAATGAGGCCGCAGTAATGCGTTATATGAAGGCTCGAGTCGCAAAATTGGAGCAAGAGTTGTGAAGTGCCCGGAGTGAGCTGGATAGGATGAGGGCTAGGCCTGCTCTACCCACTCAGCGAGAGGACTATGTGCTTGGCGAGATGGAGATCGTGAACAGACAACTCGAGTGTAAGCATGACTGCCCTGATCTCAAGAGTTCATAATCTGTCCTTTTTGTTCACCCAACGCGCGTTGTCGCAGGTTTTGTTCCAGATTTCCAGGCGGAGCAGGCTCGTGTAGATGAGCAGTTGAACAGTGCGACTGATGAACCCACGACGGGCCGTCAGCACTTTCGCTTGGATAGGCACCGAGCACGCACACTCGCGACTCTACAGGATCGAGTGTGGCGGAGCACTATGCTGCTTGAGTTATGCAGGTCGGCCTTCAGTCGAATTAACCAGACGCTTTTCCCGACTGGGCCGCAACCTCAAGGAATCCACGCGTTGCTCGGGCTTTTCCGGAGTGCAGGTCCCATTCGAAACTTTATCACCCAGAAGCTCGTGGACGGAGCCAACGCAACAATGGCATATACCCGAAGTCAGCGTCCAAATATGCAGCTACGTCCACCCGTGCCTGGATCGTCTTTGTCACAGTCGCATCTTGACGATACAGTCGAATATGCGAGGGTGTTGGTTGACTGTTATAACACTCAACTTATGGGCCCTGTTCTTCCAGTCAAGGACGAACCGGAAGATTAGGATATTTCTATATAGGGAACAGCCCCCGAGTGTAAATTTGCCACTTGTATGTAGTTTATATTTGTATGTATGCAGCCCCCGAGTGTATCGAGTAAGGTTTATGAAAAACACTTTTAGAATATGGAGCATAAATTACCAGCCCCCGAGTGCTCGAGTGAGGCTATGAATTTTTGTGAGATTTGAAGTTTCAACTTATGCCTGTAGGGTCAGCCCCCGAGTAGTTGAGTGGGGTTGAGCAACTTTTTCCTTTATGTATGAGTTTTATGGCCTAGCCCCCGAGTATTCGAGTGCGGCTGGAGTATTATGTTTGAAGAAGGAGCGAAAGCTCATGCTTTGAGGTAGTTCAGCCCCCGAGCACTCGAGTGAGGCTAAGTTGATGCTGATAAGTTATGCGAGTAGTAAGCAGGGAGAAATATGAGGAATTATTGACTATATTCCATTTATGAATGTTAGGCTGCAAGCCGGCTCATTAAAAATCTTCCAGTCCCCTTAGGTACCCTGGTAAGGAAAAGAGCGCGTCTGAAACCTGCAGCCATCCGACATATGTGCCTATTACATTGTGCGACTAAGCAATCTAAGCATAGAAACGGCGCAGCTGCGCAACGTTCCAAGGATTATGCGAGAGTTCGCTTGTCTTCGCGTGCTTCAGTCTGTATGCTCCACCACCAATGACCTCGGTGATGATGAAGGGTCCTTCCCATGGAGAAGCGAGTTTGTGCACCTTATTTTGCTTCAGTCGAAGCACCAGGTCGACAACCTCGAAGGATCTAGTACGCAGCCGACGGCTGTGATAGTTGCGGAGGTCTTGCTGATAGACAGTTGTGCGTGCTAGCGCCGTGTTGCGTGCTTCTTCGAGCAAGTCGACTGCATCTTCGAGTGCTTCATCTGCATCTTTTTCGTTGTATGCTTCGACTCTTGCTGCATTGAATCTTACGTCCGATGGCAGGATTGCCTCTGCGCCGTAGACCATGAAGAATGGAGTGAATTGTGTTGAAGCGTTGGGAGTTGTGCGTAGGCTCCATAGCACAGACGGGAGTTCTTCGACCCAAGCACCCGCGGCCCTTTTGAGTGGCACTAGGAGGCGTTTCTTGATTCCGCTCGTCACAAGTCCATTGGCCTTTTCGACTTGGCCATTGGATTGCGGGTGTGCTACAGATGCATAATTGAGCGTAATGTCCTGCTCTTTGCAGAAGGATCGGAATTCTTCAGCCGTGAAGTTTGTACCGTTATCAGTGATGATGCTACTTGGCACACCAAAGCGGTATATGATGGATTTTATGAAATTGACTGCTGTAGTGGCAGTCGAACTTGTGATAGGGACTGCCTCAATCCACTTGGTGAACTTGTCGACCGCCACCAGAAGGTAGGTATGCCCTCCATGGGAGGATTTTATGAGTGGCCCGACCATATCGAGCCCCCATTGGGCGAAGGGCCAGGCCAATGGTATTGTCTTCAACGCCGATGCGGGTGCGTGCAGCTTTGTGGCGAATTTTTGACAGCCGATGCACCTTTTGACTATGTCCTCCGCGTCTTTGAGTGTTGTGGGCCAGTAGAAGGCTGCGCGAAAGGCTTTGGCTACGAGTGATCGACTGCTGGCATGATGTCCGCAGGTACCTGCATGAATATCACGAAGGATGGCTTGGCCATCTTCAAATGCTATGCAACGTTGGAACATACCTGATACGCTGCGCTTGTATAGTTCGCCGTTGATGACGGTGTATGCTTTAGATCGTCGAGTGACGCGTCTCGACTCTGTTATGTCTTCAGGTACCTCACCGCGGAGTATGTATGCGAGGAAAGGTTGAGTCCAGGTTGGCTCAATGAGGAGTACCTCGACTGGCGGATCCTCTGTGCTAGGTGCTTTGCTCTTTGCTGGTGCGGCTGATGTAGGAGATGTTCGCTTCTTCTTGATGGACCTGTGCTCGATGCGCTCGAGGAAGACACCAGGTGGAACTGGTGCTTTGGTCGCGCCAATGTTGGCTAGCTTATCTGCTTCTTCGTTACTCTCGCGCCCTATGTGTCGCAACTCGCAGCCTTCAAAGCTGCCCTCCATGAGATTGTACAGGTCACGGTAGGCGATCATGTTATCTGCGATTGCATCGCAGGCCTTCATTGTTTGCTGCACCACAAGGTTCGAGTCACCATAGATCATCAATCGAGTGCACCCGAGGGCTTTGGCCATCCGCATGCCGTGGATCAGGGCCTCGTACTCAGCTTCGTTATTGGATGGTAACTCGAACTCTATCTGCAGGATATAGCGAAGCTTGTCGCCTTTTGGTGATATGAGGATGACGCCTGCGCCTGCGCCTTCGTTCTTCTTTGAGCCGTCAAAGTACATAGTCCATGAGTTGGACACATCTGGTGCTCCTGGCAACTGAGCTTCGATCCACTCGGTGTGGAAGTCAGGTAAGACTTGTGCTTTGATGGCCTTCAGATAATCATACTTGATATCTCGTGGTGCTATCTCGATGAGCCATTTTGCTACTCGCCCAGTTGCGTTGGGGTTTGTGAGGATGTCCCCGATCCCTGATGTTGGGGATATACCAAGTAGGGGTATCTCTAACATGGGTCAATCCGGCAAACTAGGCGGATGACAAAGTAGGCGAATGACCAACTTGGCGGATGACAAACTAGGCGGATGACAAACTTGGCAGACAACAAACAAGGCAGCCGGCAAGAAGGAGACCCAAGACTGAAGCCCATGAAGCCACCAAGACCAAGACGGAAGGCGGCGTACTTGCCGGCTAGGTTTAGGACTCCGTATACTTGCTGGATACGTAATCACCTTGTAACCCTAGGTCCAGCCGCCTATATAAGCTGGACCTCGGGACGCCTTTAGGGCAACTCTTTCATACACAACCAACTCATTGTAACCTGTTCACGGCGATATTGCCTTATAGTGAGTTATAGCAGCACGTAGGGCACCGCCACCGCCGTGGTGCCTGAAGCTGGGTAAAACGCTGTGTTCAATCCCGTCCTTGACGACGTCCACCTTCTTGCCCTACGTTCACCCTCGGCTAGCAGGACCCCGTCTCCTATCCAAGATGCCGATACGACGACAGTTGGCGCCCACCGTGGGACATAAGGCGTCAGGCGTCACGTTCCTGGCGGGATCACTTCTGGCTGTCCGCAGCCGGCGATTAAATCGTCAACAACAAAATCGCATCTAGCTCGCTTATCTGCTCCGGCAGATCGGTCCAGCCGGCTCCGTGCCGTGGCCGATTTCGACAAACAAAGGCGACACTTTGGTGATCTGATTCGTGACGTGTCAATCCGTTGCCGTCATAGTTTGCCGAATCCGTTCGGAAACTAAAATTGCTAGATCATCGACTCGCGTTGGAAACTGTGCTACATGCTTGTATCCATGCCGACAAATCAAGCGGCTGTTGCGTGATTCCCAAATACGTCAAATTGCCGTCATGGCGCAAGATCAAGATCAATCCTTTCGCTACGTTACCAAAGTTATATTCCTTGACGGTCATCCTTGACGAGCTAGCTAATATAGTCACTGGATAGCTGGTCCGTGCACATGCGGCCGACAAATCCTGGCCTACTCGTCATCTGCTCACATACGCCAAGGAATAAAGGCGGAGATTAGCCTTCCGAGCACCTGCCTCAGGGCGGTGGCCTCGGGAAGCTACATCCGATCCGACAAAACCTGTCGGCAAAAAAGCAATCAGCAGCACGCCAGCCGATCAGATCTTCAGGGATCGAGGCGTATGGATCAGCTGTTGTACAATACGTGAATACGGTCTGGAAATCCAAGCTAGTACTACTTCGCATGGTTGTCAAATAGATTGCAGAAAGGCCACGAAGTGTAGGTGCATGGACTTTCCGTCTTGTTTTCCAGGTCTCACCGTGTCCGCGATGTTGGGCGGGACGCCGCCATCATCGTGTCCGGTTTAGACGAATCTATCGTCAGTCATGCCACGTTCGGTTTCGTTCCGACGTCCGGCTTAGGCGGATTCGTCACCATCTTCAGTGTCGCGTTCCGACGCAGCATTACGCCTTTTCCGGCAAATTTATCGTTATCGTCGGGATTACTAACGTTGCTAGCTGTTGTTGTCTTTCCAGATCGCCCAAACCTGGCCAGTTTGAGAAGACATCGATCTATGCGAAACAACAAGCTGTACGCGACAAATAATGTGCATGCATGGATTTTCCGTCCAAAGCTAATCACATCCACTAAGCAGTGTATTTTCCGGCTAGTAACCCACGTGAAGCTTCCGTTGCTTCCAATCATCCTTTCATAAGAAAAGGAAAACGTGATTGCTAGCTTAGCAATCTGCGTGGGTCTGCCGGTCAGACAACCATCTACTGTACGCGGAGATACGTTCGGCTCAAGGGATCGATACGGCGGCTCCGGCTCCGTTTTGCCGTCACTGAACCCGTTGCAGTCAACTATAACACCGCCACCTACGGCTTAATTGTCGTCGCGGCTTACTCATCGTCGCCTATTTGTCAAGCACGGCGCAACCGACAAACTGTGACACGCAGCATAAGAAGAGAAATAGGAAGTCGCCGCCTTGCTGAAATCAATCTCAGGATATTGGGGGCTGCCGCCTACATCCCGGGGGCTGCCGCCTACATTCTAAGGATTGTCTTCTTCAGTCTGGGGCTGCCGTCTTCCGACTCGCCCTCCTCGACATCGACGTCAAGCCATCAAACAGCTAAGTTTTTATACACTTAACATTTAATTATTATATGGTCATAAAGTAAAAGTCTATGGTTCGCTCGCTTTGAGATCATGCCGTCTTTTGTCTTTTCATATGATCATATACTCTTAGTGTCAAAGTTACCCAAAATCTGCTCTGTGCTAAGTGGTTTAAACTTTTCGATACTTGCCGCCTCCGGGCCAAATTAAGCAATCATTTTGCACCGCCTAATATCCTTATTCTGATTGCTTATATGTGGGTTGCCTAGTAGTATGTCGTTGGCACCAACATGCCAGATTTGGTTTCTGAGTCTAAACTATCTGGTACTAGCCCTGGTTGGCTCAGCTAAAGTAACTGTGCTGCGGTACCGCCAACATACAAAAAGCTAAGCATATAGGCCAGATAAATATTAAGGCGGGCCACATAAAATTTACACCCCCTAATTGTTTGTTCAAAAAATTACCGGCTCAGGCCTTACATACGTCCAGCTTAAATTAAAAGTACATCTTAATGCAGCTATGTTCACTATGCAGGATACTGGACACTCGGGGGCTGCAGTCGCAGCATTTTCAACATGTCTCGAGCTGCCTTTCCGTCAAGGCGGCACAAAACTCGACAACTACAACCATTCGATCTACAACGCCACAAGTTCTTCTGAGCATCAAGCCGACTTTCGAGTACATCGACTCAATGCTCGGGGGCTGCAGATAGGCGGATCGAGAAAAACTCTGGCGAACGAAGCCCGGGGGTTTGACATTGACACTACCCCTCGCCAGATACTCGGGGGCTTGACTTGACAATGCCTTCGCCCAATACTTGGGGGCTGCACGACATGCAGCTCCATCACCGCCTTGTCGTCAGCGACACGGCCACCTTGTTTCAGCAACAAGGCCGCCTCCGTGGCACGGCCGCCTTGTCGTCAGCGACACGGCCACCATTATTGCCTCCGTGACACAACCACCTTGTTGACAGCAACACAACCGCCTTGTCGTCAGCGACACGGCCGCCATCATCGCGTTCGGTTTAAAGCGAATTGATCGCCAGATTGTTAGTTGTTGTCTCCAATCGCCCAAACCTGGCCAGTTTGGGAAGACATCGATTGGTACAAAAAAATAAAGCTCCATGTTTTGTCTTCATTGCTAACATGGCACAGCCGCCTTGTCGTCAGCGACACGGCCGCCTTTATTGTCAACAACACGGCTGCCTCCATGGTACAGCCGCCTTGTTGTCATGACCGCTTTCGTCAAACAGCATCTAACGCCATCATGGCACCATTCCACCTCTGCATGTTCAAACTATCGTGAACCAGAGCAACGTGAACGTGCTAACTGTTGGCTTGATCCGTCAACATCGGATAAAACCTTGCCTAGAAGATTCTTGACAGCAGTCAGGCCGTCTTTCCCATGTTGGCGGCACCGGTCCGGCTACTTTAGACGGACTGCCGCCTACCTCAACTTCGGAATGCTTCAAGCTCTTCAGCCGCCTACTGAGTCAAGAACAAGGCGGACATCGCAGACAAAAGAAGACGGCAGCTGGAGAACTTAAACCTTTCCGGGGGCTAATGTTGGGGATATACCAAGTAGGGGTATCTCTAACATGGGTCAATCCGGCAAACTAGGCGGATGACAAAGTAGGCGAATGACCAACTTGGCGGATGACAAACTAGGCGGATGACAAACTTGGCAGACAACAAACAAGGCAGCCGGCAAGAAGGAGGCCCAAGACTGAAGCCCATGAAGCCACCAAGACCAAGACGGAAGGCGGCGTACTTGCCGGCTAGGTTTAGGACTCCGTATACTTGCTGGATACGTAATCACCTTGTAACCCTAGGTCCAGCCGCCTATATAAGCTGGACCTCGGGACGCCTTTAGGGCAACTCTTTCATACACAACCAACTCATTGTAACCTGTTCACGGCGATATTGCCTTATAGTGAGTTATAGCAGCACGTAGGGCACCGCCACCGCCGTGGTGCCTGAAGCTGGGTAAAACGCTGTGTTCAATCCCGTCCTTGACGACGTCCACCTTCTTGCCCTACGTTCACCCTCGGCTAGCAGGACCCCGTCTCCTATCCAAGATGCCGATACGACGACACCTGAGGTGCTGATTACAGTGATCGGGTGCTCGGAGAAGTAATGTGTCAGCTTTCTTGAGGACATGAACACGGCGTAGGCCAGCTTTTGATAGTGCGGGTACCGCTGCTTTGATATGGAGAGCACTTCACTCAAGTAATAGACTGGACGTTGTATGCTTTGGGCGTGTCCCTCCTCCCTTCGTTCGACTACCAGTACGGTGCTCACCACCCTGTTAGTTGCGGAGACATATAGGTACAGTGGCTCGCGTTCCCTTGGTGCGACGAGGATTGGAGGGCTTGTGAGGACTCGCTTGAGGTCCGTGAAGGCTGCTTCGGCTTCTGCGTCCACTCGAATTTGTCTGCTTTCTTCATCAGTCGATAGAACGGGAGTGCTTTTTCGCAGTTTGCTGATGAATCGACTGAGTGCTGCCACTCGACCCGCTAATTTTTGCACGTCATGGAGCTTTGAAGGCCTTTGCATCGTCAAGATGGCCTGTATTTTCTCCGGGTCGCCTCGATTCCTCGAGCTGAGACTAGATACCCGAGGAGTTGCCCGGCTGGCACGCCGAACGTGCACTTCTTCGGGTTGAGCTTGATGTGGAAGCGTTTGAGGTTTGCGAACGTCTCTCGCAAGTCATCGAGTAGTGTGTTTTCCTCCTTGTTGTGATGACGATGTCATCTACATAGACCTGGACGTTTCGCCCAATTTGCTTCTTGAGGCAGTCTTGCATCATGCGCTGGTAGGTTGCGCCTGCGTTCTTGAGCCCGAAAGGCATTGTTGTGTAGCAGTAGACCCCGAGTGGGGTTATGAACGCCGTTTTCTCTTCATCCTCTTCCTTCATCCTTATCTGGTGGTAACCCGAGTAAGCATCCAGGAAGGACAAGCGAGCGCACCCGGCGGTGGAGTCGACGATCTGGTCGATTCGAGGTAGTGGAAAGTGATCCTTTGGACAGCACTTATTGAGTGCGTGAAATCTACGCACATCCGAAGGATATCTGTGTTCTTCTTCTCTACGAGTACGGGGTTGGCCACCCATTGTGATTTCTTGATTTCTCTGATGAAACCTGCTGCGAGTAGTCTGTCGACTTCGGCTTCGACTGCGGTTCTTTTTGGGCCGGATATGCGGCGCATTGTTTGCTTGACTGGTTTAGCATCTGGAAATAATTGGAGAGAGTGCTCGGCGAATTCCCTGGGAATACCTGGCATGTCGGCTGGACACCACGCAAATATATCCCAGTTCTCACGGAGGAATTCGACGAGCGCGCTTTCCTATGCGATAGGCAGACTCGACGAGACATTGACTGTCTTGGTCGGGTCAGTCGGGTGCACCTGATGCGACCTTGTGTCATTGGTGGCATTGAATGCTCTGTCGACTGCCACCTTTTTGTGCTCCGGCATAAGTGTTCGATCGTTGGAGACCGCTAGATCGGCGAGTGTTGCTTCCATGCCGAACATCTCAGAGATTTTGCTAAACTCTCGGTCGCAAGAGTCGGACTTTTGGAAGTTCCCTTGACTGTGATTACTCCTTTTGGTCCAGGCATCTTCAGCTGGAGGTATGCGTAGTGTGGACCGCCATGAATCGAGCGAACGTCGGGCGTCCAAGTATGGCATGGTATTGTGACTTCCAGTCGACAACTTCGAACTCAATCGACTCTGTCCTGAAGTGGTTCTTGTCCCCGAACGTTACGTCGAGTTGTATGGTGCCTTCTGGGCTTATTGCTTTGCCTGGGACGATACCGTGAAAGGTATTTGAAGATCTTGGCAGGTTTTCGACTGACCTGTTCATTTTGCGGAGCGTATCTGCGAAGATGATGTTTATGCCGCTGCCACCATCCATGAAGACCTTGGACATGGCGTAGCCTCCAATTTGTGCGTCGAGTACCAGAGCAGAGTGCCCTGGACGAACGACCGATGGGGGTGGTCCTCTCTGCTGAAGCTTATTGCAGTTTCAGATCCCTTCAAGAATTCAGTTACAGCAGGAGGTGACATGACCGCCATGTTTACTTGTCGAGTGCGAAGTTTTTGCTCCCTGTTGGAAGGGCGACCTTTCTGTATCATGTACATCTGCCCTTGGGGCGGAGGGTACTGAGGTTCGTCCACCCGAGGTACGGGCTGTATGGCACCCGCGAGATTTCCGCCTGCGGCAGGCTGTGGTGGTGGAGGTGGTGCCATCAGACGGGCACATTGTTTGGCTGAGGCACAGGTGCAGGCAGGTGCGTGTGCGGCTGTTGCCTTTCTGAGATTTATAATCAGTCGCCATTTGGTCGAATTCTCTGCAGTTTCTCATCGAGTGATTGGAGCGCAGTTTTCCGTCTTCCCCCTTGTACAGGTGGAATCTGCAATCAGCATCCATCTTTTCTTCGAATGATCGCTCGGATTGTGCGCCGGATCGTGACTTGCGCCAGTCTTTCCTTTGTAGCTATCACTGCGTTGGCCGCGGTCTCGACTGTCCCGTCGATCATCTCGACTGTCCCGTCGATCTTCTGACCGCCGGTCGCTTCTGTCTTGTCGTTGCGGGGTGTGGAGAACCCAGCCGCCATGAATTCGGGTCTGTCGTCGTCGTAGTGACGTTTTGAACGCTTGCGCCTTCGGTCGTCTCTGTATGAGTCTCTGCGGCTTCGACTGCCACTTTCATGATTGTCACGGGGTGAGGACCCGCGTGTGGTGCGCGCCATGTCTTCTCCGTCTGCCCACTCAGTCGCGATCATCAAGAGGTTAGCCACAGAGGTTGGCTTTTTGCGACCAAGTGCTTCTTTGAAGTCCGCCTGGCGAGGCCCATTATGAAAGCATCCATGGCCATATCTTCTGAAATTACTCCGACTGAGTTGCGTATCTCAGTCCATCGTCTGATGTATGACCTCAACGTTTCGTCTGACCGTTGAACGCAAGCTCGCAGCTCCTCGAACGTTTTTGGGCGCTCACATAGAGGCTCGAAGTTTTTGATGAAGTCAGTGCGGAAGTGATCCCACGAGTCGTATGTTGATGGAGGTAAGCCTTGAGCCAGTCGCGGGCTGTGCCTTCGAGCATGAGTCGTATGTATTGCATGGCTGTGGTGTTTGTGCCTCGCTGGCACGCGACAGCCAGCCTGTAGTCTTCCAGCCACCCTGAAGGTTCCTGTCGACCCGTGTACTTGGGCTGTTCAGATGTGAGTTTGAACCCTTTGGGCATCCGTGTCTCGCGGACGCGTCGAGTGAAGCACAGAGCTCCGTGTGGCTCAGGCTCTCGATCAGAGTATGAGTCGCTACTGTAAGATCTGCGTGATCTGCTCCTGGACCTGCGCCTACGCGAGCCGCTTCTTTCCTTCGAGTGGTGGCGCGACCACTGCGATTGTGCTCTTCACGACGCGTGTCAACTATGGCACGATCTCGACTCTCCTGGAGTTTTGGGATTTGGCGTATGGCCTTCGCCGCTAAGGCGAGTGATTTGATCTGTTGGCGATGTAGTTTTGCATTGGGGTCATCAGCTGGAGGCTTGATTGCCTCTAGGTATGCTGCAGCGGTAAAGAGAGCACCCGCAGCTGTTTTGGGTACTGGCACTCCCTCCTCGTCGTATGTCATGAAAGAGTTGCCTAAGTTGCGGGTGAGTGCCGCCCTCTCATCCGGCGAGAGGTGTGACAGCCTTGATCTGGGTCTTGTGTCTGCTCGCCCGGTGGAGCTCAGGGAGAGCTGTCTTCTGCGCACACTCGACAAGCTAGCTTGCTTTTTACGTTCTTCGAGTGTTGCTCTGACCTGCTGCAGTCGAAGTGATTCCTGCCAGTTGAAGTACTGGAAGGTCAACATCTCCTCTCGTGTTGCGTCTGCTGGCATCATTGTGCACTCCTTGATGACTTTATCTGCTTTTGCTGCCATCTCAGCAGTGATTGTGAGAGTTGTGACTCCGTCCGGCATAGTAACTGTGCACGGGAATTCTGTAGGCCTGCGACTGGCCGCAGCATCAGATGATTCTGCGGCGATGGCAACGTAGACCTGCTGGGGTATCACCCGAGGGTATGTGTATGTGTTTTCGAGTCCCGTCATGGACTCGACGTCTTCATCGAGGCTCATGTCGGAGTCGATATGCCCGTCGAGTGGTCCGTCTGGACATCTCGCTGTCGATGCCTTCATCGCCTATGCTCATCTCGGTGTCGGCGAAGTTGTTATGAATCTCGAAGTCGAGGTTGTTGTTGGTGCAGATCTCGGAGTCGACGTGGTTGTCGATATGAGTTTCGGGCTCGTCGAAGTCGCTGAGGGAGATCCCGCAGTCGAAACTATCCTCGAGTGGAGATCGAGCTCGGGATCGTTTGTGCGGTATGCTGATTCGGCCTCCTCCCTTGGAGTTCTTCAATGAGCTCGTTCATCTCTCGAGTCGACATGGTTGTTGCAGACGAGCAAGCTTGGAGGATCGACGATGGTATGGACGCAGTTGATGGATCCGCAGTCGAAGGAGCCGCAACCGATGGAGCCTCGGGTGCGGAAGTCGCGAGTTGGCGTGGATCTGTCAAGTCCTGCACACCAAGCTTGTTGACGAAAAAATTGAACGAACCAACGGTTAAACCCAAACCTGACTCGAGATCGGAGAAGGTCTCCTGGAATTCTGGCGAGTGTGGCTCGAAATCCATCAGAGGATCTGATGTGCTTTTTGCAGGTGAAGCTGGCGTGCTGCCGTTTGTCGAGTGAGTCGGCGAGTTGCCGTGTGCCCCGAGTAGGCGAGTTCTGGTTTGTTGATGCAGCCGGCGAGTTGCCGTTTGTAGATCCGATCGGCGAGTCGCCGTTTTCCGATGGAACCGAAGAACCGTGAGTCCAGCACTATTCTTTCCCACAGACGGCGCCAATTGACGAGGGGTACACTCATCAAATCCCATGGTTAAGGACCTAGGGTTGAGATTATGGGGAGAGAACGTGGTAGTACTGGTAGTTTCGTCGGCTGACAAGCAGAGGCAAAGATTTACCCAGGTTCAGGCCCCTCGGGTGGAGGTAAAGACCCTACTTCCTGCTTGTCTGTTATTGATTGTGTGAGATTATGCGATTACAAGGAGAGCTCCGGCGAGATGTCGATCTCGCTAGAGCTTTGGTGGTTTGAGTATGGCTTGGTCCTAGATCGGCACCCTCCCAGCCTTTAAATAGGCTGGGTCTCGGGAGTTCGTAACCGACCTAGTTTACACGTAAGGAAAGTCTAAACCGACTATGCCTATGTCTAATCTTGGAGGGTACTCCATCTTCTTGGGCCTCTTGTCTTGAGCTTCGAGTAGGCTCTTCGCTATTGGGCCTTAGTCGTTACGTGCACCAGGTACCCTCATGGTAGGGTACCCGAGATGTATACCCTTGTCAGTTGCTGTTCCTCGGTGCTCTGTGATCTTTGATGGCACCAACTACGCCGAGTTTGTGGGCTTTATGCGCATCCACATGCGCGGCCTCCTGTTGTGGGGCGTTCTCTCTGGCGAGGTCTCCTGTCCGCCGTGCCCCGTTGCTCCTGTGGCTCCTACTCCACCGGTGCCACCCGCTCTTCCCGCTGATGCTTCTGAGGCTGATCGTGCTGCCGCCAAGGATGCTGATGATCTTGCAGTTGAAGCCTATGACCAGCAGGTATCGAATTACTCGGAGTCTCTCTCTATTTATCGGGATGCTCTGTCTGTTTACACTCAGTGGTGCAATGATGATGCTCGTGCTGCTGCTGTCCTCACTGCTAGTGTTCTACCCCAGTTTGCTTCTGAGTTTATGGGATTGGGCACTACAGCTGCGATGTGGACTTATCTTTGTCAGCGCTATCAGCCCTCTGGTGATGCTCTCTACCTGTCTGTGGTGCGTCAGGAGCATGATCTTCAGCAGGGTGACTCTACTGTTGATGAGTTCTACACACAGTGCTCTGCCGTCAGTTTGACTCTCTGAGGACTGTTGTTTGTGGTACTTGTCGATGCTGTCAGACAGTGAGGTCAGACTTGGAGTTTCAGCGTGTCCATGAGTTCTTGTCTCGCCTCCGTCCCGAGTTTGAGCCTCGGCGTGCTCACTTGCTTGCCCGTGGTCGACGTGTTCCCATCTCAGAGGTACTTGCAGAGCTTCGCGCTGAGGAGACCCGACTCCGTTCTGCTGGTCTGCTTGTGGTTCCCACTATGCTTGCTGCCCGAGCTCCGGTATCGTCTGTTCCACCGCTGCTACCCACTCCTTCACGGGGGGTGGGCGGGCGCCCCTCTGCAGGGGCGGGCCAGCCTCGTTCTCACACGTTCTGCGACTACTGCAAGAAGCCGGGTCATCCAGAGTCTGATTGTTTCAAGAAGCAGAGCGACATGGGTCAGCGTGACACGGGTCGCTCCTCTACTGTGGTTCGTGCGCCTACGTCTGCACAGTCCCTCACTGACCAGGATATTGTGCGACTCAAGCTTATGCTGGCTTCCTCAGGCTCTTCCTCGACGAGCACCGTTTCCTCCCTGACTACTTCCACTACTGCTACTCCGCCACCACCGCCTACACAGTCAGGTACATCTCCGTGGGTTCTGGATTCTGGAGCTTCCTTTCACATGTCTTCTGATTCTTCTGCTCTATCTTCTCTTCGACCTCTTGATTCTCCTATCAATGTTCTCACTGCCGATGGCACACCTCTTCCTGTTGCTAGTCGTGGCACCCTTTCTACTCCATCTTTCTCTGTTCCTAGTGTTTCTCATGTTTCCCGTCTTACCATGAATCTTTTTTCCGCTGCTCAACTTACTGATTCTGGTTGTCGTGTCATTCTTGATAACGACTCTTGCTCTGTTCAGGATCGTCGCACCCAGGCTCTAGTTGGAGCTTGCCCTCGGCGCCGTGAGGCTCAGGGCCTTTGGGAGGTTGACTGGCTTCGTGTTCCTTCCGCTGCCCCCACACCCGCCAGTTCACATGCTCTTGCTGCCTCCTCTTCCGCGTCCTTCCAGCAGTGGCATCATCGACTTGGTCATATCTGTGGCTCTCGCTTCTCATCGTTAGTGCGTCAAGGTTTCTTAGGGTCTGTCTCTGGTGATGTTTCTTTACATTGTAATGGTTGTAGACTTGGCAAACAGACTCAGTTACCTTATCCTACGAGTGAGTCGGTCTCCCAGCGTCCTTTCGACCTTGTTCATTCTGATGTATGGGGTCGTGCTCCCTTTGATTCGAAAGGCGGTCATCGCTACTATGTTCTATTTATTAATGATTTCTCTCGCTACACTTGGCTTTATTTTATGAAATCTCGCAGCGAGGTGCTCTCTATATACAAGCGATTTGCCGCCATGGTCCACACCCAGTTTTCCACGCCCATTCGTGTTTTTCGTGCTGACTCGGCTGGTGAGTATATCTCCCAGATGTTGTGTGGTTTTCTTGCCGAGCAGGGTACTCTTTCCCAGTTCTCTTGTCCTGGTGCCCACGCTCAGAATGGTGTTGCTGAGGTGGCTCGTGCGATGATGATCGTCGCCTCTCTTCCTCCCCACTTTTGGGCTGAGGTTGTTTCCGCATCCACCTATCTTATCAACATCCAGCCTTCGGCTGCCTTGCAGGGTGGTATCCCTATGGAGCGTCTCTCCGGTCGTTCTCCTGACTACTCTGCTCTTCGCATATTTGGGTGCGTGTGCTATGTTCTCCTTGCTCCACGCGAACACACCAAATTGACCGCTCAGTCGGTTGAGTGTGTCTTTCTTGGCTACAGTGATGAGCACAAGGGTATCGGTGTTGGGATCATGTTAGTCGTCGGCTACGTATTTCCCGTGATGTGACTTTTGGTGAGTCTCGTTCATACTATCCGCGTCCTATCGCCTCGACCTTTTCGGTTGAGGATATCTCCTTCCTTATACTCCCTGACACATCTCCTTTTATGCATCATGTTCCTCCTCCACCTCCGCCTCCGACGAGTCCCACTGTTTCTGAGACACCTCCGACACCACCCTCTTCTCCTCCCTTGACACCTATCCCTCCAGTGTGCCCTCCCCTTTCTCCCTTTCCTCTCCACTACACTCGTCGCCCTCGTGTTGAGGATGATCCCTCTGACATGCCCTCTACTTCCGGAGCGCCACCTTCCCCGTGTACACCGGTTCATAACCTTCGTTCTCGGCCTTCGTTACGGTCTCCTGATCGCTATTCTCCTTCCCAGTTTGGTCTTTCTGTTGTTGTTGAGCCCTCTTCCTATCGGGATGCCATGGCTCAGTCTGAATGGCAGCTTGCGATGGCTGAGGAGATTGCTGCACTTGAGCGCACTGGCACGTGGGATCTGGTTCCCCTCCTCCTGGTGTTCGTCCCATCACATGCAAGTGGGTCTAGAAGATCAAGACTCGCTCCAATGGTTCTCTTGAGCGTTACAAAGCTCGACTTGTGGCTCGTGGCTTTCAGCAGGAGCAGGGACGCGATTATGATGAGACGTTCGCTCCCGTCGCCCACATGACCACTGTTCGCACTCTTCTCGCTGTGGCTTCTGTTCGTCATTGGTCTGTGTCTCAGCTTGACGTCCAGAATGCTTTTCTCAATGGTGAGTTGCGTGAGGAGGTTTATATGCAGCCACCACCGGGGTACTCTGTTCCTGATGGTATGGTCTGCCGTCTTCGACGCTCCCTCCATGGCCTTAAACAAGCCCCTCGCGCCTGGTTTGAGCGTTTCACCTCTGTGGTGACTGCCGCTGGTTTCTCGCCTAGCGACCATGACCCCGCGTTGTTTGTCCACACCTCACCTCGTGGTCGGACGCTCCTCCTCTTATATGTTGATGACATGATCATTACTGGCGACGACCCTGAGTATATTGCCTTTGTTAAGGCCCGCCTCCGTGAGCAGTTCCTGATGTCTGATCTTGGTCCACTTCGCTATTTTCTCGGGATTGAGGTCTCTTCGACTTCTGATGGCTTCTTCATCTCCCAAGAAAAATATATTCAGGATCCTCTTGCTCGGGCCGCTCTTGGTGATGAGCACACTGCTGAGACTCCTATGGAGCTCTATGTTCAGCTTCGTGCTACTGATGGTGATCCCCTCACAGACCCCACACGCTATCACCACCTTGTTGGGAGCCTTGTCTACCTAGCTGTCACTCGTCCAGATATATCATATCCTGTCCACATTCTGAGTCAGTTCGTTTCAGCTCCCAGCTCTGTCCACTATAGTCACCTCCTTCGTGTTCTACGATATCTTCGTGGCACGATCTCCCGTCGCCTTTTCTTTCCTCGCTCTAGTGCAGAGGCTGAGTTGCGAGCGATGGCTATGTTGACGGCTGAGGTGACCTGGTTGCGATGGTTACTAGAGGATTTTAGTGTTAATGCTGCTGCACCGACTCCTCTATTGTCAGACAGTACAGGTGCTATCAGCATGGCGCGTGACCCAGTGAAGCATGAGCTCACCAAGCACATCGGTGTAGATGCCTCCTTTGTGCGTGCTGTTGTGCAGGACCAGCTTCTTGCTCTTCACTATGTGCCCTCTGAGTTACAGCTGGCGGATTTCTTCACGAAGGCACAGACTCTAGAGCAGCATGGGTTCTTTCTCTCCAAACTCAGTGTTGTTGAACCACCATGAGTTTGAGGGGGGGTGTTAGATGTGTATAGGTTTACTGTTCACCATTTACTGTTCATCACACATGTATATGTACTGGCCTTTGGCCCCCTTGGAATATAGTTGCTCATTCATAACAGGAAATTACCGACTTCGGTGCTTAACCAGATATTAATCACAGGAAAGTGAGATAGCAGTTTCGTTTTTGAGGTATTTTTTGTTTAGTTTCACAGCTCCAGCACAAAATCCATCTAATGATCTAAACAACTTAAAACATATCAATATCACACATAAGTATCTGCTCTTGCCAGCATAACGAAGCAATAAAAAACTACCTACCTGCCAGAAGGATTATGATTGTGAGAAGATTGTGAATTATGTGGGATTGATATTGTACTTATTGTATCCAGCACAAGAAAATGGCGTCAGATTGTGAATTATGTGAGATTTATATTGTACTTGTATTGGTCAAAATTTGCTGATATTCCTTTTTCAGTTTCCACTGTGGGGATTAACCGAACAGCCAAAGTCCCTGGGGGACTGGTGGAATTGATGAAAAGGGATTACTGTGGTTTGGGAGACATGTGGGGATCACCAAATACACGTGGGGATTGGTTCCCTGAAGGGATCTGTACCCTACAACCTGGACGAAGCCTCGATGGTTGGATAAAAGGTGGGAATTGTACTTGGATTCGCGAGATCTCCAGGAGCGATGGCTGGTGCAAGGCAGTTGAGCGGCTTCTCCTCACTCTCCGGCTCCGGCAGCAGCCACGAGCCCTTGTCCTTCCCTGCGAGAAGCCGAACAGAACAATTACAGTGATAACGGGCAAAACTAAACCTTAGCCTTTTGGCTGCGGCAGCGGTGGTGGCGAGACGGAGGGTTCGAGGGTGGGGAACAGAGCAATGATAGAGATGAGGTACAGATGTAAACCCTAGCGTTTTGGTGGCGGCGTGGGTGTCGGGGGGTAACCTGGATGGTTGACCACCGACGGGGGGCTGGCGGCGGGGGTGGGGGCGGGGGCAGGCGGCGGTTGCAGGCGGCCATGACGACAATGGCGATGAGGCAGATGGCTTGGGGCGAATGCGATCCGGCTGTGGTGAGCGTTCCGCGTACCCTGTAGTTTCTGGGCTCGGCCAATTTTTTAAGTTTGCTGATGGCACTTCTTTTTTTTTAGATAAACTAGCAAAATGCCCGTGCGTTGCAACGGGTACAAATTTAGAATTACGAGCGATATGTAATTTATCTCAAACACACAAACATTTGATAGAACATCAGCACTTTGCAGGCAAAACTTGGAGTGATAAAATCACTTATATGATATGTAGTATAGTATAAAGGAACACATGCCAATATTAATCATCCCTATATCAGGCAGGTGTGACTTACGCGTGTGCTTTAAACATCCGTTGCTCCAACTACCAAGTTGCTGCCGTATCTGCACACAATACAGGACCTTCATTCTTTCATAGAAAAACATGACCTTCATGAGTGTGATGAGATGTCATGATGGATCATGGTTTTTATTCGGATAAACAAAAAGAGGTAGAAGCATCTGATTACCTACAACCTCCAGGGGTGTGGATTAGGAAGGACATGGTAGGGTGGAAGCTATACAGCTAATCGAGCTACCTAGTACCTATTGCAGATCGATGTTCAAATCCTCGACCATTGGCCTCCACTGTTCCTTCCGATTTGCAGTCCTAGTTGATGAATACAGGTCAGATCGATGCAAATCTCTGTTGGCCTCCACTGTACCTGCACACTACCGATCTGTAGGATTCGTGGAAAAGGACGATGCAGCCAACCAGCCAATCTCAAATCATTCCCATGGATTCCATACTTATTTCCACAAAGATAAAAAACATATATTTCATTTCCACCAGCAGCTACTACAACTGTTGTCAATGACCACATTGCAGTTCCAGGTTCAGAACTTTAGCTGCTACAAATATGGCAATTGCTTTGTCGGAGAGGCTCGCCGACGGCGACCGATGCTATGAGCATGATCACAAGATCATGGGGGGTTCATTTTTGAAAGAAATGTATAGTTTGCTGCACGTGAAAAGATGGGCCACGGCAAGGTCTTGCGAGCATCGAATGATCGAACTGAAGCACACCACTACACCAGCAGATGAGAAGCAGTAGCAGGCAAAGATGGGGAGCACCGCAAGCGCACTTGCGGGACGAGATCCTTCCACCGGCGGCAGAAAACGTGGGCAGTGGGCTACGTAAGGAAGGAGTAACGGCGTCCATGCGTGGTGACCAGAGGCGAAGACGGGTCCTCCTCAGCCAAAGGGTGCATGCAGGAGCCCGACGGGAACCTGGGGCGGCGGCAGCGTGCGGGGTCCTGCTCCGGCGCGTGGCTGGCAGCGACGCAGCGCGCTCTCACATCCATCCCACCGCCACCTCCGCCTAGCTCCTGATCCCAGCTTGCCTTCTCTGCCGGCAAGCCCGACTCAGCGCCTCCATCCGCCGGCCTCGAGGTCGATTAGATTTTTGTGTGAACAGAGAGGATAAGGACTGCGGGTTGATATCGAGACTTGTGAGGGGCTAAAACACAAAACGGCCACGTAATACCACACCATGGCCGTTTACCTATATAATTAGTGGCATGTAATCTAGCCTTTAATTAGTGTCATTTAATAATTATTAAGGATAGTTTTGGTAGGTTTGATCTGTACGCTTTGTTAACCTTGGAATAATTAGTGTTTTAATGCTGATTGATGGATTACTGTACCGAGATTTGATTTGGCATTGATGTGGTGGGAAAAAACCGAAGTGGGGAAAAACCGGTGCGGGAAAAAAACCGTGTTGACGAAAGTCTGAGAGGCTTGACGAAGGAACGAATCGTACCTTTTAGATAGTAGAGATAGAGATAGAGATAGAGATAGAGATAGAGACAGAGATAGAGATAGAGAAGAGATAAAGATAGAGAAGATAGAGATAGAGATAGAGATAGAGATAGAGATAGAGAAGAGATATAATTAGTGGCATGTAATCCAGCCTTTAATTCGTGTCATTTAATAATTATTAGGGACAATTTGGGTAGGTTTGATCTATACGCTTTGTTAACCTTGGAATAATTAGTGTTTTAATGCTGATTGATGGATTACCGTACCGAGATTTGATTTGGCATTGATGTGGTGGGAAAAAACCGAAGCGGGGAAAAACCGGTGCGGGAAAAAACCGAAGCGGGGAAAAACCGGTGCGGGAAAAAAACCGTGTTGACGAAAGTCTGAGAGGCTTGACGAAGGAACGAATCGTACCTTTTAGATAGTATATAGAGAAGAGATAGAGATAGAGATAGAGAAGAGAATATAGAGATTGATGGATTACCGTACCGAGATTTGATTTGTCATTGATGTGGTGGGAAAAAATCGAAGCGGGGAAAACCGGTGCGGAAAAAACCGTGTTGACGAAAGTCTGAGAGGCTTGACGAAGGAACGAATCGTACCTTTTAGAAAGTAGAAGAAATTGCCCGTGCGTTGCAACGGGAGAGAACAAAATATTCTCATGAAGTCGCGTAAAGCAGTTTCTCGTTGGTATAGGAGGAGACAAAAATGACCAAACCAAAAATTATGGTTGATAGTTGCTACAAAAATATGATTTCAGTATGTGTTCCTTTCGTTTCCCTCCACAACTGAGATCACGGATGACTTTGGATAACTATTACTGAGATTTTGTCAGGCCGACCCAGTCCACACGCAATCAAACATGTTCACAATCAAACTGCCCAGGTTATAGAGACCCGGAGAATGCACTCTTACATTACATTCCTTTGATCATCACGGACTGGCATTGCCATGAATCCTAAATTCAAATTTGAGGTTATTACTTTCCACTCGCTATCTCCTTTGTCGTCTGTACTATGAGTGCACGACACTTCGCGCCTGCATTCCCGCACCCTCCATTACACCCCTTTGTAACGCTCTTTCGAACTATAGTAACAGCCTGCTTTCAGTTCTGCACCAAGCGGTCATAGCATCGTCATCCTCCTGCATGCTTACGAGTTAGGAACTATTAAGCGGAGGAAAATAATTGTCTTCTATGTACAAAATTGCAAATATAGGAGATAAGAAATACAAAGACAAAAAAATAGTAGAAGAAGAAGTCAATTCAAGGAGGCAAGGCAAAATTACAACTAACAAATAGCCTAGCAAAGGGCATATGAAATTTAACCAATTATGCAGCTATATATACCTTTTATGCAGATTTTATGTGCTTCCAATCGGAAGTAAAGTCATGTTTGTAACTTTGTATCAACACCCAAAGCAAAAGATAAGATCTAGTTAGCTAAATGCCAATTCAGATGGGAAGTTCCTACCTCGTGAAACTGAATAGTGCATCAAGCATTGTATGCATCAGTCCAGACTCCTGAGGGAAAATAAATACCGTTTTATTAAAGATAAGATTCCCCCATAAATTGTAATATTCTAGAGTGCATTATATTCATGCAAGACAACTGTTGGTTGAAAGCCTAGAAGTGTAAAATCTCTGAAAATCACACAGATGATCAGATCACCTAACTAACCTCCCTCGTGGCCACGAGCCACCACTAACAAACTACCACGACGACCCTCTATTATCGGTGGCACCAGCTTCTTATACCTCTGCCCCGGCGCCGGCTCCCTCTCACCCTGGTCCATATCCATGGCCACAACACCGCGTGGTGGTTGAGATGTGGCTGCCAAGAAGCTACCGGTAGAAGAGAAATGAGCATGTCAATATTCAGGTCATGCTTTTCTGAAAAAAAAGAGCAATTGTGAATAAGATGGGAAATATTGTACAGAGCTTAGAGGACACTCTAAACAACATTTAAGTACGAAAAATTCTATAACTCATTCATACCTTTAGATACATTCTATAAGTTCATATTTCTTCAGGAGTACATGCATAACTGAGTTGTAAAAAAAATTGCTCGAACCTAAATTGCTTGAGAAGTCATAGCTTAATATCGTAGAACTCATTGTGGCCTCGCTTTTCCCTACTATTTCATACCGTCTATCAACCTGCACCAGAAAAATCAAGGTGAATCAAAATGAAATAACATGTAACTAGCAGGGCCTGAATGTCATGCCCTGCTTGGGGGACAAGTGTTCAAGGTTTATAGGTTGTTAGATCATAGAAAATACACAAAACACACGGTCTAGCCCGTGGAAACAACCCTAGGACAATAAGCTTCTAACTTGTCTATACAACTCGATGTCCGATCGAATGCCATCTAAGGAACCGCTTGCAGTGTCGAACATATGCCATCCAAGGAGACGCTTGACCCAGCTGTTAAACAAACTGAAACTAATCTAATGTCTGAATCCTATGCATTGCAGCAAGAAGTGGCATATTATTATTGGTTTGTGAGGAGTTGGTGGTGATTGCACGGGCGGCGTGGCGGCGTTAGGGGGCTTCGTCGGCTACAGTGGTGACGTGGTAGCGTTGGGGTCCCAGCTTTTGAGGGTATAGGCGGTACTGCGGCAGCAGTAGAAGGGTCGGGGCAGGATCTTGGACACGCTGATGACGGGCGACGATGCTAGAGGGCGTGTGGTTTTCGGGAGATAATTAGGGTATGTGGTGGTAGGCTGGGAGCGATGAACGGAACGCGATGACAGGACGCGAGGGAGTGAGACCGAAAACCGGCATAGATATAATTAGTGGCATATTATTATTGGTTTGTGAGACAGTATTGGTAGGTTTCGCTCCATGCAATCTTCCGTTGATTGGAATTCAGCCTGTAATTAGTGACATTTAATAATAATTACAGACAGTTTTGGTAGGTTTTGCTCCATGCAATCATTTGATTGACCTGTACGTTTTAATGTTGATTGGCTAGATTAGGGAGATTTGACTGACGTGTGTAATAATTGCTGATTGATGCATTACCGTAAAGAGTTTCCTTAGCGAGATTTGATTTGGCCGGAGCGGGAAAAAAAACCGTGAGGCTTGACGAAGGAAACATGCGTGGAGAAAAAAAACAAAGCGAGAGGCTTGACGAAGGGACACTTCGTGCTTTTTAGATAGTAGAGATAGAGATAGAGAGTAGAGAAGGCAATAATGCCCAGCTTTGAATTAACAAAGTTTAGAGTTTTACAACGGCAATTACAGACGAAACAAGGTGTTGAGGAGAACCTCTAACAAAGCCGACCAAGGACAAGCTATAAGAAAAGCGGCTACACTATGCTGAGCACCAAATCCTTGAGTAAAACGGCCAGCCAAGAGGCAGGATCGGACCACCAGCGAAGACACCACCACAACTAGCATAGAGCTTGACATTGGAGAGGAAAGCCGGAGATGAAAGACCAGAGCCTCCAGCAGACGTCGAGACGAAGGAGAGGATGCCGAGCATCACAGCGCCGAACAGAAGCCACAACATCAAAAGTGGCGAGCACCAAACCCTTGCGTAGAACGGCCAGCCACCAGAGAGGCGGGATCGGACAGCACTGCCAGCAGCGAGCACCAAACCCTTGCGTAAAACGACCAGCCACCAAAGGGGCGAGATCGGACCAACATGTCCGCAGGTTGTGCCTCCACCACGCACAGGAACAAGACAACATCACTTTAGATCGTCGGCTACGAAAAGGCACCAGCTTTGCGCTCAAACAGCCATGGAAAAGCGAGGAGACCCCTGCTCCAAGACGGTGCCTCCAAGGAGGTCACGCCGCCACTGTCGGGTCAAAGACCAGGGTTTTCACCCGGAGAATACACGAGGGAGGTGAGGTGGAACCAAAGTGTTGCCCCCAAGAGGGAAAGCAGCGCCCACGGGCGTCACCGACACCGGCGTCAACGATGGCTTGAGCTTTCGCTCGGTCCGATCCCCACCTACCCATCGACAAGGGTGGCCAACTCCAACCCCCACCGCGAAGGGCAGGGGACACCATGACTGCCATAGAGCCTCTAGATAAGAATCTGGGCAAGGAACGGCGCCCTCGCCGACCTCGCCAGGAACTTCAACCGTCGTCATTCAAGTCGCCCACACGACCAACACCGCCGCCACGGGGCTTGCCGAAAAACCACCGGAGCGTCCACCAGCCCGGAGCCACCGCTCCGGCGTCCGAGAGAACCAACCTCTCGCCCGCCACCATGAGGTAACGGCCCACCTGCGTAAAGCCAGCCGACCCGGTTACCACGCAAGCAGCACCTCCAAGAACCCCCCATCCACACTATCTGCCGGCGAGAACCGCGGAACCATGGCAGCGCATCTGGAGAACCACAGCTCCAATATGGAAGAACACACCGCTCCGGAAGGAAGACGAGCAACAGGGACACGGGCGGCCAGCACGCAAACTCCTGCACCCGAGCAGGGGAGCACTACGGCGAAACCCGTCGCGCCAGATCTAGGCCCTCCCAGATCCACACGGGGAAGGAAGCCACCAGCAGCCTCAACCGGAGAGAGCACCGGCGGCCTCCACTGCGTCACTGCCAAGACCCCATCCACGCCGGAGGGCAACGAGAAGAGGAGCAGGAATTTCAGGAGCAGCTGCGCTAGATGCAGCGGTCAACGGGAGAGAACAGCGGAGAGAGAGGAGAGGAGGAGGGGTGGCTGGACACCCCGCCGCCGCCGCCGGCCGCCACCGACGACGGCGAGGAGGAGAGGTCGCCGGAGGAGGAGGTTAGGTTAGGACGGGTCGCCCACACGGGAGCGACACGGGAGCCAGGCCGTCTGACGTTCGATGCCATCACTGATGGCACTTCTACTTGTACTGAACGAAATTTCAGCCGAGAAACTATAAAAACTACTGCGTGGTGATCAGTGTTAGTAAAAAACTGTTGGATGTATGCCCAAAAGGCAATGTATTTATACATCTGATTCAATAATTATGATTTATGTTCTCTATGCTATAACTGCAGTGGCTCCTGAATGTGACATTCAGAGGAAAGCTCACTCGCACGTGTAGAGAAACATGAACACGTAAAATGTACCCTAGTTCTTTCACGGACTAATTTGTTGATAGCTTGATGACTGTGCTTTCCTAGTCATGGACATTGAATATGTCAGCATCAATGAATGGCATATTGTTGGATAACAATATGGCCGGGTAGACCCAAGTTTTGGTATGCTAAGAGATTCCATTAAAATGTCTTTTTGTCCTTAGCTTTAGCACAATAAGGTTATTATATAACATGTCCTGTAACCATGAGGTTATTAGGGTTATGCATGCTGGAATAATTACTTTGGTACTGTCTACCGTCACGGTCGTAAATGGGTGATCATAACGGCGGTCACTGGGTGATTACAAAGGTGTGCGTATATCCTAATGTTCCGAGATGGGAAATTACTCCTTGGTGATTAGAGAGATACGCCCTGGGCCCACTTGGTATTAAATAGTATCCATTATGTTCTGCAGATAATGCGTGGTGAAGTTACACCATGTGGGACATTATAATATGGAAACAAGTAAAGGGAACTTACCGGTTAACGAGATAGACAAAGATGTAATGAATCAAATGAGTGATTCATGGTATCATCCATGGATCTATATCTCGGGTGAAGTTTTGGTATCGCGAGTAATGGGAATGATATATTAAATAGCCAGCAGGTTCAACAGAGTGTCTTCGCATAACGGTAGCAGTTATTCAGGTTGTCCACGGACCTGACCCTGCCCGGTGATTGGATATCCAATTATAGCTACACGTTATCGAACCTGTAGGGTGGACACGCTTAAACTAGGATTGGTTAGTTGTGTATTATGGTTGGTCTGAAACATGGAGAGAGTATCACTAGAATATTTTATGCGTGATAGATATGGTTTTATCGGAGAGATTGTGATGTGATAGAAGTTACTATCACGATCGGAATGTATTCCGAGGGTTTATATAAGAAGGAAATATTTATCCGGAGTATTTTGTCAGCGGACACTGGGTGTCCCGGGTGTTTTATATGATAGGTAATTAATTAAGTGAAATATTCTGTAAAAGGAAATATTCAAATGAGAATTAATTAGACAAAATATTATTTAATTAAATATTAATTTATTTAATTAATAAAAAAATATGGAAAAATATTAAAATAAAAATTGGAGCCCACCATGGGGCTGCCAAGATGGGCCCTAGGGGCCCACCAAGGTACTAAGGTAGCCGCACCACCTAGTGGTGGTGGTGGTGGGCCAAGGCGCCGTGGGGGGAAGGCTTCCCCCAGCCGAAACCCTAATGGGCCCTTAGGGCCCATGGGGGAGGCGGCGGTGGGTGGTGGCCAGGGGCAGCCGGCCTAGGGAGGGCCCCACCCCACTAGGTCGGTGCGGCCTGGGCGGGCCCCACCTAGGACGGCAGCGGTGGTAGAGGCGGTGGGGGAGGGGAGTTGGAGTCCAACTCCAAGTCCTCCCTCCCAAACCGACTTGGACTAGGGGAAAGCTTTCCCTTTGCCCAAGTCCCTCTACCCCTTGGGCCATCTATATAAACCCCACCCCCTCCTATTTGGAGGACACACAAGATACACACAATTGACTCTCAAGTTTAGAGCTATTCTAGTTGGATTAGAGGAACCTCTAATTAGAGGCAACCTATCCGATTAGACTAGATCTAACCTCTCTCTCTCCTTCTCATATGTTGAGATCTCCACCTTCATATACACCAGTAGTGCTTCAAGCTTGGATGGCGAAGCCCTGCTGAACCTTTCCCGGCATACGCATGCAAGCTCTCGGAGGGGTGATCCGTTGATCTCAACGGTTGACCCTCATTCTGCTGGATCAAGGTGACAAGGCGAGGAGGAGGAGGCGCCAGAATCTCTCTACCAGGCTTGGTTGAGGAAGACGGCGACAGGCTACATCAACTACATCATCAACGCTTCTTCCGCAACTTCGGTGTTGGTAACGTATTCAATCTAGATATTTGGATCTTCGTATTCGCATGTATCTTCATAGTTGATCTTGGCATGTTGCGTAGTATGTTGGACGAAAATTTTAAATTTCCGTGAACGCAACCCAATAAAAACTACTCTTTTTTTAAATAGGTGGCGTATAAACTCACTTACATAGTCAACAATTTCTATGTTTGATCAAATATAGATATAAACATATCAACAATTAAAATGTGAAATAAATATATTATGAAAATATATCCTATGGTGAATATATTGATATTGATTTGATAATGTAAATCTCCATATTTTTATATATACTTTATCAAAGTTAGAAAACATTTTTTTAACTCACTTTATAAGCCACCTTTGGTAACGGAGGGATTACGTGGTGACTCAAAAAACAACAGCCACGTGGTATGTGCCAACTGCCAATGTGGAGTTTTGTTCCTCATAAGAAGAGCAGCAACTTGCATCTTTGAGTATCCCCTAGACAAAAAAATGTACTATACTATGGAAGGATCCATCAGTTATTTCAATATAGTTTAAGCCTCTGAACATTTTTTTCCAAAACTTGAAAATACTCTTTTTCAAACCCATGAACATTTAGTTGAAACGCCGTGAATATTTTTTGAACTCCGTGAACATTTTTCCGAATCTATGAACAATTGAACATATATTTTTAAAATAGTTAACCTTTTTAAACCCCAATGAAGATTATTTCGAACGCATGAACATTTTCCCGAACCACCATGAATTATTTTCAAACCCGTGAACCTTTTCTCGACAAGTGAATTTTTTTTTTTGAAATCAACATTTTTTACTTGAACGTAACAGGAAGAAGAAATATATAGATTGACTTGAACGTGGGAAACAAGACAATAAGGAATCTATCTACGTCTCTAACAAATTTAAGTACTCAATTGTGTAATGAAAGGAATACTTACATTGATGGCCCGTGTTCATTTTATGGTCAAGTAGTGATTGAAAATTAAAGAAGAAGGTGTGGTGTCTATAGTTATATATATATATATATATATATATATATATATATATACGATTTCCATTATGAAAAAATGGTAGGTGGATAGAAACTATAATTTGAACAATTTTAAACTTGGGATACCAGAAATTTAACTAAACATGGTAGGTGAACGGAAACTATATTTGAATAGAAAATATGTTTGAACGATTTTAATACCAAAACAAATGGTAGGTGAACAAAAACTATATTTAAACAATTTTTAAACAAACGGAATCCCAACCAATTTCCAAAAATACACTAGTTCCAAACAAGGCCTAAAATAGGTTTAAGATTTTTTATAAAATTCTCTTACTTTCTAAATATTTGATCTTTGTTGGTCTGATGGATGCAAAATCATAGTTCTCTTTTCTATGGCCTTGAATAAAAAATTACATGGAGGTGTCTTTGTTATGCCATGAGTGCATGTTTTTGCACGGCCTTAATTTGGCTTTTGGATGTCCGCTTTCTATGCTCTGTGGATGCATGTTTTGCAACTTTTTTTGGATGTCCTGACTTTGTACTCCATTCGCTCGGTGTATAGGGTGTCCTATGTTTTTTTGTATGGTTCAATAGTGTGGAGCGCCCCTAATTGAATCCCCACGGGGACATTAAGACGAGTCCCTTCTTCTTCAATATTCATCAGTACATCCAAACTTCTGGGAGGACTTCCTCTTGTTCTCATATGCATAAGTCAATTATCTTACTTAAAACAGGCACCATACTTACCTAACTATCCACATCCATTCCGTAATATATTGCCATGGAACATACATCATACCATTACATGACTACTCCCTCAGTTCCATAATAGAAGATGTTTTAGACATTCCATACGAACCAAATAAGGAAGAAAATGAGTGAACTATGCACTATAACGTGTAGATACGTACAAATCAGGAAAAAACTAAAAAATAGGCTTATATTCAAAAATAGAGGGAGTACATGTGTTCTTTCATATAATACACAATTAGATAATGGAAAAAAGGGAAATACGAGATGCGGTAAATGGGCTGCACAATGGCCGGCCTGCCTCTGGCGTAGACGCTTGTTGGTACAGAAACTGTGGCAAAACATCGGGAACATCGGTGTCCTCTATCAGGTGAATGCACAGTATGTGACATATTGAGCGATGGCGTGGTACAGACCTGGTGAATGCAGTCAAGTCAGATGAATGTGAGTTGTGACAGGGCAGACATCGGTGTCCTCTATCGTGAAGCTAGGAGCTTATGCTACTCGGCCTTTGATGTTTTTGAATTTTCTTTGAACGCTGCTATGCGTACGACGTTTTGCCGTCCGAAATTTGTACGACAGAGTCCGACGGCCCTCCGAGTGCATGCATGCAACAATTACCACCGACGGATTGCAACGTCGGACGCAGTCCGTCGTACGCAGAGTACTTTCGATTTGGGGCGTGCTGAGCGTCCTCCGGAGGATCGGTGCCGCATCCACTGAGCACCACGTGTCCCCACAGGCCCACACGCAAAACAGAAAATGGAAGAACACGTCCTCTCTTCCTCCCGTTTCTCATAGTAGAGCGGAGCCTCAGTCCCTCTCCTCCGTTCGCCCGTCTGACCACCGCCGGCGGCGCCGCTACTCCGGCGAGCAGCATCGACGTCCATCGACGGTAGCACCGCGGCCTGTCTACAGTAGCATCGCCGCCTAACGACGGGTAGCATCGACAACCACCTTCTTCGTAGCTCCGGTGTACTGCCTTTGCAGCAGAGGCAAAATAGGTATGTTGCTCCGGCGGCCTGCCTTTGCATCTCCGGCGACCGCCGCTAGCAGCACAACTTCTCGCCGCTGGGAGCATCCCCTCTAGCCGCTGGCAGCACCACCGCCATTTCTCTGTAGCGCCGCTGGGAGCATCCCCTCCCGCTGCTGGGAGCACCACCGCTCGCCGCTGGGAGCATCTCCTCCCGCAGCTCGGAGCACCACCGCCCGCCGCTCGGAGCACCACCGCTCGCCGCTAGGAGCATCTCCTGCCGCCGCTGGGAGCACCACCGCTTGCCGCTGGGAGCATCTCCTCCCGCCGCTCGGAGCACCACCGCCGCCGCTCGGAGCACCACCGCTCGCCGCTAGGAGCATCTCCTGCCGCCGCTGGGAGCACCACCGCCCGCCGCTCGGAGCACCACCGCTCGCCGCTAGGAGCATCTCCTGCCGCCGCTGGGAGCACCACCACTTGCCGCTGGGAGCATCTCCTCCCGCAGCTCGGAGCACCACCGCCCGCCGCTCGGAGCACCACCGCTCGCCGCTAGGAGCATCTCCTGCCGCCGCTGGGAGCACGACCTCCCACCGCTCGGAGCAACCCCTCCCATTGCAGGCAGCACCAGCGCCGCCGCTCTCCGTGGCGCCGTCGACCATGGCGGCGCAGCGTTTCCGGCGGATGGCTTCATCTATTTCCCCTCCCTTTCGACGAACACGCGTGGATGGCGTCGAGTAGATGCTCCCCGTACCAAGCACCATCACGGGGGAGGAAACGATTTGCCGCCGGGGGAGTGCGCGGAGAACGCGGGAATCCCAAATGCGGAGGCGGCCATGGCAGGGTGGTGGTGGAGACCGACTCATATGTGCGGAGCGGCGCCGCCGTGCACACGAGCAACACCGCCCTCTTGCTCCTCGTGGTCATGACCATGGCGGTGTGGAGCTTTTTTCTTCGGGAGTGTGTGGCCAGAGGAAGAAGAAAAGCAAGGGAAAGGGGAAAAAACGGGCGGACGAGACTGATTTGGAGAAGATAATGCATCGTGGTGTACTGGTGGGCCCACCCCAACCCATCGCTTTCTCCACGCGAGGACGGACGCGTGTCGTGCGCTCAGCCCGGAGGACGGGGACGGGGCTTGCCTGTGCCCAAGCCCTGCGACCATCCGTGCGACCTGGACGCGTGGAATAAATCTAACGTCTCTGCCTCCCGCACGCTCAGCTGTGGCTGTTTCTGCCAGGAAAAAAAAAACGTAGAAATACAACTAGCACATCCTAGCGCCTGCGCTAGCCTCTCAATCAGTGGGCTGGCCGCCACGGACCGGCGGCGCCTCACCCCGCTCCTCGCCGCCGTGAGCAGTCTGATCACTGCTAACCCCGGTCGACCATTTGTCCCGCTTCCTCGCGCCGCCCTCCGCTGAAACTACCAGGTCCACCGCCAGCTGTACTGCACGTGGGGACGCGGTTGCCGGAAACGGGACGGCGCCGGAGGAGCAGAGGCGCGGTCGCGCTCGTCCTGGTCGAGACTCCACAGCTCTGACCCCAAGGTGGACGACGGAGGCGGCAAGATTGGCCGACGGGATGGGGCGGAAGGCCTAAGGGACGGAGCACGGCTAGACGTCTCACCGGACGGCTCAGCTTCGACTGCTTCAGTTCCGGCAGGAGACTAAGATCAGGTTCACAAGGGAGAAGGAGGGAAAGGATAACGTACGGGATTATATTTCTGTTAATTTTTTTAAGGAAAAGCAAGGAAGTGGGTGCGCGCTGCAAACACAACCGTTCGATGGGATGGTCGCACGGATGGTCGCAGGGCTTGGGCACAGGCAAGCCCCGTCCGGAGGACGGACGGGACGCAATCCTCCGGAGGCAGCGAAGCGTTTTCCTTTCGATTTTCTTTCTGTCGCCGCTCTTGTAATAAGGCCGCAAGGGGGCTGGTGCGCTGAACTCACTCTGGCTGGAGGGACGCACCAGCGTTTGTTTCTGGTTTGGTTGCTAGCGATCTCGCTACGCACCAGGTTTAGTGGTATATATTGTTCTAGTTTCAAAAAAAAAAATACGAAATTCCCCTTCCCTCTCGCTTCCCCCAAAGATGGCAGCATCGGCGGCCGGCGCCGGCGAGGTTTCCATGCTATGCCTTCCTCCCCCTCACCTCGGACCCAGCGAATCATCGACTGCTGATCAGGAGGCCACTAAGGTACACGATTGCTGATCTATCTGGGTGGTCAAAATCAAGGAACTAGGGTTTTCACGTTCATGTCACGCGCAGAGTACTCCCGCGGATGCGAAGGCGCTGGTGGATGCGAAGATCCAGGAAGGGTTGTACAAGGTGAAGATGCTAGGAAGACATTCAGATAAAACAGAAGGCGAAATCGAGGTGCTGCGGAAACAGGTGGAGGACATGTCGGCGGTGATGGAACTCGAGTTGCGGCTCGACGAATACTGCACCGACCTCGGGGACATGCACGCGGCGCGCCTGGACTACCACGGCCCGTCCCCCTCCGAAGCGGAGCGGCAGTCCCTCAGAGAAATCCACGCCCTTGCCGCCTCCGCCATCGCCAACTACGAAGCCCAAGTCGGACCCACCCCGCACTTCGACAACACCATCAGCGGGCTCAACGACGACATCCCCTTGGAGTTCCCGGCACCCTTGGCTTCTCTCCTCCGGTGAGTTCTTTTTTTTTTCTTGAACTTCCCGGTGCAGGTTCCTTGTGATTGCAAAATAGTTAGTCTTTGACCATTTCAGAGTATATGTGGTATTAAATTGTTCTGTATGCAGGGTAGTATAAGTAGATGGATCATGAACATCCTGTATGTCTTGCCACTTTCAACTCAAAAGATTAGTACTGATGTAAACGTAATGGGAGATTTGGAAATCTTCTGCGCCGTTCAATTGTAGTCAATTCATGGTTGAGGTGTGCTAGTACCTAGATCACTTACATGGCCTGTAAAGAACTAGTTCTCTATTACTGTGGCTAGCAAATGTAGCTGCTTAGGAAATTATTCAGGATCCGCAAAGGATCTTCACATACTATATTGCAAATTAGTCAACGGAAAATCACTCTGTTCGACTCAACATTTATCATTTGCATTGCTATACGATATTATGTGCTCCTCCAGTTTTGTGTTAGCAGCGAAACGATGTCTGTCTAGCTCGAATTAGTGAGCACTTGTTTGTTCATCTGCTTCAGTTAGTATCTACATCGTCCATTTATTATGTGACTACTCTTGCATCCCGAACCAAAGCTTCAAATCCTAGATTATGTCGCCGTGGCTTTTGTGCTGTGGACACTGCCTTCAGACACCTCCATCCTATAGCTACAGTTCTCCGTCCTGTTCTATCTGCCTCCATCGGATCTACCACTTAGTAAAAAAAAGAGTAATAATTAATCGTAATAAAACAAGTTATGTTTATATGCGAATAGTCGTAATGGAGCACAGGTTACAGGTAGCCCGTTTTGAATTGTTTTTGAAAACCTGATTTCGAAGCTTCAAAATATTCCAGGAAAAAAATACCTGGATGTAGTCATTTATGTACACTACTAGCGGGCAAAATTTCAGTGTGAAATCCCTCATATTTTGGGCTCGGCAAAAGATATTTGTCATTCAAAATTAGCACCGGTCACGCACCAGATCTGGTATTTCTTATTGAAAAAAATTCAGACGGGTGGAACAAAGTATTGACTACATCACGGAAAAATACATCACGGTAGTTTTTTAAGGTTCAAATTTGAAATTTTCAAAAATTTCAAAAAAAAAGGTTACCTGTAGCCAGGGTGCAATATGTTCCTATATAATATTTGTGCTTGGTATATGCTCATCTGTGTTTTTTCAATATCATGTAGGCCTACTGCGGTCAATGGAGGGGACACCACACGCTAAGAGATTATCACCTTGATCCTGGAGCACTGGCCCCATCCTTTTTTTTTCTTCATCCCCTATTATCCGAGTTGGTTATCACGGTTCTAGGGCTTTGATCCTATTGTAAGCATGTCTGCTGTTTGACTGAAGATGATTTGAACTTGGAGCTGTGAGATTGTTAGCATATGTGTAGTAATGAACATCTCTGTTGTGAGCAAACATGTGGGCTGTGAACTATGGTGTATGCTCACATGACCGCGTGTCTTTGTGAACTACTAATACTACCATCACATGATTCTACTGGTATGAATTTGTAGTAGATCATGGCTGTTCGGTAGTTTGATATTTGTTGGATATCCTAACCTCCTAACTTTTGTTTATGGGCGTGCCTACGTCTCAGGCGACTGAGAATTACTCCCTCCGTTCACAAAAGGATGTCTCAATCTTTTCTAAATTTAGATGTATCTACACACTAAAGTATGTCTACATACATACAAATATAGAAAAGATTAAGACATCCTTTTGTGAACGGAGGGGGTAGTAAATTCTCAATCGACCTGCCGGTATGCCATGCTGTTTAATCCTGCCGTTAGTTTCCGGTCCATCTAGCTGTGGTGGGCCGTAATTTCGGTATTGCACGTTTCGCTGAAGCATTTCTATCTTGGGCCGAACCCACATGCTGGCTCTACTGCTTCCTCTGAATATGATCCATCCTTGTTGTGTGTACGACTGTACGTCAGTACGTGCATGTTTCATCGCTGCTGCCTGCTGGTGTGTACGTGTATGTTTCTAGCAAGTTTTTTTTTTCATTTTCGTGTTTCTTTCATATGTTTCTTTCATTTTTTTTTCAGTTTCGTGTTCGCTCTTGTATGCAAGAGAAAGGGGAAAAAATGAAAACGAACATAAAATTACCAGTTGCAGGTAGTATGCAACGGGTGCAAAACAAAAAAAAAAGTCCCGTTACAACTAGAATACAACTCGTGAATAAAAACTCCAACAATAAAAATTTCAGTTGCAACTGGCATGCAATTGATGCTCAACAGATGGGAAAAAATGAAAACAAACAAAAAATGACCAGTTGCAGGTAGCATGCAACTGGTAAAATAAAAACGTGATCAAACAAAATTCCTAGGTGCAACTAGCAGAGCCGGTGGTAGGATGCAACTAGTTTAGAAACAAATGAGGGCAGCTGGAAAAAAAGAGCATGCAAGCACTAAAATAAAAAAGACCCCAAATATGGTAAATTTCCAGTTGCTACTAGCGTGAAACTGATGAAAATAAAACTCGAACAATAAAATACGCACTTGCATCTAGCATCAATTGGTAAATTAAAACTTGAACAATAAAATTCCCAGTTGCAACTAGCATGCAACTGGTGCTCTCAGGTGCATTTGGGAGAAAAAAAAATGAAAACAAACAAAAAAAAGACAAGTTGCAGTTAGGATGCAACTCGTGAAAATGAAAGCGAAAAAAAAAACCAATTGCATGTACGAAGCAAGAAACTGGTGTGAAAAAAATTCAGTTGCAGCTAGCATGCAACTGGTATTAAAAAAAAATAGTTGCAACTAGCATGCAACTCGCGTCCAGTTATAGGTAAGATGCAACTAGTTTAAAAACAAATAAGGTCAGTTGCAAATAAAGCAAGCAAGCACTGAAATAAAAAAACCAAAATACGGTAAGTATCCAAAACTGATGAAAATAAAACTCAAACAATAAAATACGCAGTTGCATCTAGCATCGATTGGTAAATTAAAATTTGAACAATAAAATTCCCAGTTGCAACTAGCATGCAACTGGTGCTCTCAGGTGCATTTGGAAAGAAAAAATGAAAACAAACCCAAAAAAAAGACAAGTTGCAGTTATGATGCAACCCGTGAAAATGAAAGCGAAAAAAGACCAATTGCATGTAGGAAGCAAAAAACTGGTGTGAAAAAAGTTCAGTTGCAGCTAGCATGCAACTGGTGTTAAAAAAATATAGTTGCAACTAGCATGCAACTCGCGTCCGGTTACAGGTAGGATGCAACTAGTTTAAAAACAAATAACGTCAGTTGCAAATAAAGCATGCAAGCACTGAAAAAAAACAAAATATGGTAAGTATCCAGTTGCTACTAGCGTGAAACTGATGAAAACAAAACTCGAACAATAAAATTCCCAGTTGCATCTAGCATCGATTGGTAAATTAAAATTTGAACAATAAAATTTCCAGTTACAACTAGCATGCAACTGGTGCTCTGAGGTGCATTTGGAAGAAAAAAATGAAACACAAAAAAAAAAAAGACGAGTTGCAGTTAGGATGGAACTCGTGAAATATGAAAATGAAAATAGACCAATTGCATGTAGGATGCAACTGGTGTGAAAAAAATTCAGTTGCAGCTAGCATGGAACTCGTGTTTAAAAAAATGTCCAGTTGCAACTAGCATGCAACTGGCGTCCAGTTGCAGGTAGGATGCAAATAGTTTAGAAACAAATGAGATAAATTGCAAAAAAAACATGCAAGCACTGAAATAAAAAAATTGCATCTAGCATCGATTGTTAAAATTAAAATTGAACAATGAATTCCCATTTGCAACTAGCATGCAACTGGTGCTCTCAGGTGCATTTGGAAGAAAAAAATGAAAACAAACAAAAAAAAAGTTGCAGTTAGGATGCAACTCGTTAAAAATGAAGACGAAAAAAGACCAATGGCATGTAGGATGCAACTGGTGTGAAAAAAAATTCAGTTGCAGCTAGCATGCAACTGGTGTTAAAAAAAAAGTCCAGTTGCAACTAGCATGCAATTGGCGTCCAGTTGCAGGTAGGATGCAACTAGTTTAAAAACAAATGAGGTCAGTTGCAAAAAAAAACATGCAAGCACTAAAATAAAAAAAAAATTGGAAAAATTTCCGGTTGCTACTAGCGTGAAACTGATGAAAATAAAATTCCCAGTTGCATCTAGCATCGATTGGTAAATTAAAACTCGAAAATAAAATTCCCAGTTGCAACTAACATGCAACTCGTGCTCTCAGGTGCATTTGGAAGAAAAAATTGAAAACAAATAAAAAATACGGAAAAAAGGAATTCAGAATACACTATAGTTTGTGGATCAACAAAACAAATGTATAAGGTGCTCTACAAAAAACAAAACACCTTATATTAAAGAACAATTTTTTTTGAGCTAGTAAAGAGCGATGAGCAATACAAATTTTTTTTTAGGGAAATGGGCAATACAAGTAGGTAAGCAGAACAATGACCCCTAACCAGCCTACAACAAAAGCCCGTCCAGCCCCCTCCTTAAAACAGGCCCATACCGCCCAACCACAAAAAAAAGGAAGTCCAACAAAAGAAGGGTGGAGTTCGCCTGAAAAAAACAATGTGGCGGCCTGCTAACACGAGCAAAGGAACAGATAACGCGAAAAGGCCCAAGCCCGTGACACGTGCCAAACACGCTGGGGAAATAAAAAGATTGCACGAATCGCGACGAATCCGACGGTACAGCAGGCGACCGATATTTAAGCTAAATCTCATGCGTCTGGGAGCTAGCAAAACCGTTTGTTTATGGACATGACTATCTAGCAGGCGTCTGCTATTTGGCAAAATCATACGCACACGGGATGAGAAATAGCCCTCCTTTGCATGCATGCACCAGCAAACAAAAATAGTGATGTCATCCCACATTAAATGCGAAATTGGAATATTAAAAAAGTTCTCTAGCCCAAACCGTTTATCCGATTTAGAATCCGTTTCCACCGCTGAGCTAGTCGCGACGAGATTTTCGAAACTAAATCCCATGTTGACATATTCCGACAACTTTTTTTTGCCTCAAAAGTTATCCACCCGTAACACTGAAGTTACCCACCATGTAGTACGTAAGTTACCCACCATATTAACGATTAGTTTTCAGACAGAAATAGAACAATTTTCTTACTCTTTTCGATTTTTTTTCGAATTTTGAAGTTACCACCTAGTTTTTCATAAGTGAGTATCACTTTGGGATGGTAAAAGTATCGTACACAAGTTGCTAACTATACACTAAAACACCCGTAAAACTCCATAAGTATTAGGCTGATAACTGTGGATTTCATAATGACAACTACAACATAAAAAAGATGGTCATTGTGTTCGTAACTATTTTTATAGGAGATGATAACTAAATCGATTTTGTGGTGGATAATTACATCATGAATGTATGGATAATTTCATCAGTATTGGATGGGTAAATCCATTAGTATTGGGTGGGTAACTATTACCGAGAAAGTATGGTAACCACATCGATTTCGTGATGGATAACTACATCATGAAAACACATGGGTAATCTTACCAGTACTGGGTGGGTAACTTTATAAGTACCTGGTGGGTAACTATTACCGAGAGAGTATGGTAACTAAATCGATTTTGTGGTGGCTAACTACATCATGAAAACACATGTGTAACTTTATCAGTACTGGGTGGGTAACTACATCAATAATAGGTGGCTAACTATTACCAAAAGAGTAAGGTAACTATAACGATTTCGTGGTGGATAACTTTATATGAGGAGAGCACGGTGCGAACTGATTTGACATGTACTCACAAGCGTCATCTCCCAAGCACCCCGGCCGCGCGTGTTGAGCTGCGCGGCACTCACGAAATCACGAGTCATCCATGTCTCTCGTGGCAACCTCCCGCGCAACCAACCATCCCAGTCCCGCCATGTTCATCCGACAAGAACTTCTCTACGTCGCTGCCATCGCTCGATGTGGTGGGAAGGAGACGAGATTTTTTGAGAGACAGAGATAAAGAGATACGGCCATGTGCTTGCGGCGATATTGGGGGAGAAACATAGATTTAAAAAATCGGACCAGCAACCAAACTAGTCAGTCTGTTGGTTCACCGTGTACTGGCCCGACGCCCGGTTCAAATGGTGTAGCTGCTAGACTGGCCTATTAAAGAAATTAATTATTTTTAGTAAAAAGAACATAAAATAAAATGTCAAATAGAATAACCTTCCGTAGCAAAACATGAAGCGATAATGGATTAGAGGGTTAGCAAAGAGTAGGGAGCGCACCAGCCTTCGACCACGGTTCGATCCCCACTGCCGCATCATATTTTTACGCGAGCGACATATTTTTACGCGAGCGACCGAGCACACAAATCGGTCGCGAAACGCCAGCGCAAATCGCATTTACTGTCGGACGGGAGCGTACAGATTCGCCGGATAACAGGCACCTGCTATTTAGATTTTCCGTTGTTTATTTTTTAGATAAAAAGGGCCCCGCCCCGGTTCCATTTCATAGAAAAGAAACCACCATGTTTTACAACAGCATTCCGGAGAACGATTAACATCGCCCCAGAAACTAGAAAGGAAATTACAACGAGATGATTCTCTGAAGCTAGTGCTCAGAGAACATCAATCCAACGAGGGAGGACTCAGAGAGCTTGCAGCATTGACGAGGAGGGATCGTCGGTATCGTACGGAGGAGCTCCGCACCAACACCCACGGCCGCGCCATGTCCCTAGAGGGAGCCTTGCCACCAGCTCCGGCAGCCCACGCGCGCCCTAGATGGACGACACCGAGAAGAGCCACTGCTACCGGGGTACGCCCCAGCACCAACCTTGATCACCGTCATGGGACTCCACGAGCAAACCGGACAGTACCTCCAAGGAGGGGACGACGACATAACGCCGCTACTGTCGCACTAGCAAGCTAGAGTTAGGGTTTCCCCGATGCTCGGGAGAGGGCATGCCGGAGAGAGCCTAGATGACGCCTCCAAGGAGGTGACGGCGCCCGCAGGCGTCGCCGTCATCCCGCAGCTGCATAGGGATTCTCCCGGCCCTTCCAACAGCCCCACAGCCCACAGACAACCAAGGCCGGACACGCCACCGACGAGAAGCAAGCTACCTCCCGCCGACTGCGCCGCTGGCCCTGCACACCCAGCCTTGCACCTCCGCGCGCACCGCAGGAAGCCATGAAGACGCCAGCAAGGAGCAGACGCTCCAGCCAGCGGCGGCCCGCCCGGCCCTCGCGGGCCCAGATCGAGCCCGCAGCCGGACCTCTCCGCAGCCACCCGAGCCAGCCGCGACGTGCTCCGGCCACCCCCGCCATCCACCACCACCGCCTTGTCGCTGCGCCGGAGAAGACAGATCAGGCGCCGCCGCCGAGATCCCCAGGAGCGCCGCGAGCATGGAGCCCCGCCGCCGCCGCCGCTTTGCCCGGCGACGCCTCTGGCGGCGGCGAGGAGGGAGGTGGGCGTCGGGAGAGGGCCTGTGTGGTGGCGGCCGGCGCCCCGGTGCGGCTCGGCGCAGCCGCACGGGAGCGAAGCGATGTTTAGGTGGGTTCTTTTCCGTTGTTTATTTATGGTGTCTATGTTTTCAAGTCAAGTTTCATGTTTCAGCAACTTTTTATTAGGTTCTAATGAATACTCCCTCTTTGCAACAATATAAGGCATTTTGGAAAGCTATGCCAAAACGTCTTATATTCGAGTATGTTATTAGTACGTGTAACAGTTATGAACATCTCTGATCTATGCAAACATGTGGGTTCTGAGTCTGAACTGTGGTATATGCTCGCAGGACTTTGTGTTTTCGTGACAGTTCATTTCTGAACTGTAGTAAGAAACACAAGATCGATAATCAGATGTTCAAATATTCAAAACCAAATGACCATTTGGTTTGAGGCACTAACTGCATGAACAAATCCATCCTCAACACAGCAGCACAACAAGAAACCCTTACAGACTGACACATAGCAACATCCCAATCTCAGGATATAGAGTATGACACAAGTACTCATCCAAACAGAGCTATCGAACTTAAGTCCTACTTTCGGTCAACAGAATTCAGTGGGACTCCGTTCTCGTCAAGACCTGCCATGGCATTCCAGTCCCTCCGGAACCTCTTCATGCACTCCTGGGGATTGCTGTACTCAGTGACAGGGACGGATCCAGAAATTTAACTTTGGGTGTTCAAATTTCAACCAATATAATATTTAAGGTGAAATTTTGAAAATGGTCCATGCCTTCACTCCAAATAAAGTGCAAATTAGCCATGCGGTGAAACGTTATCTCAAAGGATTATGAAACTTGCAAAATAACAAAAGAAATTACAGTACAACCATTGGAGCCGTCGGAGTTTGGAATCGAGATATGGCGGCATCAGACCTACAAGGCGCTTGTTGACTTCTCGGTTTGAGGACTCTACTACCTCCGTTTCAATGAATAAGGCGCACGCGCTTTTCAAGACGAACTTTGACCGAAAAAATTGAGCAAAAATATCTTGATTATATTCTACATAATTAATATCGTTGGATTCATATTGAAAAACACTTTCTAATCTATACTACTATTAAAAGAGCAAACATGTTCGGGATACATTAAATCACAACCGTTCAATATCTGATCAACGCTCCAGATCGTTCCGATGTTTGACAACTCAACACATCTTTTCAATTTCATGTTAATTACGATTAGAATGCCACCATACCGTTTCATTTTTTTATTCTTCTCTTCCCGACCGAACCACCGTCCTCCCACAACCTTATTCGTGACCATCTATTCGTGCGTGACCGTCGAGACGGACGTCCTGCCTGCTGAAGGCGAACCAGAGGAGGCGTTCTGCGGAGCACGGTGAGCAGCTGCGTTGATTGGCAGCTCGGGCAGCCGTAATCGGCAGAGCAGGACGAACGTTTCTCCCACCTCCATTAGAAAAACAAGTGCGCGATGATCGGCAGAGTCGGCCGCGTCCTGTCCCGGGATGAGGTAGGCGGCACGGTGCGCGTCAAAGCCGTGGTCAGCAAGCGCGAGCTGAAAAAGATGGTGGCGGCCCCCGGCTCCGGCACCGGCAGCGAGGTGGCGGCGGCATCGGGTGCGCAACGGCCGACAGCACGCAACGGACGGCAGTCTCCTTCCGGGACAGGACGCGTCGATCTCGCCGCCGGCCGCTCTGACGGCGAGTTCCTCATCTATCTTGCCGACAGGTACGCATCCTCTACATGATCAAATTAATCTCACCAATCGAGCTACTTAGCCGACCGTCTATCCGTGCAGATCACAGTCGCTGAGGAGCAGGGAGAGGCTGAACAAAGTGTTCGTGGTGGACGAGATGAAGGCTTGGGTAGTGATGGAGGGGTACGATGAGGAGCTGGTGAAAGCTGAGGAGGTGGAGAAGAAGGCGAGAAGCTCAGGGAGAGGCTGACATTGGCGAAGGAGAAGGCCGCGAAAGTGCCGGCGGACAGCGGGTCGTCGCACACGGCGTTCAGTGAGTTCTTGAAGGATGTGAAGCTATCAAAGTGACCAAGCATAGAAGGTTTGCATCGATACCCTGTCAGAAAGTTGAAGTAAGAATAATCGCTTGTGATGTTACAGACTTACAGGAGGTGTTGATAGATATTAGTTATACTATACTGCTGTGTAGATTAGCTTCTTCAGCAATTAATCTCTCAAATGTTTTGGCATGGCTGGCCAAGTTCTGAACTCAAGCTGTGGAAACTGCAAACATTTCTCAGTTATGCTGTATCATAATTTACACTGCACCGATTCAGACTGAACCCAATTTCTTCGCCGACAGTACCAATCTGGTTCAGCCGGTTAAAACTGCATCCATATTCACTGCTACTACATCTTGGTTGATCAGACCTACAACTGCAAGCATCAGGGCTTCACAGGTTTTCAATGGCGCAAACGTAACCCATAGTCCCATACTCCTACATGTTACAATGTCAAAGCACACTATCAGGCTAAATTAGCTCATAGGGATCAGGCTAGCCCTAGCGTTGTGTTATTCAGGTGCCTCTCTTTTACAGACACTCTGTGTACAAGCAGTGCTGTTGAGTTTCAGCACAGGGAGAACAGTTTACCCTCATATCTGTAAAATATATGGAGTTCTAAATTAATAAAGTTTATGTTAATTATGGAGTTTCAGCACAGTGTAAACACATTTATCCTGGCCGGACAGTTCTGAAATCCCAAAGGTATCGTATGAGAAATGGCTTGCGAAGACGTGTCAATAATATTGCGTCGAGCCTTCTCAATAAGCTAATTACCCTGTCTTTTTTTAATTGATTTAGACCTAACATTTCTATAAGCATATACTCCATGGCACTGATCGAGTTTATTTGCAATGTTCAGATCTGACAAACATAGCTAGAAACTATTTTGTGGATGTATCCCGGCCGTAATGGTTTGCTCTATTGTTCCCAACACAATCCTGATAATGTACCTTTGTGCATGCTTTGTTGATTGAATCTGTCAAATTTATCTATTCAGCCCAAATGTTTTGCTGACTGAATCAGAAAAATCTGACAAATTAAGACCATAATTGCATCTTGAAAATTGATCGAAAATTTTAAAAGAAAATGCAGTAGCAAATAGCGTATGGGAAAAATATAAGGTACCTCTTTAAAAGTGAAAAGGAAAAGCTTGACAAGAACTCGACATAGTTGTTATATCTTTCGGTAGTAAACCGATGTGAAAATTTGGCGGATGAAAGCTCGAGTCTATTGAAATGCTAATGCAAACAAGATATAATTTGTGTCGAGAATCCGTCCAAGTAGCACGCCTTCACCGCCACGCCCGCACACCAGTTCTGTTGGTTTCCGCGTGAGGTGGTCTTTCCTACTTATACATAATCCAAAGACGTGCGATTGCACGTACATGCCAACTAGTAAATTCAAAAAAAAGAAAAACACTTTCTAATGATGCTATTTTTATACCAATAATCTTTATATATTTAGAGTAATGATTGGTTAAAGAAAAAACACGTAAAACGAGGACGCCTTACTTGTTGGAATGGAGGGAGTATTCGCTAGTTTTTTCCCGCTATTTAGCTTTTTTTTTTACAATTTACGCCCGTTGACATACAGTACTTGTATTGGTCACTGCAGGTCCTAGGTGGCTGGTTTGCCACTTGGCTCTTTTGGCTACAGGCTAGTTGCTCTCAGCTAGTTGGACCGCATGCTCTCCATTTTTCTAATTCCAAATTTGAGCCATTTTGGACGATAAAAGGTATGTATATATGCTGAGAATTAACATTAGCGATACATATGTTTCTATACGCTATATACATGATTCTTTTTGCAGAAAAATTTGGGTGTTCAACTGCACACCCTTGAACCATGGTAGATCCGTCCATGGCTGCAGTAGCTAGCGGTTGTAGTCCACCATCTGGGCCGTTGGTGTACGGGCGATATGGTTTAATCCCAGTCTTCCATTCTTTTTTTCTGTTAACTCTTCATGCCACCACCCTTGATTGAGTTCAGCGACGTCCCGACAGGTCGGCGGCGATCGCATCACAAAACTCTGACGACAGAGATCGGAGAAAGCATCCCAAGATGGAAGCATCGACGTCCAGCGCCGGCAAGGTTACCATGATATGCCCGCCCCGCCCCTTCCCCCTCGTCCCAAATTTTTTTTTTAACATGGAGACGGACCCCGAAGGGTCCAGACTGCATTAAGCGGTGGGCATACAAATTACAATAAGGATCAAAATAAACAGGAAAATTACAACCAAGTCCTTGAACTTTACAAAAAAGACCTGCACGAAGAAAATAGGAATGCAATCAGGTCCTTCTCCACCGCGCACGAGCAGCTCGACGCAGCGACCACCAGCACCATCACCGGGGACGAAACCACTTGGAGATGGAGTGGCGTAAAGCGCCACCGCGGAACTGAAATTGCTGATATCTCTATCTGGGTGGTCAAAATCAACTAGGGTTTTCACGTTCATGTCACGCAGAGTACTCCCGCGGATGCGAAGGCGCTGGTGGATGCGAAGATCCAGGAAGGGCTCTACAAGGTGAAGGCGTTAAGACACCTTGCAGAGGAAACATACCGCGAAATGGAGGTGCTTCGGAAACAGCTGGACGACATGGAGGCTGTGATGGAATTCGAGATGCGGCTCGACGAGTACTGCTCCGACCTCGGGGACATGCACGCGGCGCGGCTGGACTACCACGGCGCCTCCCTCTCCGAATCGGAGCGGCGGTCCCTCAGAGAAATCCACGAACTTGCCGCCTATGCCATCGCCGACTACGAAGCCGACGTCGGACCCGTCCCGGCCTTCGACAACACCACCAACGTGCTCAACGACGACATCCCCTTGGAGTTCCGGGCACCCTTGGCTCCTCTCCTCTGGTGAGTTCTCTTTGGACCAGCATTGATAGTCACTATGATGAGCACAGTTAATTTTGCCTGCATGTTCACCGCTGGTTCCATGTGATTGCAAAATAGTTAGTACTTAAACATTTCAAAGTACTTAGTATTACATTGTTCTATATGCAGAGTAGTATAAGTAGATGGATTGGATTCATGAACATCCTGTATGTCTTGCCACTTTCAACTCAAAAGATGACCTAAACGTAAAGTACTAGAACCTCTATTACTGTGGCTAGTACAATAAATTATTCAGGGGCATGAAGTAGCTGCTTACGAAATTATTCAGGACCTTCAAAGGATCTTCACATCCCATATTGCAAATTAGTCAACGGAAAATCACTCTGTTTGACTCAACATTTACCATTTGCATTGCTAGACATTAAGTGCTCCTCCAGTTTTGTGTTAGTAGCGAAACGATGTGACCGTCTAGCTCGAATTAGTGAGCACTTGTTTGTTCATCTGCTTCAGGTTCACCATCGATTTGTTATGTGACTAGTCTTTCATCCCAAACCAAAGCTGCAAACCCTAGATTAAGCTTTTATGTCGACGTGGTTTGTGCTGTGGACAGTGCCTTCAGACACCTCCATCCTAGCTGTAGTTCTGTCGAAGTTCTATCTGCCTCGGATCCTGGCATTCACTGCACACTTATGCTGCGTTCGGATGTTCATATTCGAGCTCGATATTGGATATTCGGACCCCTTCTAACCCGAATATCTAGTTTTGACCTGTTCGGATGTATTGGATATTGGACCGAGACATTCGCGTGCAATATTGAGGGAGAGGTCCGTAGTAGAAAAAATAGCCCGGCGAATGTCGAGCCCAACAGCTCGACATTGGGTCGATATTCGCATCCCAACTCCCTCGTCTCCCCCGTCCTCCTCTCCTCGCTCCCGTGCGCAACCAAGAAGCAGCGGCGGCGCATCGGGTAGGTCGTCCTCATCCCCCTTCCCGGCGGCGTCCTCGTCCCCCTTCCCGGCGGCGTCCCTGCCCCCTTCTCCCGTCCCTGCCCCCTTCTCCCGCCCCTTGCCGTCCCGTCCCGCCCCGCCTCCTCTTCCCGGCGCCCCGCCTCCTCCCACCCCACCTCCTCTTCCCGGCGCCCCGCCTCCTCCCGCCCCGCCTTCTCCCGCCCCACCTTCTCCCGTCCCGTCCTGCCCCGCCTCCTCTCGCCACGCCTTCTCCTGCCCCGTCTTTTCCTCGTTCCCGTCGATCTCATCCTCTCTCTTTCGATTGCAGGGACGGATTGGGGAGCTCCGGCGGTCGGCGGACCTGATTTCGGCGCTGCAGCTACGCGGTGAGGTAAGGATCGATCAATCTGGTTCATCTCCTTTGGCACCCCCACCTGTATTGAAATTTTTGTACTCAAATTTGTGTGGATGCGCTCCCGTATGTGTTTGTGCTGAAATTGGTTTGGTCACTTTGGTTGGAATTGGTCATGCAGTGCTGAATGTTAGTACTGCTAGTTGCTATATAGTGTTTGTGTGATGTGCTGAATATAACAGTACAATGATCAATGTCTTGAAAAACTGCTTTTATAACATCCAAACAGCATTTGACATTCAAACTCAATATCTTGTCTAGGTTCGAATATCTAACACATCCAAACAGAAAATATTGACATTCAATCTCAATATCAATATCCCTGGATATTGACATTCAGCCCAATATAATATCTACCCTCTCAATATCAACATCCGAACGGAGCATTAGTGATAATTATTCGAACTAGATATGAATTGTTTTGGCACGATAGATTTATTCACGGGTTTTTGAAAATGAGACATGAAGAAGTGGAGAACAAATTTTGTTAGGGAGACAAATTACTAAATCAGCTTTTTTTTGGGCAAACAAATTATGTTTATATGTTGCTACATGATGTTTGTGCATGATATATATTCAGCTGTGTTTTTTTACTGTCCTGTAGGCCTGCTGCGGTCAACGGAGGGGAGGCCAAATGCTAAGAGATTGTCACCTGGATCATGGAGCACGCCATCCCTTCTTTTCTTCACCCCCTGTTATCCAAGTTGGTTATCATGGTTCTAGGGCTTTGATCCTATTGTAAGCATGTCTGCAGTTTGACTGAAGGTGATTTGAACTTGGTGCTCTGAGATTGTTAGGATGCGTGTAGTAATGAACATCTCTGATGTATGCAAACATGTGGGCTGTGAACTCTGTGGTGCACGCTCACATGACTGTGTCTTCGTGAACTACTAATATTACCATCACATGATTCCACTGCTAGTAGATCATGGTTGTTCGGAAATCTGATATTTGTTGCATATCCCAACCTGATCGCTTTGTCAAATTGAGGTGTCTACGTTCGAGTCATGTTTCAGGTTTTAGCAATGTGGATGATCGTCTCTTTTTTATAGGTTCTAATGGACAACAAATTGCAGCAAGTGCGGATATTCAAAATTAATCATAATTTAGCTGAAACATCGCATTGATGTGTACAAATGTGGCAAAATAAACTGTTGGCAGCTGTGAAGCATGAACGAAGGTATACAGGATAGGTACCTTCTTCAAACGCAATATCACAAATTTGAGGAGTACAGATGCAACCTCACACAGCTATGGTGCAAATGAAACGACCATACCTGTTTTGAAATAGGCATCAAAGGAACAGGCAGGATTAAAATTGACATCATCAAAGGGAAAGGAGAAGAACGTCTACGGTTCTACCTAGTTCCAATTTTCCATCGTCGACCCAGTTAAGCCAAAACTAGTTTCGATTCTTCAACATACACTAAACTCAGAACCGCAATCTCAACAAAAGAAACACATGGTCTGATCCTTCCTTGATGCATAGTAGTGCACAGCAACAAAAGGGTATCGCTACTGTAATCGCTCAGCGTACTCAGTGCACCTGAAAAGGCAGAGGCATAAGCCTTCAGTACATCAAAGCAAAAGCAGCGCTTGTGGCATAAGCCTTCAGTACATCAAAGCAAAAGCAGCGCTTGTAATCCGTTGGTTTGACAGCCATGGGTTACATAACAAGTTTTCTACACGACGGGCATGGCTACAGCCACAGCCACAGCAGCTCACTTCCTGCCACGGCCCTTTGCCTTTTTGGGTTTCTTCTTGCTCTTCTGCTTCTGCTGTGTCTTCGTTGAGGTTGGGCCAGCCCCAGGCGCTTCTCCGTTGTCAGCTTCATCGTCCGAACATTCAGTGCCTTTGTCCCTTCCGTCAGTGTGGGACTGGACAGCCGCTGCAGCAACATTGCTTTTATCATAGTCTTTCGCGGAAGCCTTTTGAGAACGCAGAAACCTGATGATTGCCTGCAGCTTGTTCTCGCCATCTTGCCACATTGAGTATAGAACCCCGATAGTCAGAGAGGCTCTCTTCTCCGTCCTGTGATGACAAACCATTTTCATGTGCAAACGGTAAATTTTCAGGAGACATGGGGATAACATATCGTGCATAAAAAGGGGACGTTCCGTTTATATTTGCCCATCGAAGGCATTTGTTTGTACTATCATTACGAGATTTATAGTTGGTGCTAATTTAACATTTGCTTACCTGGCAGACTGTTCTTCGAACTCACTGCAGATGTGTCTGACCTCTTCCAGCAATTGTGCATGAAAGCCTGTTTGCTCCAGCCATGGAAGGGCACTTCTAAGGAATTGAACAACAATCCTTGCATCTTTCTGCAGAAATTAGCTTTTAGACTAACTTGCAACTGCCAAGCACTGGGACAAACTGGGTGGTAAGAAAACAAGCATTACAAACTCACCTGGCCTTGCTTATTCACTTGAAAATTCTCAAACTTCTCCCAGAAGGGAGTACTCTCATCGCTTAAATCTATTTCACATGTACCCTCCATCTTAGTACCTCGTACAGCCTTAGGAATCTTTCCAGAAGTAACATTGCAGGAATTGTTACCATCAGATTCTTCTGGCAATGGCCTCTCTTGCTCTGCAGAGCTTGGTTCTTCAGGACGGAGAAGAGCCAATACCTTGGGAACATCATACATATCTTCCTTGCTAATCATATAAGCATTTAGGTTTCGAACAATCGCTGGGCCTTTGGGTGAACCGACAATTACCATGTGATCTCCGATTGCGGCAAGTGCATCAGCAAGCACTTTTATGAAGTTGCTCGGTGTGCGAGACCTCATTTGTAAAGCATGTACAATCTTCTGAGAGAACTCCAAAGGTAAATCCTTAAATACTTCAGACCTCAGAAGGTTATTTGTGACCTCATAGCAACTCCCCAGAGAAAGAGTAAGGATCAGTGGATAAAGTGTGACAACTAGTCTCAGGAGGATTGGTTTGTATGAACTACTAGAAGACGTTGTTGAAGTCTTGTGCACCCATTCCTGGAGACTCTGCTTGCTCATCAAGATGGACAAAATTGTCTGATATATGAAACGCCCTGACGACAATGCCAAACGATCAAGATCGCCATCTGGGCTGGAATCAGATAGCAGGGAGCTGTCAAGGTAAACCTTGCTGGTACGGCACTCCAGCATATTGACCAACAAAGATTTCGTGCAGCATATAAAATCCTTCTGTAGTAAGTATGATGAAGCCAAGAAACCAAGGCACTCCATAAGACCCACATAGCACATTGGGGATATGTAGTCTAGTTCGTCCTTCCACGGTACATTGTAGGTAAATTCAAGAGCAAACCTATAGTTCATGATCAGGGAGGATCTATCACTACCACTGTCAAGAAATTTCTTCAAAGAACGGAAAAAATCAGCCCACTCAGAACTATCGTCCAGGTACTGTAATAGTCTTGAAACTAATGCATCATCCAATCGTGCTGCATGGAGCAGAAGCATAGTAATTCTCCCTAAATGCCCATAAGTCAAGTTTTTATTTGTTGGCCGAAGATTTGCACCAAGGGAATCAGCAATCAAACCATATGCAGCTGGTGAGTCAAGTAAACGCAATAGGCTCCTCGTTGTTCCATCTCTCCACACAAGAAAAACTAACTCAAAGAAGCGACGCTCACACAGAACAAAAGAGCTTCTCAACTTCATGGAACCTTTTGGCACACTGAACTTGGATCCTTCCAAAAACTTTGCTATCTCATTTATAAAAAGGATAGTTCTGACCAGGGCATACGAAGATGCGGGCTTTGGAGGAATTTGAACAATGGACTCCAACTTCTTAAGTACATTCAAACCAACAGAAGACAGCTCATTCATCCAGAAATGCTCTGCACATGAATGAAACTGAGAGGCATCCAATAAACATCTGTTGCCGTCTTGCTGCAAAGTATTTCTGCCAGGATTAGAAATCCAACTTGAGTTCATGTTAAGCACCACATATCGGTCAGCATCACCATCTTTTCTCAACCCGAAGTACTTGGCGCAGAGATCTCCAGCTGCATAATCATTTAATTCTTGATCATCAGTGTGGCGAAGATGAGATAGTACTTTGATTATGATCGACTTCCAGTGATTCCAGACATATAACAGAGTTTGGGGTGATATCTGGTTGCAGGCCAGCAAATCATTACAGCTATTTTCATCTTCAGATTCTGGACCTAATTCCAAATTGTATCCAGAGGCTCGGGACTGGAGATGAACATCAAGAATCAAACGTGAAGCAATAAGTTCAACTAACAAGTTCGCACATTTTCTGCCCTCAAGCAAAGTGCAAGTTAAATTGGGAAGAGACTTATTCACATCTGACAGTGCATCAGCTTCCAGGCAAACAAAGCAGTAGAAGCACTCAGAGACCTTATCCGCCATCTCCTTGGCTTTTGCGAGCAACTGTTCCTTCTCTATATATCTTCTGGGAGGCCACCCTCTACCATTTGAAGACCAAAAGGAGTCTACAATGATATGGAGGAGGAGAAGCCGCGTTGCATCCTCAAACAAATCTGCCTTCTCGAGCAGGTCTACCTCCAGTAAGATGTCTCCTTTATACTTTGCTATTGCTGCAGCTTCTAGGAAATTACCCATTTCCATCTCTAAGCTCAACAGTTCATCAACAAGATTCCTAGAGTTAAGGAATGTCCGTTTATGATCCATAGAGCTGAAAGCTTTAACAAAAGGCATCATTTGCTTTATGTCACCACGCTCAAAATAATGTTGAGCGCAGTTATCCAGATACTTCTTTCTAACTGCAGATACCTCCAAGGATTTTGAATTCTCAAGAGAATGTTCCTCTTCCAATTGTTGCATAAACTGCAAGCCCAGATTGAATAATCCTTTTCCTTTCGAGCACATGGAGAAACACTGGGTGTAACATTTAGCTTTGAAGTACACTTCAGCTGCCTCCGCCAGCATTCAGCCCTAGCAAAACAGTCACCAGCATCCTCAAGTCTAGAAGTACCACACTTTTGCATATAGACCGTACCTATGGCAACGCAAGCAACAAAATTTTAGTCAGATAGAGCTAAGGATTGTGAGGTAAAAAATGAAAGCTAAAAAACTAGCATGTCTGCAATTTAAGAAGGGATATCATTTCGAACCAATGTTTTAAGGTTGATGACATTTACTTATATAGCAACTGTTTAAGAACAACTTGTCATTTGTAAAACGATATGGAATGAAGTAAAAAAGTATGGATAAGCTTGGAATAATGGACAGTTGGCAGACCTGCTCTTTTGCAGTCACCTAATTTGATATAGCAAGCAGCAGCTTTCTCATGCATGCCTATGGACTCGTAGATCTCTGATGCGTTTGCAGTGACGCCTTGCCCAACTCCGAATTTGAGGACATGACACGCTCACCAGTTGATACAAGTCCGGCAGCTCTTGCCCACTTCTCTCTGTATGCATCACCAGCCTTTTCGAAACACATAGTAGCCATCTCGAACTGCCCTTCGTTAAATAACTACAAAAAAGAGAACTTGTGACATGGAATAACAACGGTAAAACTTAAGTACAGAAAAACTGTAAGTAGGTAAGCCACATGCCAAACAAAGAATTTTTGTACATAGAACAATTGTGAGATAAAAATACCATGAATTCCACGAGAATAAAAACACAAAGAGAATCAGTCACTAGGCAACATAATGCATAACACAGCAAGTTAAAATTGGCTTTCCAGACCAAACAAGTAAAGATCACTAACCTTGGTTCCCCGTAGCCTCCAATCATCACTGCTGCTCCCTGTCTGCATTGCCTGAATGAGGGAAGAATCAAGTAATCTAACTTCCACAAGGCACAGCTTCTTCCAGTAGTCAAACATTGGCCGACAATAATCATCTGTATTTTCACATATCCAGAGTCTTTGCCTAGTGCGCGTGATTGCAACATAGAGTTGCTTCAGCTCGGAACAGAGAAGATAATGCTTGCTTCTGTCAAAATCCGGATGAGAGGTCTCCTCAGAGTGTGCTATAATATCTTTATCTTCCATGTAGCCATATAAAACTCTCCATTTGTTTCTTAATGGCGATGAACCAAAAAAATTGTACAACAGCACATCCTACAAGATAATTCTGAATTAAGTATACTCAACATTTTGAAACAGTGTCTTTACAATTAAAATATTTTGCAAACTGAGCACAGATGAAAATGAATTTATAAGCTCGTACCTGAAACTCGAGGCCTTTACATTCAACAATAGTCAACACAAGAGCTTGCTTACCAACAAGATCAATAATTTGTTTTCTGGTAGCATCATCACGAACCAATATAACTTGCTCAGCACCAAACCCATGCAGGTTACCATGTTTACTTTTGCTTTCTCCAAAAATAGTCATAATTGCATTTTCATCGTTATCAGACTCCAGAAGCACAGGAGCTTCTCCATATACAAGTCCAGTCTCTGGATTAAGCTTGTCAACACTTGACGGGAAAAAGAAGTACAGAAGGCTCATGATACTATGTGCCATACGGAGGATGCCACAATGTGTGCGGAAATTTTGAGACAGTTGGAACATATCAGAGAGATGGACTTTTTTACCATGTTTAAGTCCTTGATTAAACGCTTCAGTTTCTGCCAGGAATGCAGTATAAAAAAGTGAACGGATATCTTCAAACCTGAAATCAATACCCCTTGCTATAGTCTGTGCAGTGTCACCAGCAAAAAGGAAGCCTTCCTTGATATTCCTGCAGACATACTTAAGAAGTGCTATTTGTGTCATGGTGAGATCCTGTACCTCATCTATGTAAACAAAATCCACCATATCTCCATTGTAGCCCTCAGATACAAGGCTACTGTGAAGACTATTGACAAAATCTGACAAATCAAACTCCCTGGCAGTGCATTTCATACTCTCATATTCAAGGAATAAATCATAAATTCTCTCTCTCTTCTCACTATTCAATGATGAAAATCTTTTATCTGAGAGCATCACATAATCTTGCCTTCCCAATTTACTAGTATAAGGCCTGATTGCTTGATATGCACCCTTTATATGAGAAATTATTTCAGTAAAGACAGTGGACGCATCAAATTTCTTTGTAAGGTCTGCATTAAAACGAGGCCAGTAGAAAGTAGCAAATTTCTCATAGGTAACTTCCTTCAACTCAATAAAAGTTTGCACTGCACGAGATTTTGAATGGCCTTTCTCAATGCTAGACTTCATTTCACCATAAAACGCCTCAAAAAATGATGTCCGGCGTGTTCCATCAAGCATCATCAAAACTTTCGATATGTTATAGTAAGAGGATAGTGCTCATGAGGTAGACCACAAAAGTTGTCAGGAATTTCTGTAAACTGTTGCATGTCATCCATGATGTCATGCATGTGAAGAATACTAGGCTGATCAGAGACATCACCAGCGCCAAATCTATAAGGGTCAAAATAAATTGGAATTAATATCAGGATCCTTCTTGGTATAAATCATAAAATAAGCGACAACAACAACAACAACAAAGCCTTATAAAATAAGCGAATTAAACATTTTTCAAAGAAATCACTGAACCAGCTTGAAAGGTATAATTAAAAAAACAGCAGCAAGCCTCACTCGGTAAGCTAGTCATGTGACGATGTGAGTGCATGCCTAGCGTCTGTATTCCCCTTTAATACAAACCACTGGGGTAGCCACGATATGCGTAGTGTTTTTTATAATTTTTAAAATATATCTTAAAGAGAAAATCCACTTAAGACAGGTAAAAACATTAACCCTTCAAAAGGATATGACAAAGGGTCTAAGGAGTCTCCGGTTAGAGATACAGTAGAGCGGAGTACAGTGAAAAGGTATTTAAGCCAACTCGTGCACAAATTTTTATCCACTTTAAATAGCTATATGAAAATCATGTACAAAATGGCACAAATATGCAATACTTTTAGACTTACCTTTTAAGCTTGCAGATGTGATTTTTTATGGCTGAACATAACTTTGGGCTTACAGTGATAAACATTTGTTTCACAAAACTTTCTCCTCCATTCTTCAGTGGCACAGATAAATCAGCTCCATTAAAATTTAGACCTTGGGATGCAATCAATGACTGTTGCTCTTTCTGAATCAATTTCATCGTCAATACAGTGGTTTTTCCGGTGCCTGACCTCCCAAGTATAAAACTAGTGAGAGGAAATTGGATTATCACCTGCTCTTCATCAGTCAGTTCAAAAGGGATGTCGAGTTCAGACCCATCAGTAGCTGTCAGCAAATGCTTTGCCACTCCAGATGATAAAGAGTAGAACTTCATCAGCAAGAAGCTTTCGCTAACTTTTGAATTCTCCATGGCATATGATGTATCCACGATATCGCGCTCTTCCTGAACATCACCTTTGTAATCTTTGTTATAGCGAATAATATCATGCTCAATATCCCAAACCACAGGAACCTCCAATTTCCTGTTATCCACAACAAAAGGAGAGCAAACATTAGAAGAATGTCTACAGGCAATTCATTTCTGGGCATGTAAACTATTTACAAACAGTTGATCTCTAAGCATAATAGGTAAATACAAATCCAGTGAACCAGAGTATAGTTCATTAACAGTAAACATCGCATACCCCTGCGTCTGCACTCTCTTGCAGTGATCCAGGTAATCATCCGTGTACATGGAAAACAGATTCTCGAGACGTTGAATAGTTCTTGCAAGATTTTGCTGTGACAGTAGGTCCCAAATTCTTATTATCTGGAAATATCTTCTTTCTGCTTTTTCCACATCAGTACTCCAAACAAGAAACAGGTCCCTGACTTTGTATACTTTTGTAAGATGAGAAACACCAGGTATATCAAGGTTCTTAACTGTTGTCCTCCAACCACCTCCAAGTCTGATAAGCTTTTGGAGTACTTCCCTCCTGAGCTGTGATGATTTTAGTTTGGTGAAAGACTTTCTGAACTCGTCGCTAAGAACGACCTGTTGAATTTACGAATACAAAAAATAGAACCTGAGAAAAATCGTATACAAGGAAAATGAAAAGAATAGTATGTACTTCAAGAAAACTAGGAGGTTCACAAGATAGTATAGGTACTCTATAGAAAAGAACCAAAATAATTGATATAACATGGTAGGAAGTAGCACATGTTCCATAAAATCTTGATTACAAACTTCTCACAATAGAATTACAGAGCAAATAGCCTAGCAGAGACAAGTGAGCCACATACATGTTTCCAAAAAGTAAAGATACATCTATTATCTATTAATGAACAAAAACATCACCCTATAGAACGAAGTGTATATATTCAGAAAACCCAAATTCCCTGACGACAAGCATGAGCCACATGTGGTCTGCGTTCCGGGTCATAAAAAGGGCAGCCCCGGTGCACTAGCTCCCGCTTGCGCAGGGTCCGGGGAAAGTGGGGACGCAGACCACATGTGGCTCATGCTTGTCGTCAGGGTCATAGAAAACAAGAAAGTATCTTCAAAGTCAAACTGGCTAAGACCATGGTATTTACCTTCCATCTGGTATTGCTGAAAACCGCTGAGTCAGCATTAAGAAGATCATCAAGTTCATCAAGCTCTTGCTTTACTTGCAAAACCAACTTACAGATGGTTGCGTCATTAGTGGCACTGAAAACACATTTACGTTTCTCTGCATCATCAACAAGGTCTGTCCATTCGGTTCCACTTTTATACAGTGTATGAGCATTCCCAACAATCCAAAGACAGTGTCTGCATGAAATAGAGCATCCATCAGATGATTTATCACCAATCTGACATATTTTCAACAGAAATTAACAAGGGTCCACAAAAAAATTGATGCACACCTTGCTCTAGTAAGAGCAACATTTGTTCTTTGGTTATCAGCAAGAAAACCAACAACGCCTCTCACATTGGATCTAACAGTTGATAGTATTATTATATCATCCTCTTCTCCTTGGAAACCATCAATGGACTTCACCCGCACATGAAAGCCATCACATGTATCGTATTTTTTGCCAAGTCGAGTTTTAATTGCATCAACTTGAGCATTATATGGCGAGACCACGCCGATGCTGAGTTTTTGGCCTGTCCTTTTCCAAGCTGCAGAAAAAAGTAAAGAGTTACTGATCTTAAGGATATGTATCACCAACTAATTGACATATCACTGCTTTCCACTCTGAAAATGATAGAAGTTACTAAAATGGGTCCATGCAGTGGCCGATGATCCTGATAGGGCATAATGTTTCATCTTCCATTTCATCTACTTTATGTTCTTTTTTTCTAAAAAAAATGCAACATTGTCTCCCGAACAGGGCAGCAAAATTGAATTTTCATAAAGCCGTATTGATACAATTATCACAAGTTACACATATATAAAACTGGACTCTTAGTGTAGTGAACACATATATACCAAAGAAGGTTATGCAGTATGCAGTAAAAAAAGGAACAACATGTATCTAAAGATCCCATGTTACATTAGCCGTGTAGCTTCATAAAAAAGATAAGTAGAAAGGATATTAAGGTTAAATAAATGATACAGTTCAGCTTATACATACATTTAAAGATGGTATGGATTAGGTGCAAAACAACAGCAACTTCAACCATGTTTCTCCGACTGTTTCCCGCGCCCTCTTTGTCTTCTCTTCCGTCAGTGACATTTATAAACGTGTAGCTGCCAAAAGGGAGGCATGTGTAATCCTTACTATAGCTAGGAGACAGGACATTGGGACCATCCAAAATCTTCCTCTCATAAAATTGAGCATTTGGAAATAAGCTGATACAAGGATTCATGCGATACTGTATATTCAACAAATGTTTCTCAAATTTGAGCATAACCAATCTACCATAAAGACTCGTCCCAAATCCAACTTCTTTGCATACCTGGAGATAAACAATCAAAGGTAAGATTATCAAAAACAGATCGATAACAAAGGAACATAAAAGAAAGATATGGCCTTCACAGTTTTTCAACAAAACATGTGGCATTTTACTACCAGAAGTTTATCTTGTCGATAAATGCACCAATGACTAACAAATGAAACAAGACAGTATAAAGAAGGTGAGAAAAAACCTTACTTTGCTTTTTACCATTGCGCTCAGCTGACAATCATCTCCTACCAAAACAACATGTTTAACCCAATGCAGACGTAATGGGATCACCAATTCACACTCCCGCACTTGAGCAGCCTCATCAACAATTAATACATCGAGAGGTGCAATCTCCATGTGATGTAACCGGTACGAGCTAGAAACAGTAGAGAAAAGAAGTGTTGCATTACATATGCAGTAGCTCTGCACCCAGTTTTTGTCTACTCCACTGGGTAAATTAAGCGAGCGTAGCAGATCTTTAAGCAATTTAAGGCATGTAGACCTTGCTCCATATAGTTCCTTCTCAAGAGAAGATATAGGCTGTGCACAAACAGAGTTTTCAGTTGACAACCAACCAAGGCCCCTTTTCAAACCCTCATCGGTCAAGTCTACGTCGCACAGAAGGGCACCAAATTTTTCCAGCATATTGAGCAATGCAGATATATTTATGACACTATGACGAGAAAAGCACCTTCCAGGAAGGTGAACCCACAAAGTCATTATGCATCTTTCAAGAGCTATTGCTGTCGCATCAAATTGCTTCTTTATGAAGTTCAGAAAGCACACTGGTTCAATTTTGCCATCATCCTCAAGAAGCATATCATAACGTGAAGCACAGTCTTCAAAGAAGGATACCATTGAAGCTATTCTGTACTTCCATCCAGACAACGATGAAAAGCATTCCACAAGTTCATCGACGCGAAAATCCAAGAAAACATCCTGAAGATCGTCAGTCATGTCCATGTTAGACCTGCTTCCAAATAGCAAGATATCTCCAAGAGAAACAGGTAGACCATTGTCATCACTGTGCCCATTGAAATCCTTCAAATTTTGAAGAAACCGAGTGCAAACTCCAATGACAGCAACATTTGTGGGAGCACAAGTAAGAGTTCTGCATTTCAAACACGCCAGAACCCACAGTAAAGCGCTAACCGTCTTGGTCTTTCCAGTACCTGGTGGGCCCCATATAAGCTTCATGAGGTCCACATGACTACATAGTACAGCTGAGATGACAGATTCAATAGCGTCCACTTGCGATCGATTAAGCTTAATCGACTGTAGTTGCTCTGTGAAAGAAGCCAAGCAGCCTCCTTCCTGTTTAACGCAGATACCACAAATATCCTCATCCTGCAACAGAGCCAACATAGAGGAGCTCAAAAAGTTAGGTACCGTACAAATTTATAATGGTTAATGAAAACAGCAAGTAAAACTTAAACGCGAGTATTCATGTCAAATTACCAAATTTGTTGGGGCTAAGAGCGACTTGATTACTGTGAAATTGTTATTCATGTGTGTATCGAAGGTAAGTGCTTTCCATATCCGCATGTTTGTGGTGATATTATTGAGAAATATTGCATGTTTGAGTTTATTCAAGTCTTCTTCCAAACCAATATCCTTTGCAACTTTGACTCTGAAGCCCTTCTGGTACTCATCATCCATAGAAACCTCAGTAACCATGGCCAAGCAATATGTCACACCATAGCGGTTTAAGTCCTCTGCAGCTTCAGGTTTCATGCTAGACAAAATAAATATGTCACCATTCCTCGCAGCATAAGCCTCAGTAGAAAAACCGGCCTCATTGTCCCAAAAGTCCACATCCATAAAGTATGATCCAGATTTTCCCGCTACCTCCATGGAAAGTATTTTCGACGAGGGTGCTTCCCTGATGAGTTCAAGGCATGAGCACAGATCTGACCTTGTTTCTTCAATCAGAGGTGCACGATACGATATGAGATAGTGATCCAGTGACTTGAAGTTGCAGGGAATAATCTCAACCTAAACACAAAAGAGAAGATGGTATAAATGAAACATGATTATAGGTAGCAAAAGATTCTCCAAAAGTTCCTTGAACACAAAAATGGCATGCGATTTATGCAAACAGAAGCTGTCTAGTCAATATCTACTGCATGAACAGGCAAGGACCAATACAGGGCTTAAGCTATCACAAGGATAAGGAGGTTACTGTACTCCCATACACATAACTGGTCATAGCAATATAATTTCTAATTTCTGCCGAGAAAATTGTACAACATCACAGCATGTATCCCTTTTTTTTTCAATTGACAATATGTATTATCTCACTAGGATACATGACTTACACACCTAGCATCTCCCAACAGCTATTAACAACTTACAGCATGTATCATCTAAAGTTTTTTGGAACAAGACAGGCTAAATGATGCTACAACCACTATAAAACACTTCCCAAAAGATGGTGCGTCTGGCATAGCAAATTAGTGTGTCATTTTTTTCAAACAGCAGTGGGAATCTCCATCAGTAACACAAAATCATGCATAGCATCTATAGTTAGCCCAAATCAGTCACTCATACGAGTACAAGGCACCAGCAGAAACATGTAATCTCCTGACTGCCATGTATCACCACCAAAGTGTGTGCAGCAGTTATGTAACTAACTCACTGCAACGCTTGTGACAACAAAACAGGGCACTCAGCACAAGCCAATCGAAGTTCCCTGGCACGTGCACAGAAACCCCCTCTAAACCCTCATGCACGGACCAACCACGCAGACAGAGCACCATTATTCGGAGCATCCAACTGCCCAACTTTGATCAGTGATCACACACACAAAAACAGCCAACAGCATACACTAAACACGATAAACAAAGTCACCAGATTTCAGCTAGAGATGTAAGAGAGATCCCGCAAATCCCACTTAGAGTTCATTTGGAGATTTTCAGTTCAAAATTTGGTCTCAAAATTTGAACAAGAAATCTCCAAATGAACTGTAAGTGAGATTTTCGCGGGATCCCACTTGACACCTTAATTTCAGCACCAAGAGAAACCTATCACAAGGAGGTTACTGTACTGAACCATACACATAACTTATCATAGCAATATAATTTTCTAACTTCTACCGAGAAAATTGTACAAAATCACAGCATACATCACTTTTCTTTTCAACTGACTAAAGGTATCTCTCTCACTAGGATACATGACTTACACACCTAGCATCTCACTGCAGTCATTAATAACTTACGGCAAATATCATCTAAAGTATTTTGGCACAAGACGGGCTAACTGATGCTACAACCCACTAAAACACTTCCGAACTGATGGCGGCGTCATGGACACAGCAAATTAGTACTTTCATTCATTTCAAACAGCAACGGGCACCTCCCTCCATCGGTAACACAAAATCATGCATAGCATCCTATAGTTAGCCCAAATCAGTCACACTCATGCAAGGCAGCAGCAGCAACATGTAATTTCCTGACTTCCACGCATCACCACCAAGTGTGCAGCAATAATTATGTAACTAACTCACTGCAACGCTTGTGGAAACAAAACAAGGCACTCAGCACAAGCCAATCGAAGTTCCCTGGCACGTGCACAGAAACCCCCTCTAAACCCTAGCTCACGGACCGAACCACGCAGGCAGAGCACCATTATTAGCAGCATCCCACCGCCCAATTTCGATTAGACACGGAGAAACAGCCAACAACGGTGCGCTAAACGCGATTAACTAAAAAAAGTCACCGGATTTAAGCGCGAAGAGAAACCTAGCGCGCGCGTGCGCGCATAGACATAGCTGGCCCGGAGTCCGAACGCGCGCACAGGCACGGATTTGGAAGTGAAAAAAAAGGGGGGGCGGCGCAAGCTCGCAACCGCGCCGCGCCGCCGCACAGATCATCGTCGAGAAGTAGTAAGCGGTTTAACCGAGGGCCCGACATCGGAGCCCGTACGTGAGCGCAGATTCGAAAAAAGGGGCTCAGGCTCGCGACGGCGCGCCCGCAACTAGCGGCGCGGCGACAGACAAAGCAGGGGACCGATCACGCACGCACCTTGTCCCTGTATAGGTCGTCGTCGGTGATCTCCGGGACCGACCAGGCGAGCACCACGTCGTCCAAGTCCATCTCCGCCATGACGGCCGCGCCGCACGTACGGAGCCGGGTCGTCCCGCGCCCTAGCCGCCGGTCACGCGCGAGCAGGCGGCATGCGCGAGGAGGAGGAGGAGGAAGGGGGTCTCCGCCGTCTCGTGGAGGAGGTCGGGAGGTGTCGCTTGGAGTCAAGCCTGTGGTGGTGGTGCTGCTGCTGCGGCCGGGATGTGCGGGGAAAAGCGGAGAGGGCGAGCGATCAACTTGGAGGAGGGTGGGGGGGTAATGGGAGTGGGATTACTGCTGCCTCTGCGCACAAATCTTTTGCTTCTGGGGAGAAGATGCTAGAGTCTAGAGAGAGAAGAGGAGGAAGGCTTTTGGGGTTCTAGGGAGCGCGTTGGGCGGCGGGCCCTTCCGCACAGAGACCGCCCCGGTGAAAGAAAGGGTGGGGGAGTGGCCCCGGTTTCGCGGAAGGAAGCGATGAATCATGGGTTCGTCCTTCCTACGGTAAAAACTCGACGGTAAAAATACGGGGTAGGGGTAGGAGGACGTGGGTTCTTCTCTCGGTCTGGTCGTCGACGGTCCTTTCCTTTTCCTCCTCTTAAGTCTTATCTTCTGCACAGTTTTTGTTTCTTTCTCAGGCAGGGAAGGCGCTGGCCAGCGACCAGCCATAGCATAGAGGACCAACATTCAAACCATGACAACCATCCCAACTTTCCACATTGCAATTATCTTCCTACTACTCCCTCCTTGGAAATGATAGAATACGGATGAATTTAGACATATTTTATTGTTTAGGTACGTCCGTATTTTGATAAATCTATGTAAACCGTTTCCGATCGGAGGGAGTAGAAAATATTTGTGTCAGGTTTTTTTATAATGGTTTTGCTACTTCTCATATGCTCGGTCAAGTTCTACATCACCGAATTTGTATCGTGATTCCTATTACTACGAGTTGCAACTGGATTTTTTTCAGTTGCACATGGGATTGCAACGACTGTTTGACTTTTTTGTAATTCGTGTTTGACATGAGTTGCAACTAAGATTTGAGCAGAGGCTGTAGGAACACCCTCCATTTTGAAAAAAAATAAGATTTGATGTCATCATCTGACCGAGAACTAAGCTAATTTTCATGCGACTAAAAATTGTCACGTCAAACCCTCAAAAAAATAGTCGCACATTTTTAAAATTATAACGTTCACCCTTAAATCTGCTTAGAAAATAGACGGATAGTACTAGTAGCAAATTGTAGGAGGCTTTGCCTGAAACAGAGGACTATTTTTCGAACATATTCAATGCCTTTCATTGATTAAGTCGAAAGAAGTTGAACATCTTATAAGGAAAATCTGCCGAAAACCATACACCACATAGGCCCTGAGGCCGCGCCCCACACGAGCGGATGACCAGGTTACATTTGCAATAAAAGTCAACACTCAAACACTTTAACGCAACAGGGGAGGCGAATATTCGAACACACGAGTCGATGACCAATTCACTTTAGCGACCAAAGTCGACACTACACCTTAATGCAACACGGCGGTGGCAATAGACCGAAGGAGCCACCACTCTGACATCCACGTCGGTCCCAGGGCGAGGCACCGCATAGCCGATGACAAAGAACGGTGACGAGGTTATGCTCTGTAGGTACCCCAGCTTAAGGGTACCTGGTGCACGTGATGATCAAAGAAGCCCAAAGATTAATCGAAGCCCATGAAGGAAGGCCTAAAACGAAGAGTGTTTTCCAAGTTAGATCAAGTTATAGTCGGTTAAGGCTTTCCATATATGTAATCTTGGTCGGTTATGTTTCCCGAGACCCAGCCTCCTATAAAAAGGCTGGGAGGGTGATCGATCGAGGCAAGCAATCCATAGCCACCAAAACCTCGACGAGATCAGTCGCTCGTCGAACCCTTGTAACCTCCATATTCAAACCATAGACACAGACAAGCAGGAAGTAGGGGTTTTACCTTACTCGAGGGCCCTGAACCTGGGTAAATCCAGCTTGTCAGCCGTCGATTCCACCAATACTACGCGTCCTCTACCACACAATCAACCCTAGGTATAGCAACCATGGGACTTGCCGAGGGCACACCTCGACAAACGGATAGCGCCGACCAGACGAACAGGCAAACCACCAACACAGGAAGCGAAGGGCTCCACAACGAGGCCTCCAAGGAGGGAAGCGACAACCGAGAGCGCCGTCATCGGAGACATCAGCTGAGGCCGGTGCTGGGGTTTCACCCAGAGTTCACCAAAGCCGTGAAGGCAATACTATGCACGGACGTGTGATCCTTCTTTGGTTTTCTCGAACAACGGATATATGTAGGAACATCCACAAAATGTAGAATCGGTTTTTTCATTCACTTATACATCCGAAAATACAGTTTATACAACAAGGTGTGTCTTAGACAGGAAATTAAATGATTATAAATGACGACTTCTATTAATAGCTCAAAAAACATAGCAGAAGAGCGTGCTGCAGGAAATTAATGTTAGTATTATTTTTGTAACACAATCAATCTCTTACTCCGTCCGATCGGAAATGGTTAACATAGATTTGTCAAAATACGGATATGTCTACACACTAAAATATGTATAGATACATCCGTAATTAGATAAATATGTGTCAATCATTTCCAATCGGAGAGATCAAAACAAAGACTTTGTCGTCAAAATAAATCGTACAACCCAATATAAGCAATATGACAATGCATCTTTCCAACAGTTGATTGTTTCCTCATTCTGAACCATACCCTAGTTGATGATAGTACTCCCCACATTCACTAATCCATTCACTAAGGATGACTCCAACGGGCCGACCCAAACGGACGCGCGTTTGGTCCGCGTTTTGTCCGTTTGGGTCGGGGAACGGACGCGCGTCCGGCCCATGTCCGCCCCTTTCTGGCCAGTGCCCCCAACGGGGCCGACGCATTGAGTCCGCTTGCCATTTTTTTAATACTAGGATTACATTTTTAAAACTAAAATTACATAGTAAATTTAGGACTTCCTCCTAACATTAAACCCTAAAACCTAAACCTAAACTTGAAGGAAATTAATAACCGACCACCGGCCGGCAAGGGGGAAGATCAAAGAGGGGCTGCGGCCTTGAGGAACGTCACGCAGCATGCCTGTTCTGCAACGGACTTGCTGGCTCTTCCTTCATCGCGGCCATGGCCAGCCAGGGCTGGCTGACTCAATCTTCTTTGATCAGGTGGAGCTGCCTGCTCCTTTCGCGGCCTCGGCCGCCGCCAAGGCCTCCCGGTGCCGTTTGCGCCTCGCCGCGCGCTTCTTGGACTCTTCGGCGCGTCGCATTTGCTTCATCTCCTCCTCCACTGCAGCGTCGGCACAGGCGCACGCGGCGGATTTGCTTCATCTCCTCCTCCACTGCAGCGTCGGCACAGGCGCGTGCGGCCGCCCTCTGCGCGTTCAGCTGCATGTGAGCTACATCCACTGCCTCCTCCTCGGTGATGTGAGCAGGGCCGCCCACGCCAATGGGAGGCTCCGGCGGCGCGCCATCCCCCGCGACACCGGCCGCCGCGACAGCAGCCGCCACGACACCGGCGGCGTACTCTTCTTCGTCGCTGTCGGCGCAGTCCGCGAACGCCGCCTCCACCGCACTCCTCTGGGCATCCGTCAGGCGCGGACGCGGCGGCTGGGAATCATGCCGGCCCATGCCGAGCTGGTCGCCATCCGGCGCGAGAAGCTGCCGCGATAGCGCCCGCGCGCGCTCATACGCGCTCGCTCGACCTCGTCCACCAGATGCTGCGGCGGCGGCGGCGGCGGATCCATTCCAGCGCGTGGATCTGAGCTTGGAGATGGTGGCCGCCGTGGCTAGGGTTTGGCCGGCCGGCGCGATTGGGGAGGAGTGCCCTAGGGTTTGGCCGGCCGGCGCGATTTATACAGCTCCACCGCCCACAGTTATTACGGGTAGGTGGCCGTTGGGGTCGATGACACGCGGGGCCAGGGCGGACACGGGGAGGATGCAGGAACGGTCCGCTCGCGTCCGGGCCCGACGCATCGGTGACCCAAATTTGGGCCAGGAATGCGTCGCGGCGGACCAAAAAACAGACCGCGGTCCGTTTGCGTCGCCCCGTTGGGCCGTGTTTTTGGCTCCCGCGGACAGGGACGGACGCGCGCGGACTCGATGGGTCGCCCCGTTGGAGTCATCCTAATGTAAGGCATTGTACCTACCCAGTAGCGTAGCCAGCATGAGCACACGCCCCAGGCCACCTTCATGGACGGTAGCCACAGTGCACGCTACAGTGCTGTACTGTAGCAGTAAATTAGCCTAAATTACAGGCACACGCCCCGAGCCAAGGCCAGGGTGGCCTAGGGTCTGTCTACGCCTATGCACCTACCATTCAGTGGTATTTTCCGCTCTAGCCTCCCTAATGCATTTTTCCTGGCTTCGCCCTGCTGTCATTTCAATTTGCTTGATTCAAATGTATTTCGACTTATTTTGTACATAGATTCACTCATTTGTATGTAGTCAAAATTGAAAGTGGGTCCAATGACATCAGTGAGCAGAGGAAGTAAAATAATTCATGGTGGAAAATTTTGTACTCCATTGATGCACACGCATGTTTCACCATAATCTTTCGTTTCAAACAACCAAAATGTATGGTGGGTGGGTGAGGTAGGCCGGTGGGGGAGTGGCCCGGTTTTCGGCGGAAGATCTAGGTTCGTACAGTGAAAACTTGATGGTAGGAGCGCGTGTTCCCGGTAGGGTGTTGGACAGTCTTTCTTTTTCACCTGGTCTTGTACAGTTTTGTTTCTTTCTCCAGTGCGGAGGAAGGCCAGCGACCAGCCACAGACGATCAACCATGGCCAGCGACCAGCTTACCAGCCATAGAGGATCAACAAAACTCAGTTAATTTCGCCTGTGGTATTAAAATGCAGAATTACTCCGAGAGAAAGAAAAAGAAAGGAAGGGTGGAGGCGCTAGTTCTGAAGCGGGAAAGGAAGTGGACGATGTGAGTGTAGCGCGGGAAAGCAAACCTAGGGAAAAAGAAGAGCGGAACTTTGTCGCGACGAGGAAAGCCCACAGCCTTTCGGCCTGCGAGCTTCTTTTTCTTCTCGGCTACAAAACCGTCGGATAGCTCCAGAAGCCCACGCGATCCACGCTCCACCTCGATTTGAAGCCCTCGGTGTCCCGTCCGTACGACTTCCTGTCCTCACTTGCTCCTCTTTCTCCTTTTGAGTATCTGTTATCTTTTTTTTTTCTGTTTGAGAGAGAAATACTATATGTTTTTCCGAGTACAAACTACTCCTACAAAATGCAATCCAATTCCTTCGTCAGATAATCTCTACCCATTTATGTCTCTATTATCGACCCAGTTAAACTCGACGGTAAAAGGTTAAAATATGGGGTTGTGATAGGAGGACGTGTGTTCTCTGACTTCTCTCGGTCTGGTCTTCGGCAGTCCTTCTTTCTTTTTCGTCTGGTCAATGGACAGGTTTTTTTTCTTTCTCCGGTGTGGAGGGAGGCCGTGGCCAGTGACCAGCCACGAACAATGGCAATGATTCCATCTAAAAAAACAAAAGCAACGATGATTTCTTTTTTCACATTAGAATTACAATACTGGTTTTCTTATACTATTTGACACGTCCACCCTAAAACTGCTTAGAAGATAGACACATACTCTCGGTCCAAAATACTTGACTCAACTTTACACAAATCTGAGTCAAGTATTATAGAACGAATGGAGTACTAGCTAATAGCAAATTATGGGAGGCGTTGCCTTCCCTTCCAAAAGAAAAGGAAATAATATGTTCATGTGTGGGGTCCCCTCCTTTGGTTTTCTCGTACAACGGATATCTATGAACATTCACAAAATACATAATCAGTTTTTCATTCACTTTTCATAAGTAAAATAAAACAGTTTGTACAACATGATGTGTCTTAGATGGGAAATTAAATGAGATGTCGTATAAAAGATTACTCTATATTAAGCCTCCGTATATGTCGTATCGTAAAAAAAACTTGTAGGGACTGTTTGGTTTAACAGAAAAGTCGGGGAATAATGTAGGAATAAAAAATTGCTTGCGGTGACATTATCCATCTGTTCGGTTCAAAAGAACTGGGCAAACGAAAAAACAAGGGAAGATTTAATTTGATCTTAGCTTCAAAGAAAAATGCAGGAATTTTACAATCCACTTTGACCTCCTTTTCAAAATCCTATGCACGAAGAACTGGAATGATGTCTTTGTGACATACTAACATGCTAATTATATATTCATAAGTGGTTTGACTTTTTTTTTACCATTATTATTAGTAAAAATATGTTTCTCTACTCCCATGAACCAAACAGCCAAGTGTACAAAATTAATGAGTTCTCCAATCCTCTATTTTTACATGCATTCCTTTCTTTCCCCCCATGTTTTCCTATTGGCCATAGTAGAAAATAATACAACGATAACATTCATAAACTAACAAAGGGTAATGCATAAGAGTCAGCCTACCGAACCAATGCATCATTGTTAAACCTTGACAATAAACTTTGTCTACAATATTATATTTATATTTGAAAAATCATAACACATGAATGTGCTGGGAAAGCATGAAATTAATGTTACTACATTGTAATACGATCAACATCTTACTACTAATTCTTGGTCAAAACAAGAATCCACGGTCAAATAAATCACACATCTTTGCAACAGGTCATTGCTTCCTCATTCTGAACCATAGCCTAGTTGATTATAATAAAATAATTCATTGTGGGAAAATGTTGTACCCCATTGATGTTTGTCATTGATTACTATATGCAATGCTATTTCAACAACATGTATAAATATTTAACATATTATCATATCATTACCTAATCCTTTATAACCTATAAGACACATTTGATTATTGAATAACTGATTATGCCAACCGTTCAACCTACACTCTAGAATTTTCTATATTATTTTTTTACATAATCATGCACCACACCACTTTGTTAAGATATTTGTTATATTACGATGTATACTTCGGAATATCTACCAATATATTTAATAATATTATAAATAGAGATGAACATTCAAACAATAATAACATATATGTAATTGATACGTCCAAATTTTTGATGTTCCATGCCTATTATATATTGATTACCACATGTTTATCTTACACTTTATATCATTTTTATGCATTTTTTGGGACTAACCTATTAATAAGATGCCACAGTGCCAGTTCCTGTTTTCTGCTGTCTTTTTGTTTCAGAAATTCTATTCTGGAAATATTCTCGGAATCGGACGCCAATTTAACTGATTTATTTCTGGACCGAGACAGAGCAGCAGCCAGAAGGATGAAGCCGGGGGCCACACCAGGGAGGCCGGCGGGCCCACGACGCGGCCAAGGGTGGGCCCGTGCCCTAGGCCGCCACCCCACCTTGGCTGGCCACCGACGCCGCCATTTCGCCTATAAATTGAATCTATTTGGGAAACCCTAGACACCCGAGCGAAAATCCACGAAAAGTTCCGCCGCCGCCGTCGTCTTCAACCCTAGTTCGGGAGGGTTTCTGTAGTTCTTCCCGGCACCTTGCCGGAGGGGAAATCATCACCGGAGGGCTCTACACCGCCATGCCTGCCTCCGGAGTGATGCGTGAGTAGTTCTCCACGGGACTACGGGTCCATAGCAGTAGCTAGTTGGTAGTCTCTCCACCTCGTGCTATCATGTTTAGATCTTGTGAGCTGCCTAACATGATCAAGATCATCTTTATGTAATGCTACATGTTCTGTTTGCTGGGATCCGATGAATTGTGAAGTTATGATCAAGTTTGTTCATCTATCTATATTATGTTTTATCTATGTTCCTGCATGCTCTACGTTGTTAGTAGATGCTTTGGCCAAGTAGATGCTAGTGACTTCAAGAGAGGGTATTTATGCTAGATAGTGGGTTCATGCCTCTAGAAGCCTGAGCTTGATAGACAGAAACAGCTAAGGCTGTAGATGTGTTGTTGCCACTAGGGATAAAATAACCGATGCTTAGCTTAAAATTACTGTTGTTAAGTCTAATGCGTTTGTTTACATTACACACTTTGCTTAATGCTATAATCTGTTGCTTGCAGCTTAATACTCATGGGAGACCCGAAAGCTATCTTGTGAGTGGATTATGAGTCATAGATGCAGCTAGTAAGTGGTCTATGTATATTGTTGTAATGCCCAATAGATATAACAATGAACATGTGCTTGTCATATATTGCATTGTCATGCGTTTGCAATTTGTCAATTGCCCAGTTGTAATTCGTTCACCCAACATGTATGTTTATTTGTCTTATAGAGAGACACCACTAGTGAACTGTGGACCCCGGTCCTTTATTCCACACTGATACAAACACCGTTTTCACCACGCTCTACGTTACTTCCTTCTGCTACTTTAGTGTTCATCATCATATTCCACACCATATGTTTAATCCGTTGTATTCAGCAAGCCGGGGAGATTGACAACCTTCCTGTTTCGTTGGGGCAAAGTACTTTGATTGTGTGTGTGTGCAGGTCCACGTCAGTGATCGGGTAACGGCGCCGTTGACGCCTTTCTGAAGCTCTTCCAATTCCTACTGGATCTGACAACCTTGGTTTTGTAATCAAGGGAAAACTTTGCTGCTGACTACATTATACATTATCAAGGGAAAACTTTGACTTGTCAAGTAATAAAAAAACCAAGGAGAGACGTGTGTTTTGCCCTTTTTCCACACTTAATATGGTTTTGTGACTTGTCAAGTTTAATATCTCAAAAAGGAAAAAAACAACTTGTGCAACTCAGATATATTTTCAGTAATATACATTGAAACTTTATAACTGAAAACAATGTAGAAAAAATATTGTATGGTTAACACTGTCAACTACATAGTGTACATCATATATTTATTAAAAGCATAATCTGATTAAAAAAAAGTTTAGTATAACTATATTTTTTGCTTTAACTCGCATCGGTTCAAAAAAATGTTGGAATGTCCATGAGGATAGGGCATAGGGGAGTGTGGCAGCTGGTAATCTTACCTAATGAATAACAGGGTGCATAGTATCAATTATTCTATGTTTTGTGTTTCTTAACAGTATGTCTATTATATTTGTACGATGATTTCCATATAAGAATCTCAAGAATTTAGCAAAAAACTTGTCTACAAGCAATTTATATAAAATATATAATTTAGAATTTGTGAGTCAAACTCATGACTGAATAGCTAACCTAATGAAGAATTTCAACCTGTTGTACCACACTAGATGTTTTGTACGAGTCTGAATTTTGATTGTTCTTAGTACGTAACCGTAGAGATTACGGAATATTTTGAACAAAGTGCCAAAAAATCACCAAACCTCGAAATACCTTTTTCGCAAAAAATGATAAAATCTAGAATCATAAGACATATATCTTTCTATATAGATAGTCTCAATACAGAGTTTGGCACATATCCCATATTTTGTCGGCTCAGCCTTGTATCCTGACATTTCAAGAAACATATAAACCAACTTTGTCAATGTGCTATTATCTTGATTCTCAGAATATTTATTTACGGCACAATTCACATGCTCATAGTTCACCTTATGTGAACATGATACTCATGTAAAACTACTTGTTCTCGATCGGACTAAAACAAGTAAACTAAGAGCATCTCCACCGGTAACCCCGTTATTTTCTCCAGCACCCACAAAACGGGGGTTGTCAAACACATGTCCGGCACAATGGCGGTGGTGGGGGGAGTGGCGGGGGCACAACAACAGCCCCATACCGCCGCCCATTTTACGCCCATTTTCGTCAATATGTTTATATTTGTCTGTAAATAAAAAAGAAATTGCATAGTCCACCAATAATTTAGTTACTACGACCATCCAAACTAAAACTAAAATTTGGAAAGTTCGAGTAAATAACATGTGACACTTGAACTACTCGTGTGCCCTGAGCGCTCACAAGTTTGTCACTAGGTCATTTTGTAGTTGATGTGAGTTGTTTCATCACAAATTTGTTGATGCATGCCTGTAGTGAAAAATAATACAACGATATCAGTCAAAAACTAAAACAAAGGGAATGCAAAAGTCAGCCTAGTTGAAACTCACATGAGTAACAAGCATCATTTTTAAACATGTGACAGCAAGATCTTATCTGATTAACAATTGAAAATTCATAACACAAGAGCGTGTCGGGGGAAGCACAAAATTAATGTTACTATTTTTGTAACATAGTCAATAGCTTACTATTAATTGTTGGTCAAAACGAGAATCTGTAGTCAAAATAAATCATGCACTTCAGTATAAGCAATATGACGATGTGCATCTTCCAAACAATTCATCGCTTCCTCATTCTGAACCATATAGCCTAGTTGAGTGTAATAAAATAATTCATGGTGGGGAAATGTTCTAGTACTCCGATCCATTCATGTACGCATGTTTTTTTTTTTTTTGACACATCCAACTTCCACGTATATTCACCGATCATCCACATACACAGTACATAGATCGAAAGCAAAGGAAGAACAACAATACGAGGAGGATCCAGAGCCAGCATCGAGAGCCGCAGCTCCGCCAGCGACGAAGACGAAGGTCAGCAACCACCTTACCACTGCCTGGGCACATTCAAACCCTTGAGAGACGCCGCCTAGCCTGCCCGCCGCGCCGCGACGGACCTCTTGTCGATGAACACGCAGGGCAGACGCCCCCTGGCACCGCTTCCCCTCTTTGCCTCGGCCGCCATCGGATCCGCCGCAGGAAGAAGCTGGAGATCCCGTCCAGCCCTGGACGAGCGACACGACTCCAGCGCCGCCGCACCGCAGCAGCTGGAGAAGAAGACCGCGCACGGCAGATCCCTGGATCCGCGAGCACGGAGAGGTCGACGACCGCGCGACGTAGCCCCACCGGAGCTCCACCGCCGGAGAGGAAGGACGCCGACGCCAAAACCCCACCGACCGCACCACCGCCTCCACAGCGCCGCCGGCGGGAGCCCACACACCCCTACTCTATGTACACGAAGGGATCCGGGGATCCCCCACCCACCCGCCGCCGGAGCGGACGGGGGGAGAGAGATCCCCCGGATCCGCGACGGCGAGAGCGCGGCGCGCAGGCGATTCCAAGAAATCGCCCTTCTCTGCACTGTAGCGAGGAGGAGGGGAAAGTGCGGTCCCTTGGGCTTGTGTATGTACGCATGTTTCACCATTGTGTTATTTCGTTTCAAACGGTATCACCATACCCTATCCGTACGAATAGACAAGGCAACCAAAGTGTTCCTAGGGTTGGGTAGGGGAGTGGACCCGGTTTTCTGCCGAAGCGGTGGGTTCGTACAGTGAAAACTTGATGGTACAAAATACTGGGCAGGACGCGTGTTGCCGGTCTAGTGTTGGACAGTCTTTCTTTTTCATCTGATCATCGACAGTTTTTGTTTATTTCCCCTGTGCGGAGGGAGGCCAGGGACCAGCCACAGAGGATCAACTATGACCAGCGACCAGCTATAGAGGATCAACAATTCAGTAGCCCCAAACCGAGTTCATTTCACCCTGCAAAAGAAGAAAAAAAAGGCCGAGTTCATTTCTCTCGTGGTAATCCTCAAGAAAAAACTCCTAAAAAATAAATGCAGAATTACCATGAGAGAGAGAAAAAGGAGAAGGGAAAAGGTGGAGGCTCTCGTTTTGGAGCGGGAAGAGAAGCAGAGACGGGGGCGTAGGGCGGGAAAAGCAAAAGGTAGGGAAAGGAAGAGCAGAACTTTGTCGCGACCTGCAAAGCCCACAGCCTTTCGGCCTGCGAGCTTCTTTTTCTTCTACGCTACAAAACCGCCCGATCGCTCCAGAAGCCCACACGATCCGTGCTCCATCTCGCTTTAAAGCCCTCCTGTACGTACTTCCAGTCCTCCTCCTTTCTCTCAAAGTATCATGAAACCAAAGTATCTATTTCCTTCTCTCGTTTTTTAGGGAGGAAATACCTCTCGTCTGGCGTATACTTGTGTACTAGTAGGGTAGGAATTTTACCCCATTTACACCCCTCTGGAAAAACGCGACTTAATTCATGTTCTGCACTAAATTTGGTTGCTTGTATTGATTTTTGCCTGTATCTGGAGAAATGAAAAGATGTTTGGTTGTATTTCATGTTTCTGATACTCTCATTTTTTTTTTACCGTGAGAGTATCAGAAACGTGAAATACTCTCATCACGTGGCTACGTGATGAACTTACCTCACAGCAAGAACAACGACTACTTAACATCCACATGAGGAGCGGCGAGCGACAACGGCGTGTCACGTTGGTGCTTCAGCGGCGGACGTCATGGTAGGAGGTGCACCGATGCCGACAAAGTTTGGTGTGGCATTGAATGACGCGTTAGAGCGGAGACCACAATTTTTTTGGAGGTATGGTGAGACACCGACCACCCATGAACACAGCAAAGTTCATAACAACGAGCGACATAGGTTTAACGAAGACGACAAAGAGCTTGAAGAACCCACCTACACGAAGCACAAATCTACCCGTATATGTCCACATAAATAAAAAGGTTACAACACGAAAGTTGTGAGAAACAACGATATGAATCTGCTCGTCAAAGGAAATTTCAAACGGTCGAGCGAGTGTGACGGATTTGCGAAAATTTGTCTGGGCAAACATCAGTACAAAATTGACAAGTTACAGGCGATGACACTCGAAACCGACCACGGAATCTCACCAACGCGCACACATTTCGTTTCCAAATTATTTCGAATTGAAATATAGTTGTGTAAATTATAGAGGATTATACAGACCAGTTTAAGAGAGGTGAGGAGAGCCTAAAGTCACGTTCCTCCCTCGCTCGCATGGCTCCACGAGAACCACCGAATTGGCCGCTACTGGTTTAATATTCGTGCGGGCCAACAACAAGGAGCGTGTCGGAAAACTGAACGCACGATTTTTGCATTCACCGGGACTGGTTGAGGTGCATGCAGCTAACCAAACACGTGAATAATCTCTACCAAGTTTATGTTTTCCATTATTGACACACTTAAACCCAATTTTGTTCTATTCGTGTGCATGTACCAAACTAGAACCGATCCTAGCTGAGGTGCATGTAGCTAACCAAACACGCTCGTAATCTCTACCAAGTTTATGTTTTCCATTATTGACATAGTTAAGCCCAATTTTGTTCTACTCATTATTGACACAGTAATCTCTTCACATGCTTACTCATCACCCTGGCTCCGGTGATCGTCGTTGATGAGCTCCTCCGCCACACCCCTTCCGTTTTGTTTAATTCATTTTAACTCGAAACATTATTATGAAAAAAACTGATAATGGGCCCCACTGGTCAGTGAACCGCGTTTACAGGAATCGCTTCGCGCCAGGCCGAAATAAGTGTCTCCTGTGTGAAAGTGTATTCCTTTAATTGGACCTTTCTGAAAAAATAGACAGAATGTAAGAACAACTTTAAAATGCTATATCTCACACATTTTTTATCCATATTGGTTGATTCTTTTTTGCATTGACTTAGAAATTAAATTATCTTTAAATGGAACTTGAATCACTCAAAGTGGAGACCATTGCTACAGAAATAATTAAATCTCTTAATAAAGGTATTAACTCAAGTCTATTTATTTCTTTAGAAGCAAACTACAACCCTCAAGTGGAAAATCATTTTGTGAGCTCACTCCTTGCTGATGGCAAGCCCCAACACCTTCTCTGAACTTTTTGAATCTTTGAAATACTTTTTGTATTATTTTTTGAATAATTGTTTGAGTACTATATGGCTTGTGCTTAATAAATTGTCATGTGCATTTAGAAGTAAATATTTATATGCAATGCTTATGAATGTTATTACACGAACTTTACTTTGTTGATTGCGCTAGTGCTTATTGGGGTCCATACCCTAAATGCTAAACCACGTCGAGAATATTCTCCGAGTGAATTGAGGCATTTTACCATTACTCTTCGGAGTGTTTGGATCTTCTCCGGGTCAAAACTTGGTTGCTTAACGCCCTCCGATTTTGGTCTTGGTCACCATTTGGTTTATTTGGTTCCTATTCCTCTGGTCTAGTATGGTGGCACGTGCCGCCTTTGCTAGGGATGGCAATGGGTACCCATTACCCTTTTACCCTGCGGGTAAAAACCCTATTAGGGTAAGGATATGGGATAAAAAATTACCCATGGGTACGTAAATGGGAAAATATCATACCCATCGGGTAGAGAGGGTATGAGTATGGGATCGTATAACCCATACCCGCGTATCCATGTACCCATATAATATTTGACGAGTGAGTCTAAACTTTCACGCACGGATATATGAGTAGGGTCTATGCATGAGGCTACAATCGTAATTCAAAGATATAGGCAGGGATTGCTCACTAACCCTCCGCGGATGGCGCACCATCCGGTGACTACCTCATTATACCGATAATTTAGCTATTCCTAATATTATATCTAATCTATCTGATTCACGTGATCACGTCTCGACTCCTGATATAGCAAAACAATGAAATATAACTCTTCTGCATGAGTTATGTGTTGTTTTTACGACTATTTTCTATCCAATTTTACGTGTTTTAAACACGGGTATTTTTACCCGCGGGTACCTATCAACCCTGTCGGGTGACGGGTATGGAAAAAAGTTGTACCCGTTGACGGGTATAGGTAAGGGTGACGGGTAAGATCGTGGTCAACGGGTAAAGGTATGGGGTGGCTCCACCCTTAGTAGTTAAACATTACGAAAATATTAATTCAATTTTTTGCAGCCTGTACAAATAACACGCAGTAAGGGTGAAAAAAGAGAATACTACAAATTTTTAATAGGAGGTCAACTTTGTTGTTTTTCACGGTTCTCATACATTAGAATTACTTTATGAAAAAAATATAAGTTCACAAAAATATGTTGATAGCTACAAGTATGAAAATGCTTTTGAGATTTTTTTTGATAAAACAAATGATTTTGAAAGAAAAATATATAGCGATAGGAGGGTCACAAGATTGCTGAGAGCATCTCCATCGGCACCTAGGAAATCTACCCCCCCCCCCCCAAATGTGTCTGCTTTGGAGGTGCCAGAAAATTATGCCGCACAATGGGGGTGCTGCCCCAGTGGTGTCACCCAAATCAAATAACAAATTAATTGTAATGCAAAAGGTTTCAAATTTTATTCAACATTTGTTATATTTTATGAGATATTTGAATGAAACTTAAACATGAGACAGCCCTAACCTAACCTACTCATCATCCTCGTTCGTGAGGGCATGCCAGTCGACACTCTCGTTGTCGTCGTCATTGTTGTCGTCGTCGAGGTAGACGACGGTGGTGGAGGAGGCAGCAGGGAGGTGGAGGCGGCGTCCCAAGGCACGACGCGCGAGATGGAGGTGGAAGCGCTGCCGCCGGAGGAGGAGGCCTGCTGCGCCGAGAGCTTGATGGTTCTCATGAAGTCCGATGACTCCTCCTCAACCTCGGTAGAGGACGCCACCACGGCCCAGCTCATGTCGGGGCAGTCGTGTGCGTAATCATGAAGTGGCGACGACTCCCGATAGCCCATGGACACCACCTCCAACGGCTCCTACTTCACCTTCTCCTTCGGTCGGCGGAGGTAGAGGCGGCCACGTGGTGGCGAACATCGCGCCGGGAAGTCGCGGATCATCGGCCTCCCCAATGCGGTGGGGACTGGGAAGTGGCGCTCCTCCTTGACCCGCTGGCGCGCGCTAGTGCAGCTGCCGCCACATCGCACCAGTGGAAGCAGTCACAAGAAAACTGTGCTCTCGGTTGCGGCATGCTCGCGGGCCGCCTCAAAGGCGCTGTCCACCATGTGGCCAGCTCAGGAAAAATGCAGCCCACTGGCGTTGTAGCGCAACGGCCACAACGCAGCGTCGTACCTTGCTAGGAGGGCGTCGCTCTCCCGCGTGAAATGATGGTGCATGGCATGCGGCCCAGTTGCCTACGGTGTTCTTAGGGAGGATCCGCTCCTCCTTCGTCATCTCGTTCCGCCGCGTGAGGACGCGAGACCGCCCACCCTAACCACCCACCCTTTTGGGCAGGCGGAAGTCTGGAGGGACAAGCAGACTGCAAACAGTGAAAATGGTGCGCCTGATTGATGGTGAGGTTACGACCCCCCGGAGCGGGCCCCTGGAATTTGCTCCGGTCTCAAAGTTGTGCTACATGGTGGCAGTGGAGAGATTGGACCGTGGCTGGCGAGGGGAGGAGAATGAGGGAGAGCATGCGAACAAGATGAAGGCTGCATCGAGGCGAAGGCATTCTTTATACAGCGCCGAGGGGAGGTGCGCCGGAGTTAATGCTACACGTGGGGTACTAAGCTATTTAGTGATTTTTTTGGAAAAAGGAAGACATTATTTTCTGAACTGTTTTGGCGCACGGAGCACTAGTCAGTTCCCGAGTAAGCTATTCACAGTTCAGACTCTCTATGGCCTTCTCTTCCCTTTCTTCCTCCCAATCTCTCCCGTGCCGTCTGCGACGCATCCCGCGGGCCGTGGCCTTCTCTCGCTGCTTGGGCGCCTGCCTGTATTCGCCGGAGGGGCGGCAGCAGCAGCTTCCAGAGAAACGGATCCTCTCTCGATGAGCGCGGCGAGGGTTCATAGGACGCCGCCAGCTGCATGCGTGCGAGGTTCAGCAGAAGAGGTTGGCTGGATGCTGAGCGACTCGAGTGCCAAGTGTTTCGAAGCGGCAACGCGCCAACGCTTCTTGATCTGATAACTCGCAGGGTAAGGTAAACAACCTCTGCCATGGTCCCGATCCCGCCGCTATGATCACCAGCTGCTCGACAGTATGCGCGAGAGCTACACAAGTGTGGGGCGTGCTCGATCTTGCCTGAATAGCGGCCCACAACTAACACCTTTTGTTTTCGCCATCCTGTATTGACCGATTCATGCGTTCATGTCAACGAACAGTGGTCTGGCAAGACAGCATTTCCATCACCTTGTCATATGCTTAAGCTTTCTACCCACTTTCTCATAGCGAATTCTGTTCTTTACAGAGGAAACGCTAATCAGTGACGGTAACTCATATGCAGTGTATGTAGTTTGCAAAGTTCCCCCGACGATTGTTTGTGTACTATCATCGAGCATTTTCTTTCTCACTTGAAATAAGAGATCTTGGATGCCTATCTGATGCTTCCTTGCTCTAAATTGTGCCTAACGCTAAGTGCATGGAACACAAACACATATAATGAAATATTCTGTTTCATAGTGCACATGATAACAACGTGTCTCTGATGTATTATTAATGGGTGATGTTTCTGATGTACAGTTTCATGTTGCTGCAGGTGGATGCGGTGCATGCGTCGTCCTGATATCCAAGTATGACCCGTCCACTGAAGAGGTGACCGAGTTCTCGGCAAGCTCCTGCCTGACACTCCTTGGCAGCGTGAACCTCTGTGCGGTGACAACCAGCGAGGGCATCGGCAACACCAAAGATGGCTTCCACCCTGTGCAACAGCGCCTTGCTGGTTTCCACGCCTCGCAGTGCGGTTTCTGCACCCCAGGCATGTGCATGTCCATCTTCTCCGCACTCGTCAAGAGCGATAAGGCGGCTGCCCACCCTGCTCCGCCTAAGGGGTTCTCCAAGCTCACCACCTCCGAAGCCGAGAAGGCCATCTCGGGCAACTTGTGTCGGTGTACTGGCTATAGGCCCATCATCGATGCCTGCAAGAGCTTTGCAGCCGATGTTGACCTCGAAGACTTGGGTCTTAACTCCTTCTGGAAGAAAGGTACAGAAGCAGATGTTAGCAAGCTGCCGCCCTACACTAGCGGCACCACTTGCACCCTCCCGGAGTTCCTCAAATCTGAGATCAAGTCTTCTATAAACCAAATGGACAATGTCCCAGTTGATATGTCTGATGATGCAAGCTGGTACCATCCTAGGAGCATAGCCGAGCTTCAAGTGCTGTTGAATTCCAACTGGTTTGATGAAAAGTCAGTGAAGATTGTGGCTTCAAACACCGGCTCTGGTGTGTACAAGGAATCGGGCGATAAGGAGGCGACTCCAGTTTCTCCACCGCGCCGCCGGCCAGGCCGGTGGTTCCCTCCCTCTCCGCCTGCCGCCGCGGCGGCGGGAGAGTGGGGGAACCCCGGTCCTGCGACTCCGGCTAGTTAGGTGTAGATTAGGTGTGTGTGCCCTGTCGAGGTTGTCGAAGACGGTGGCGACGGCGTCGGCTTGCTGGGCGTGGTCTTCCCCCTCCTTTCCCCGTTCCGGCCGTCGTGCCGGGGAGGTCGTGGAAGTGTTCCTTCGGATGCGCGTCTTCTTCCTTGCTCTTCTGGCCTGCTGTGGTGGCGAGGGGAGGAGGAGGTGGTCGACGGTGCTCCGCTTTTGTGGGTGCTCGTGGTGGTGCTGTCCTTCGGCGTTTCCGCTCTGGCCGGCCGTGGTGGCGAGGGGTGCGGTGGCTGCTGAAGGTTGGGTGATGTTGGTGGTGGGCTTGGACGGCGCTGCGTCGGCGGGTTGCTCGGTGGTGCTGGGGAGCTGCTGCTCTGGCCGTACTCGTTCATTGAGTACAGGTTTCATCGCGGGGCGGCGAACGACTTCTGCGGCTGTCTGCATCATGTGGATGTGGCTTCTCTCCGGCGGGCGGTGGTACGGCGACGCCGGCGACGTCTAAGTTTCTCGGGAGCGCGGAGGTGGATCCGATCGTGATCTTCTCAGGGTGCTCAGGGGGCTTTGTGCCTTTTTACAGGGTCTCTTTGTATTTTCTTTTCTTTCTTGGGCCTGGTTGTATTTTGGCGCTGAGTTTCCTGAATATAAGTGTCGGATCCTTTCAAAAAAGACTTATATGACAAGTACATCGACATCAAAGGGATTCCAGAGCTTTCAGTCATCAACATAAGCAGCAAGGGGGCTGAAATCGGAGCAGCGGTGTCCATCTCCAAAGCTATTGATGTTTTTTCGGATGGAAACCTGGTTTTTACAAAGATTGCTGATCATCTGAACAAGGTGGCTGCACCATTTGTTCGGAACACGGCGACCATCGGTGGAAACATAATCATGGCACAAAGGCTGCAGTTCCCATCAGATATTGCAACTGTTTTTCTGGTTGTTGGTTCAATTGTCACCGTCCAGGTGGCTTCCAAGAAGTTGTGTTTTACATTGGAGGACTTCTTGGAGCAGCCTCCTTGTGACTCTAGGACCTTACTGCTGAGCATATTTGTCCCAGATTGGGGCTCAGATAATGTGACATTTGAGACTTCTAGAGCATCTGCTCGTCCATTCGGCAATGCTGTCTCATATGTCAACTCTGCATTCTTGGCAAAAATAACAGAGGCTCCATCATCAGGGAGCTTCTCATTGAGGATATACGCCTAGCATTTGGTGCTTATGGAACCAAACACGCTATGAAAGCTAGGAATGTTGAGGACTTCCTGAGGGGGAAAACAGTGAGTGCATATGTAATACTTGAAGCTATCGAGTTGCTTAAAGATGCTATTTCACCATCAGTAGGAACCACACATCCTGAATACAGAGTTAGCTTGGCAGTTAGTTTCCTGTTCAGTTTCCTATCTTCCCTTGCTAGCAACCTGAATGAACCAGCAAGAACCGATGCTCCCAGTGGGTCTGATACTAATGGAATCATGAATGGTGCTGCCAAATCCTCACCGTATAAGCATGTTAAGGTCAACATCGAGAATTTGCAAGCCGATCCAGAAAACTGGTGCAGAGCTACAAGCTTCTGGTATATACTCTCATACAGGTGTCTTAAAGATAATATAGCTTACAGGTGTTTCAGTTATCTTGTACTCAAGCTCTTTGGCTTAGTAGTGATTGGCTGTGTTGGTCAATCTTTGCAACTTGTTAGTAGTGTTTATTTATGATATTTTCTTCTGCACACTTCATAGGAAAATCGTTTGATGTCCTTTTGTTCATCTGTAGTACATTCGGTGGACTAATGCCGAACCCTCTGAAAAGCTTTACCCTGCATATTTGTCCATAGAACTTCTAAGTTCTATCTTAAAACATGCACTTGACACTGTTCTTGATTCTTGCACAGGGGAAGCTGTGTATGTTGATGACATCCCTGCTCCAAAGGGTTGCGTCTATGGAGCATTTATCTACAGCACACATCCTCATGCTCGTATAAAAGGTATCAAGTTTAGATCATCTTTGGCTTCACATAAAGTAATCACTGTTATTGATGCAAAAGACATTCCAAGTGGTGGAGAAAATATTGGATCCAGCTTCGCAATGCTAGGAGACGAAGCACTTTTCGCTGATTCGGTTTCTGAATTTGCTGGTCAAAATATTGGCATTGTGGTACTTCTTAACCACTTCAACTTTCATTCTTTCTGATGAAGGTATCCAGAATTTTGATTAATCATTTTGTTACGTTGCTTATGGCTCAGATTGCTGAAACACAAAATTATGCCCATATGGCTGCGAAACAAGCTGTTATCGAGTATAGCACCGAAAACCTTGAGCCACCAATTCTGACAATAGAGGACGCCATCCAGCATAACAGCTACTTCCATCCTCCCCCCTTTTTAGCTCCTAAGCCAGTTCGCGACTTCAGTAAAGGAATGCATGAAGCTGATCACAAGATTTTATCAGCAGAGGTACATGGCTTAAATTTGTTGAATAGGGCGTACGTCCTAAGTTTACTGACAATTATCCTCACACCTGGCGTATTTGTTTGCACAGGTAAAACTTGAATCCCAGTACTACTTCTACATGGAGACGCAAGTCGCGTTAGCTATTCCCGACGAAGATAACTGTATCATCGTCTACTCATCGTCACAAATGCCTGAGGATACTCAAAGTGTCATTGCAAGGTGCCTTGGCGTACCGTTCCACAATGTTCGTGTTATCACAAGAAGAGTTGGAGGTGGCTTTGGTGGGAAGGCGATGAAAGCAATTCATGTACGTGCCCGAACTATACAACCAATTTTATTTGGGTATTTGAAACATTTTAGTTGGCGGAACCTGATCAGGAAATTGTCGGCAAAAATCAGGTTGCATGTGCATGTGCAGTTGCCGCATTCAAGCTGCGGCGCCCTGTTCGAATGTACCTCGACCGCAAGACGGACATGATAATGGCTGGAGGGCGGCACCCGATGAAGGTGAAGTACTCAGTTGGGTTCAAGTCCGACGGCAGGCTCACGGCCTTGCACCTTGATCTCGGCATCAATGCCGGGATATCGCCAGATTTCAGTCCAGTTATGCCAGATTGTGTTGTAGGTTCTCTGAAGAAGTACAACTGGGGCGCCCTCTCGTTTGACATAAAGGTATGCAAGACTAACCTGTCGTCCAAGTCTGCGATGCGTGCTCCCGGTGAAGCGCAAGGCTCCTTCATCGCAGAAGCCATCATCGAGCATGTCGCCTCAGCGCTCTCAGCTGACACCAACACTATCAGAAGGAAGAACCTCCATGATTTTGAGAGCCTTAAGGTGTTTTTCGAGGGCTGTGCGGGAGAGGCATCGACCTATAGCCTTGTCACCATCTTCGACAAGTTGGCCTTGTCACCTGACTACCAGCGCAGGGCTGTGACAGTTGAGCGTTTCAACAGCGGTAGCCGGTGGAAGAAGCGTGGCATTTCTTGTGTGCCAGTCATATATACAGTGCCTCTCCGGCCAACTCCGGGGAGGGTGTCCATCTTAAACGATGGTTCCATCGCCGTCGAGGTCGGCGGAGTCGAGATAGGCCAAGGGCTATGGACCAAAGTGAATCAGATGACCGCATTCGCGCTGGGTCAGCTATGCCCCGATGGTGGCGAAGGCCTCCTTGAAAAGGTGCGAGTCCTCCAGGCCGACACGCTGAGCATGATTCAGGGAGGCTGGACCGCTGGGAGCACCACCTCTGAAACTAGCTGTGAGGCGGTTCGACAGGCGTGTGCTGCACTTGTTGAGAGGCTTAAGCCTATCAAAGAGGACCTGGAGGCTAAGTCCGGCATGGTGGCATGGAGCTCCTTGATTACTCAGGTGGGGACAAATGTTTTGAAATTTCATTCTTTCAGTAACGTGGCAAGAATTTCCTTTGTGTTAATTTCTCAGATTTCTTGGTCATTAATGGCACTACTTGTTTGCAGGCAACAATGGCGAGTGTGAACTTGTCGGCGCAAGCCTACTGGACCCCTGACCCAACTTCCACAAGCTACTTGAACTATGGAGCAGCTGTTAGTGAGGTATCATGATCCAAACCGCAGCAGTTGTACTGTAAATACATTCTGTTTTACCTACCATGCTACTGGAGATTGCAGCTTCTCTTGTGGTTCATGCTGATGCATGTCTCATTTGCAAGCTGCATATGAACATTCCAGGTGGAAGTTGATGTCCTGACAGGAGCAACCACGATCCTTAGGAGCGATCTGGTTTATGACTGCGGGCAAAGCCTGAATCCTGCTGTGGACTTGGGCCAGGTTAGCTCCGAGACAACTGCCTGTTCGATAAACACCAATGTCTGGATGAAATATGGCTGCTCTGAATTCTTTTCTTGATTTTTCTCAGGTCGAAGGTGCATTCGTGCAAGGGATAGGATTCTTCACAAACGAGGAGTACACAACCAACTCCGACGGCCTGGTCATCAACGACGGCACATGGACATACAAGATCCCTACAGTGGACACCATCCCAAAGCAGCTCAACGTCGAGCTCTTCAACAGCTCTCCCAACCAGAAACGTGTTCTCTCCTCAAAAGGTGATCTCTAGCATGGTTGCATTTTATCAGAACTATGCAATTCTGAGGTTGCTAACAATAATGGCTGCAACTACAATCGCAACCTTGACATTGTGCGATCAAATCTTCGCTTGCAGCCTCTGGCGAGCCACCCTTGCTCCTCGCATCGTCGGTGCACTGTGCAATGAGGGAAGCCATCAGGGCAGCCAGGAAGGAGTTCTCAATTTGTACAGGACCCGCAAACTCCCCGGTAACGTTCCAGATGGATGTGCCGGCAACGATGGTTGCAGTCAAGGAGCTGTGCGGCCTCGATGTTGTCGAGAAACATCTCAGCCTCTTGGCCGCAAATGCGTGAAGAACCATCACAATCAGGAACCGAGCCTAGCTTTGTTCTTCTCATTACGAGGCTAGAAGCAGATTACTTGGAAAGAATGATAGAAATGTGAAACGTGTTACTTTATATAAGCTGCCATATTGTATTCTGCCTATAGAAATGTACTCGCTCTATGTGTAGCCAAGCTTGTACAATATCATTCTTAGCCTGGTAATGTGTTAATAATGCATGCAAGTAGCACTGCACAGTGCTAACCGAACTAGATTCCGATATATTGCTTTGTGTATTACTTTTTGTATCTTGGGTAATTATTTTCTTAGTAAAATTTATCACTGTGGTTAAATTTCTTGATAAAGCATGACGTTGCATTCCTGAACGCTCTACATAAAACCATAGTGTGGGACAAATGATTTCAAATACACTAGAAAATTTCCCGTGCATTGCTTTGGGTGATAATTTATTCGCTTTGGGTGATAATTTATTCGTCACCGGTGAGCCTCCTCGATGAGCCCACGCTTACGCTGACCTGTATGTCGAGTTGTCGACCTCTGTGGGCTAGGCTATTTGCTGGTTATTGTTGGGAGTGAGAATAGGATGAAAAATGACAAGTAAATTTTGGTGCACCCTATGGTATAGTGCTGATTGAATGATAGTGGAACTTCTAAAAAATGATTGATTGGATCGTTATTTGTACCATACACTATATGGTTTATATATATTAAAATTAAGATTATTGATTTATATACATATTTTAAATATGTTTGGTCGATGATGTTACAAGGGCAAGATAGACTTTATTAATGGGAACGACTGAGGCTCAGTCGACTGAGATTTAACAAAATCTCAGTCACCTTCGGTACGTAGAGCATACTGGATTTTTTGTTTCTCGTTCCTAATCAGACTGCTAGTTGCCGCTGGGCCGTACATGTTAACAGGCTTGGGAATCAACTCCATGTTGGGCCACGGGGGCCGGACACATCGTTTGTTTAACCTCAGCACAAAAAAAAAAAATACAGACCACAACCAGCACAGCATATTAGCTCAGCTCGATTAATGTAGGCAATGGTTGAACTTTTGTACGTGCGACTGTTTGCACAGCGGTTATTTCCAAAAAAAATGTCAACTCACGTCTGGAAAATGTTTGAACTTCTGAATTCTTTACGCTGAGGACTACACAAAAAACCATACTTTTATGAAAACAAATTAATCAACTAAAAGACTTTAAAAAAAGATCAATTACAACCAACCAACTGCAACTGAAAAATCTCAGTCACAACCTATTTCCAATTTTTTGAGAATAGCAAGTATCATGACGCATTTAATGGGCTGATATTATTTTTTTGATACTGGTATGAGATAATTTTGTTCAGTAACAACTCACGTGTAATATAAAAATCTCGGTTGCAATACATGTGTAACCGGAAAAATTCAGTTGTGAACACATACAACTCCCCAAGGCAGCACAAATCACGACACTATCCAACGGTTTAGAATATTTTCCTTAGTTGCAACCACGTGCAACATGAAAATCTGAGTTGCAAACCATGTGAAACTTCCTAGGTCAACACGGATCATTAAAAAATCCAATTGCTTAGGAAATTTTTACTCAGTTGCAACCCATGTTCAACCTTGGAAATTTTTAAATTAAATTAAAACAAATTCTTTGCAACCCACATGGAATTGCAAAATCTCAGTTGCAACCCAATTGCAATTAAAAATCTCAGTTACAACCCACTTGCAACTAGAAGATATCAGTTGCAACCCGCTTGTAACTGGAAATAAACTCAGTTGCAACCGACTTGCAACTTGAAAATCACAGTTGCAACCCGCTTGTAATTGGAAATAAACTCAGTTGCAACCGACTTGCAACTGGAAAATCGCAGTTTTAACCCCGTTTGCAACTGAAAAAACTCAGTTACAACCGACTTGCAACTGGAAAATTGCAGTTTTAACCCCACTTACAAGTGAAAAAACTCAGTTGCAGCCCACGTGCAATTGGAAAATATCAGTTGCAACCCACTTGCAACTGAAAAAGTCTTGCAACCCACTTGCAACTAGAAAATATCAGTTGCAACTAACTGAAAATAAACTAAGTTGCAACCGACTTGCAACAGGAGACTCGTAGTTTTAACCCCACTTGCAACTGAAAAAAAGCTCAATTGCAATCGACTTACAACTGGAAAATCGCAGTTTTAATCCCACTTGTAACATAAAAAACTCAGTTGCACACGACTTGCAACTGAAAAATCTCTGTTGCAACCTCACTAGCAACTGAAAAAATCTCTGTTGCAACCCGATTGTAACTGGAACTAAACTCAGTTGCAACCCACTTGTAACTGGAAAAAAACCAATTGCAACTTAAAATCTCAGTTGCAACCCACTTGTAACTGGAAAATCTCAGTTGTGACCGAAAAAAAAACTCAGTTGCAACCCACTTGCAACTGGGAAAAACAACTTGCAGCAAAAAAAAAATCTCAGTTGCAACCCACTCGCAACTAGAAAATCTCGGTTGCTGCTCACTTGAACTAGGAATAAATCCGGTTCTAAATGAAAAAAAATCTAATTTACAACCCACTTAAAACTAGAAGTACGACCCACTCACAAATAGAAAAAAAACTTACTTGACATTCGCAATCAACACAACTCATGATGCAAATTTAACAGTTAAAAAAATTCTAGTTGCAAACTGTGCAACTCCCAGACCACCCGTGCAAGACAAATTCATTAGTTACACACACGGTGTTTCTGTATGTACTAAATCAATTTTTAAAATGTACAACAACTTGTGCGACGTAAAGCCGGTGTCTCACGGACGACCATAAATTCCATGATAAAAGGGCATTAGTTAACAAAAAATGCACATCAGTTTGGTTAAAAAATGAAAAATGACTAGGCAGAAAATAAAAGAAAAAAGATAATAAGTAACCAGTAAAAAAAAAGACAGAAACAAGAAGCGTACAAAAGAATAGCCGTGCTTAACGAACACAACAGAAAAGTCTACACGCATTTGGTTCGTTGCACAACAAAAAAGAAAAGCACATACGCGCCTTAGCCCAAGTCGACGGACTAGAAAAAACCCATCTACGCATACGCTGCCCTTGAGTTACAGAGAAAAGCAAACAAACTGCAGGCTGCAGCACGATATGTTAAAAAACAAATGGCCCAGCACGAATCATGGCACCCTTGATCCGACGGTTAACAGGTTGACTGAGATTTAACTAAATCTCAATTCTGATCAACTTTACATAAACTATTTTAGCCCGCTTGCGAAACCATTGCAGTAGCTGTGCCTTGTCATCGAAGACTTGTAGTGGAGGAATGAAGCAAACACATAAACATCCGCGATACAGGACTTTTTATCGGGTGGTGCTGCCAATCGTTTGATTACATAGTTGATACTACTTGATACAGGATTTAATTTGTACGCATGTTTTCCATTGTCCCTTTGACAAATGTATGCAACTGAAATCTATCTGAATATGATGTTCCTCCGAAGCGTCGGCTGCCCGCACTCCCAGTTCTCCATTGAATCATGACAGCTGCCTGACTAGAATTCGTTTGAAGATTTCGCCTTGCCTTGGCTTGATCATAGCCTAGCTAGCTAGGACTGTGATTACTCTGGATGCATTTGTGGTTGAACCAGATACAGATGCCCTAGTACATCCATCCAAAATTGAGATATGAAACATTCAGACATCGCCCTGTCCTGCTCCTGCAGCCGCCCTGTTGCTCTGAGGTGACGATCCTGCTGCCGCCGCCCTCTTGACGCCCCTGCTGCTGGAGCTTGACTCGGAGTCGCTGGACGCAGACGACGAAGGCGAAGGATCATCTTGGGCGCGCTTCCTCTTGCGGTGATCAGCCGGAGGATCTGATCCAGCACGTAGGACGGCAGGTCCTTCCTTCTGGCGTACTTGACCTCCATCTCCATCCCCGGTCTCCAGAACTCGTACATGTACACCTCCAGCTTGAACTCCTTTGTCGTCGCACGGAGGTCGAACTGCGACTGGGCCTGCTTCTGCTCCTCCTCCTGCTGCTGTGGCTTGGAGAGACCTACGAAGAAGGTGGACGTGCAGTGCTGATCATTGGGCTTGGCGGCGTAGGCTTGTGGGTTGGGATGGCAGAGCAGCATGCCGGCCGTGGCCATCTCGACCCTGATCACCAGCTGTCTCAGCCTTGACTCCACCCACCCCTTCCACTCCCGGAGATCGGCCTCTCCGCCGGCGACATTCACGTCCACCTGCAGGTAGCTCTTGTACGCCTTGAAGAACTGAAACGGCTGGAACAGCTCCTCCCACCCGCGGGCGCCACCGGACTCGGCGATCTCCTGGCTGATGACGCGGCCGACCTCGAGCTGCTCCCTGATGATCCGTAGAGTGGCTTGTGAGACGTTGTAGCAGGAGTTCATGCACGGGTACGCCGGGGTGATGACGGGCATGAGGTGGCTCCTGTCACGGGGATTCCTCCTTGGGTCCCAGACTGGCAGCCCGAGCGCGAGATCGCCGTTGTCGTCGTGCTCGATGGCCTCCAACAGCACCGAGCTGGGCCACTTCCACTGCGCGAAGATCTTGAAGAACCGGGGCACCAGCATGCTCGGCGCGGCGTTGGGGTAGAACTGGCACACGCGCGCCACGAGGATGGCCCATCCGACGCCGCCGAGGAATCCCATCACGTTGGAGTACACGCCCCGTGCCTTGGCCCAGTGCTTGACGCAGCGCAGCATCGTGCGGAACGCGGAACGCGGCGGCGTCCGGGACGAGACGCATGAGCTCGTCGGCCACGCGCACGCCGTTGAGGCTGCGGGCGGTGGCCAGGTCCATGCCCCGGAGCACGGTGCGGCCACGCAGGTCAATATCCTTGGGCACCACGGGGAGGCACACGCTGGCGTAGAGGAGGTCCACCGGCACGCCGCGGAACCTCATCTTCATCACCGGCATGTGCGCGCGCGGCACGGGCTGCAGCTCCGTCACCGCCTCCGTCTCGGCAAGCACGCCTCCCAGCACGTCGAAGAAGTCGTGGTCGCGGTCAATGTAGGAGGGGCCGACAACGAGGGCGTCGATGTCGGAGCCATGGCCGTGAACACCGAGGCGGTACGAGGCGAAAGGGAGGAGCAGGGCCGTGGCCTGCTCGACCATACCGTCGGGGTACCCTCGCTGGGCGGTAAGGCGCTTCACCCATCGATCTAGGACGCCTTGGAGTTCCCGCAGCACGTCTTCGCGCGCAGCCGACTCGCCGGAGTTCTCGTGCAAACCGGCTTCACGAAGAAACATTTCTAGCCGCGAGGTGCTCTCCAGGTCGGCCGGCGTCGGGCTGACCAGAGAAATTGGCTGCTTGATGGTGTCCATCGAGATTGGGCTAGGCATGCAAGGAGAATTCGATGAGGTCCTGGCTTCTAGATGTGGGATTGATCTTTATGTATAAAAATCTAATATCACATTTTCTTCCTTGTAGTATGGCACAAATCTTACATATCATTGTTCTTTGAAGGAAGCATCATGAAAATTCATAAGAAAATAAATATATGTTGCATCTGTAATAAAGGTTTTTTTTTCCTTGCATAGAACTGCATACAAAAATATCGATACATATACAATACATGAACTTTTGTGCTCAACAGGTTTTTTTCTGTAAAATTCCTAAACGATGCAAATAACAACAGCCAAGGTAGAGCAACACATAGAATCTTATATTTACTAATTGGAGGCACCATACGAGGCTTCACGTTAATCCTCAAGGTTAGAAAATTTTGTCCGTCCGATTTGCCAATAATCTATCCGAAGCCGTTGGATTAGAGTTGATTGCCAAACGCGCAAGCGGGCCTCCTGTCGCACGTAATGTTCGTGCGCTTGAGTTCGAATCCCAGGCAATGCATTCTGCAGATAAGTACTCCGTAGTTAATTAATTCGTCCCATGCGGAGGATTATTTCCCATTAATCGTCATCAAACAGGTTACGTCTCCGCAGGTGATGCGGACGGCCGGACTGCAACATGAGCCACCCATCAGCCGTAGTATCTCAGGCGGCAAGGTTCAGATCCGTCCAGCTCTGATCTGTAAAATTCTAAGAGATATAGTTCTGTTTTTTAATGGATGCATTGGTTGATCCTCTCGGTGCAAGCACATAATATATTGATTGGGTATGATGCGTGTGCACTTGCTCTGTTCGCCGGCCCCGCGTCAGTTGATTTCTTATCGTTTTTACTGCTGCAGATATAAACCCATAGCTAGACTATGATCTTACCGTTAGGGCTATTTCCATATTCTGTGCATCGATAGATCAAATCCTGCAGGAAAAATTGGAGCTGCGCGGACATATGAGTACACACTTCAAGTCTGAATCCTTTGCGGCGGCAGGTCAGTCAACTGTTTTTTTTTTGTGTGGTATTCCTAATATTGTCCATATATATTTAATTAAGATTGCACGTCGGATCTAAATCCAGCATGTTGTCATTCCTACAGTGTATATTCCAATTCTTAACGAACCAGCTGCTATCCAAGGTGCACTTACTTCATCCATGGTTTTACTTAAAGTATTATTTTCTTATACATCTATTTATATTCGATGCTAATACATAGTAGAAAGTTTCAGGTACATTAGGATATGAAATATATTTAATACAAGTCTTTTATGCCTCGGTATGTTTTTTTTTCTGCAAGAAAGTGTTGTGAGTTACTCCCTCCGTATAAAAATATAAGTCTTTCCACCTACTTTCCACACATATGTATCTAGACATGTTTTAGTGCAAGGTTAGTACGCAAATTTTTGTTAGCACAATGGAAAGAGGAGATAGATACACCTGCACCCACCTTAGCACACTCCTTGGACTTATATGGACGAGAAACAAATTCTAATACCATCTATTAAATCGCGATGGATGTAGTCAGGTATGATCAGGAGAAATAAATAGAATATTTCATTATAGCTTATCATCGAAGGGTGTATTTACAACAAATAAATAACTATTAAAATGTGGTGACCCATGCCATGCAGTTTGGTCATTTTCTAAATAATTTTGAGCGTAAATCGTCTCAATATCAAATAGTGATACATAAATATAATTTAGTACAAAAGAACCATTTTGTGATTTATAAATTGTGAAGATGGTCATTAATAAGTTCAGTCAATAGTACAGTAGATCACGTGAAAGCTACACGTGTAGAATTTAAAATTCTTATTAGGATATTTGTAATTTCACGGTCATATTTGTGAGTGCAAATATTTCTTTCTTGCCATGTTTTCTTACGTTCAAACTATAATCAGGTTAATATGTTGGTTCAAATGGTCAAACCAAGTTCAAAGAAGGCAGTAAGCATGTGTTTAAATAACCTAAATATCCGAAGATAAAGACAAGCCCGTGCGAATGCACGGGTTGTCGACTAGTTTATATAATGGAATCTGGAAAATCAAGTATTTTGTTATCAGTTACGAATGACATGGAAATTATTATTCCGCACCCCAAAAAAGGTTACGTAAAGCTAACAATTTAAACACTCACTTCAAAATCATCAAGACGTGTAATAGCTTCATTGGAGACATTTGCCAGTATTATATTGATCGATTTCCTGAACCACACATGCATCTGACACTTGTGAGCCCGGATAACAAATTTAGCATACAAATCCGAAGTTTTTGTATAAACTGGGCATAAAATATACCAAATCGGCATCTCGAAAGCTCAAACTTGCGACCCATGACCCATCCCCTACTACTTTCTGATGTTTTGCTAAAATTATGACTTACACAAACCTGATCCAATCCACATATACTCAGTGGTGCATAAGAAAAAAAGATCTGCAGTTGAGTTGGACTGCAGTGCCACGAACTGAAATGTCTGATAGACGCATCTAATAGACTATCTGCATGCTCAGGTAAGCTCCCAGTGCAGGTTAATTTCTTAACTAATTTGCATGCCAATTAAGGAAAATTAAAATGAAGGATCACACATTAACAGGTGTGAGACTGTGGCTGTGGCAAAACTTGGCAGGTAACATGTGAAGTTTGAACGGAAGAGAAAGGAACAGGCACGTGAGAACCAGAGGAACCTGCACATTTTGTCGAGCAGGTGGTAGGCAGAGTGGTTCGCGCCGTGGTACACTACATAAACACCGTGGTTGAAGACCCTCCAGCGGAGCCGCCGCTTCCTGTTTTCGTCAGAGTCGATGCATCAGACCATAGCGAGGGACGAAGTGGAAGAAGACAAAGGTAAGGCCTGGAATCAAGAGAGGAAACATTACCGGCGACTCGTCTTTCTCCCCCGCAAGAACACACCGTTGCCATGGCGCAGGGCCAGTCTTGCATCCAAGTGCACTGCCGGCTACCGCTGCTGTGGCCAGCCCCAGCGGAAGAAGGCCACGTCCATGCCGCGCCGCATCTGGACCCGCAACACATATTCACCGGAAACCGAAACGGTGGCACGGGATTCGACTTCGAACGGCCAAAAATCATAGCGGCGGAGGCAGCCATGGCAGTGGCGGGCGTCGCTCCCTCCACTCTAGCGACACGGGACGCGGAGGAGGGTGACATCGCTGGAGCGGGTCGTGTAGCGGTGGATGGAGAGAGAGAGGATGAGATGCGAAGATATGCTCTGGTGGAACGGCGAGAAAAGGCTGCGGTGGAGCGCGGTTGGGCGCGGCGGCCGCGTGTGCACGCGCGCTACCCGAAAGCGGCGGCGCCGCTCCATTTTGGTCGCCGGAGCGTCGCCGACGGCGAGCGGACGCGGTGGTCGGAGGAAGCCCACTGCGGCGTCGATTCCGCCGCGCGTCGTGCAACCCAGCACGCGAGACTCGCCGGAGATGGAGAGGAGCCGGCGGCGGAGCTCCGTGCGTGCTTCGATCTGACGGGGGAGGAGCAGAGCGGCGGCGTCGCGCGTCGGCAGCGGCGGCGACCTCAGCACCGCGCGGGAGGGAGAGAAGAGGGAGGGGATGTGAGATGTTTTTGCAGAAAAATCCTTTGGTTTTATGAAAATTACAAATAGGTCCCTCGCGGCGGACACTGTTCAACACTATAGCTACTGTTCATTAGAAGAGTGCTCGAGCGACAGTGCTCGAGCGCGGAGAGGCCACGAAACGGCATGTCTTTTATATAGTTAGTAATAGCGAGAACGTGGTGAATCCTAGCGCTAGTCGGACTCAGAGTGGAAATCAAACTAAACTTACCAAAATTAGTTACTCCTTTTCACGAGCTAGTTGTATAGGTTACATGTTGGAGTCGGACAAGGAGGACTAGCTAGGTGTGAGTACTAGTCACGGGTTGTTTCCGAGTTAAGAGTTGTAGACTTGGAAAATGCAACTCCACAGCTATGAGTTATTTGAGACGTCCACGATCCGTGCATAAATTATTAATTAATCTTTAAATATCAATGTATTATAAATAATTTATGTATTTACGTAATTTATTTTTTAGAGTCATGTACTAACAATAAGTTTATGTACATGTATTGACCAAAAAAATTAAAACCACGCATTAACATATTTTTATTTTATTAACAAATAATTTAATAAGAATAATATCGTCCGTTGGATGCAAAATCAACGATCATAATAAGCAGGGAGATCTTCATAGTTGTGGAAAAACCGCGTTGGTAGACTTGGCAAGTGTTGCCGTATGCATTTATGTCCGACTAAAGAGTCCTTGGAAAGGTGCACTTGCAACCAGTTTTATACCAAGATATTTCTCATTTCTTGAGAAATAAGGAGAAACAATAAGAGGAAGGAGACATGTTTTGGTCCATAGTAGTTAGTATAGATCGGTCAACTTAAACCCCTAAATCACCCATGAAATGAGAGTCCCACACGTGCCACGAAATATCGCTTACGGTACAGTTTTATAACCATCGCTGAGTTCTATAGCCGTGTGTGATGTCGTGTCCATCACACACAGTTGCAACGAACGAAATATGTGTGATATACTGCACACGATTAATATAAATAACTCGTCTGCGAAGTTGCATGACATCACAAGTGTTGATAATCCAACCGTGTGTGTATTGCTAGATATAGTTTTTCCATATCGATTGTCTACAATTTTACGAAACTTTATAAATGATAATTTGAATCGACACATGTTTATTTTGCAAAATGCAAATTTTATTAAGGAACGGTTATTGTTTAGCTTTTATTTCTTCACGCTTCCCTTTCCCGCCGTTTTGCCGCCTTCTCGTCTCCCTGCGCTTGTCTTATAAAAATACTAGGAGCGTCTTCAGCCGCCACAATGCCTCATTAAAAGTACAAAATCGATGATGAGATGTGTTTCCCCGTGGCGATCAGGAAACGCCACGCGTGTTGAAAGCACCTTGAGAATCTAGGGTGACACCGTTGTTGCCCCGCGGTTGGTCGATTACGGGGCCACGGGATCCCCGTCCTCACACCGCAAGGTCACGGTGTCTAAGCCTCCTCCTCCACCATTCCCGCCTCCCCCCTCTCGTTGTGTGAGTCCATCCACTCGATGATGGAGGCGGAGGAGGAGCACTACCACAACTGCCTGGTCGAGTACGGGGTTGTGAGATTCCCGTCCTCGCGCCACCGGGTCACGACGTGCATGCCTCCCCCGCCTCATCGCCTAGTCCATCCTGTGTGCGGAGACACTGGTGGACAACACTGATTTGGTGATGTCAAATTCATCTTGTCGGTCGATCTCAGTTATTTTGATGAATTCGATCGGAGGCATAAGCATGAGGAGCTCATGTTGGTGGACGAGTCCATCGCGATATGGCACCGCGTGGAGGCCACTAGTTCATCACGTGGTGGAGGACTCCCACCTGTAAATAACTGTATGGTTTTTGAAAAGGACAATATCATCAAAACATATCAACATGCGATTTAGTTTTGAAGATCTCGTCACGACTAGTTCCACAGTGAAAGCATATACTTAATCGGACCAGCGGTTTGATGTATAAAACATTTTCAGATTTTCACATGTAACGCTGATGATGTAATCACTTTTGTCTTTTACTATCTCCATGCAATAGCCAGATCGGCACCGGCCGTGCTCTCACGTGGACACGATTCAGACAACAACTGTAAGAAGCGTTCTACATATTTGCCAAATCTAGAAAGTTATTTACGTAGTCGTGGCCGTTTTAAATAGGACAGGACTAGGCGTCCTGGATCTTTCCGTCTGTCCGATGCGTTCACAGGTAACCGTCCGATCCAGCTCCCACCAACCCAATCATCGTGCCCAAACGCGCTCACCCCACGCGCTACGCCTGCCCTGTCTCTGGCAGTCGGCGTGCTACGCCCTGCCCTCGTCTCCAGCAGCAGCCGGCACCCTCCGCCCCACCCCCGTCTCCGGCGGCAGCCGACGCCCTTCGACCGGCGCGCTCCGCCCCGCCCCGTCTCCGGCAGCAGTGGAGCCCTCCGCCCCGCCCCCGTCTCCGGCAGCAGTGGAGCCCTCCGCCCCGCCCCCGTCTCCGGCAGCAGCCGGCGTCCTCCGCCCGGCGCGCTCCGCCCCGCCGCCGTATCCGGCAGCAGTCGGCGTCCTCTGCCCGGCGCGCTCCGCTCCGCACCGCGTCTCGCCGCCGTCGTGGCCTGGCAGCACCGCGTCTCACAGCCGGTAGTAACGCCGTCCTGCCTTGGTAGCAACGCCCTCCTTCTTTGGTAGCACTGCGTCTCGCCGCTGGTAGCATTGCCGTCGTGCTCTGGCACAACCGCGTCTCGCCGCTGGTAGCACCGCGATCGGGCCATGACAAAACCACGTCTTGCCGCTGGTAGCACCCCCGTCGTGCCCTAGCGGCATCACCATGTTGCAGCACCGGCACCCTCCGTTCGAAGCACCTCCCCTGAGCGTCGCTGTCCTCCCCTGCAGGTCCGTTGCCGGCCCAATCCTCGGCAGCTCGGACGCCCACCTGTGCAGCTCCGGGCGCCCACCCCCTACAGCTCACGGCCTGCTCTTTGCAGCACGGCGGTGACGGGGATGGAATAGCGGCAGTAGCAAAAAGTATCCTACCGAGGATACACAACGAAAGAACCATGGTAGAAAATCAAAGATCCACATTACTGGTGTGGTACAAAATCACAGAACGGTTGTAGCAAAAAATTCTTCAAAATGATGCAAAATCACACATCGTTTGTAGCAGGAGTTTTCTTCAAATGATGCAAAATCACACAGTGGTGCAAAATCGCAGAAAGGTTGTAGCAAAAAATTCTTCAAAATGATGCAAAATGACACAACGTTTGTAGCAGAAAATTTCTTCAAATGATGCAAAGTCACACAACGACACCACCCGTTCGTAGCACACAACTCCGGTGCGCAGCACCTACCCTGCACTCCTCCTGGACAGAAGCGCGGGATGTCAACGCCGGCGACCTCGCCTCAGAAGCGATGCCGCCTCCTTTGTTAGCAATGCCATGCACCGTCGATAACAACGCCCTGAGCCATCGGTAGTATCGATCTGTGCCGTCGGTAGCATCGTTACGTGCCATCGGTAGCAACGTCGCGCGCCCCGGGTGGCATCGCAAGCTCGTCGGTAGCAAATGTCATGCGCCGTCGGTAGCATCGCCGGCTCGTCGGTAACAACGTCGCGAGACATCGTCTCTTGAAGAAAAAATTGCAACATGTGAAAAAACAAAATTTGCTACAACAATTATGTGGATTTGCATTTCAAAGAGAAACTTTTTGCTACAAATCTTTTCAAAATTTGCATCACATTACAAAAATACATCATCTGAGTGAACAAAAATTGCTACAATCATTCTGCGCGTCAAAAGAGAAACAAAATTTCTACAACCACATATAGCAAAAAAAAAGTAGAAAAAAAATGCTCTAATGATGGTCCAGTCGGGCTGGATGTCGACGACGAAGGCGCTCTGTACCATCTCCTCGGGCTGGTCGTTGATCGAAACCCATTAGCTATTGCAATGACATATCGAGAGTAGTAGTTCGTTCAGCACCCGATTAGCTAATCTGGAAATAGTTCCTTAGCTCTTTTATAGTTCGTTAATGACCTCAACGGTTGAAATGGAATTGACTTTTTATTGGCATTGGAAACATATCACATTATGGCAGGGCAACGTTTCACAATTTAATGAATCCTCCACTTATTTGCCTACCTATGAAAAGTGAGATGAGAGCTTTGTGCTAATAATTGATTATAAAGGTGTACCTATCGACCCCAGGTAATTAATGCCCTGTCCTTCTACTTGAAAAACGTTACGTTAGACTTGACCAACTGTTAATACCAATCCGGCAGCAATAACTACTACTAATGCATATTCATATCCCACTAGTAGACTTAGCAGACTGTGACCTAGCCAGTCTATTTGTTGACAACAGACCAGTACTATCCATCAATGCCACAAAGACCATAGACGACCTCTATTTCGTGGAAGAACTCCTTCTCATATGATGCAGGGCAATAAGACCAACTGCCCGCCCTACCTAGTGAGAAGAAAGCTTATAAATATAAGCATAAACGAATTCCTAGCCGAGCCCTATACTTACCTGCTTGTGAAGAAACAGCAAGAAAAATTCATATTCTGATAGATAAGAGTTATATAGGAATCGAAATAGTCTTTTATTTTCTTTTTAAAAATAAAAATAGATTTCATTGATGGCGAAGGAGAGCTTGGTGAAGTTTGCGAAGGGGGTCTTCTCGAGCATGGTCCAGTCGGGCTGGATGTCGATCGAGGGCTTGGCGGACGACTGCTGGTTGCCGCGGAAGTGGTGGCGCGAAGGGGATGGAGGCGGCGGCGCGGCCGGGGTCTCGGGAGGGCCCAGCCGTCGGGGTGGAAGGGGACCACGCCCACGTAGAAGCCCATGGCTGCGGCGGCGGACAGGATCGGGAGTGGCGGCGCCGGCGAGAGGGACAGCGGAGTCGCGGGGCTGGCTTCGCATCAGCACCGGCGAGAGGGCGCAGCGGAGGGGCGAGACTGGCTGCGCATCGGCGCCGGCGGAGGCGCGGCCTGGCTGCGTGCGAGCGTTGGAGAAAAACGAGTGGATGGGAGTAGCGCTGGAAAGAGATAAGGTTGGTGGCCATGACTCCTTTCTTTCGTGTGGACGAGGGCACGTAGCACGCGCTGGACCCGGGGACGGGAGCGTGAGATCCCCCTGATGATTACAAACCTTTTCCTTTTAAATTGGACCCAGGGGACGTGATGATTACAAACCTTTTCCTTTTAAATTGGACCCGGGGGACGGGAGCGTGAGATCCCCCTTTTTATGATTACAAACCTTTTCCTTTTAAATATGCTTCCGGGAGGCAACCTGTTTATATATGTTTCATTGTGTTCTGTTGTAACTACTAGCTAGTACGTTTTTGTTTTGGGTTTTATCTGTTTTATGCTTACACTTTTCTAAAGTCATTTGAGACTTAAGAACAAATCCTCCTTCCCAGAAAGGTAATGCACATGACTAAAAGGATACACTCTATTTAACACAAAATCTCGTAAGCCAGCTACTCAGCTGGTGGCTTTAAGGCAACGTCACAAAGCCCGAAGTTACGTCCGGGCAAAACCAGCCTACTTGTTATCACTCGGGGTACAGTGACAGGATATAGTAGAAGTTTCTCCAATGCGGGCAAACATTTTGCAGCTGAGAAACAACACCACGGGCGATACAACAGCAGCAGCTCACTTCCTGCGGCCCTTAGATTTCTTGGATTTTTTCTTGCTCTTCTGCTCCTTCGGCGCCGCCTTCTGTGAGCTAGGGGCGGCAGCGTCCGCTTCTTCCATGACCGGTTCCACCTCGTTACTTCCTCCTGTGTCAGGTTCATTGTCTGAACATCCGGTCTGTTTGCCCGCTCTGTCGGTCTGCAACCAGGCAAAGCCTGAGGCTACAGTCCTTCTGCCGGCTTCCTTTATGGATGCACATTCGGAAGACAGAACGCTGATGATCGTCTGCAGTTTGTTCTCACCATCTTGCCACATCGAGTATAGGTCCTCTACAGTCAGACAGGCTCCCTTCTCCAACCTGTGATCACAAATCATTTTCACAAGCAAATGGTAAATTTTCAGAAGATATGGGGATAACCTACTCATTCCTTATCTTAAGCCAAACGGAGGTACATACAATGGCGAAGAACGAACGTTTTCACAAGATTTAACTCATATTTCTCAATAGATTGCAATACCGGATTTGTACTGCCACTAAAACTCAAGAGTCAGTGAAAATTTAACATTATCTTACCTTGCAGAACGGACTTCGAACTCACTGCAGACGTGCCTGACCTCTTCCAATAATTGTGCGCCGATCTTTTCTGGAGGGCCTCTTTGCTCCAGCCACGAAACAGTATCTCTAAGAAATTGCACGATGGTGGTTGCTTCTTTCTGCAAAGATTAGCTTTTAGAACAACCCAGCAATGGCGAAGCAGGACAAACAGGAAGACAACCAAACAGCATTAGAATGTACGAAACTCACATGGCCCTGCTTGTTGGCTTGAAAAGCCTCAAACTTTACCCAGAAGAAAGTACCTGATAAATTAAATCTATTATTTCACTTGTACTCTCCATCTTATTATCTCCAACAGCCTTAGGAATGTTTCCAGTAACGTTGCAGGATTGTTACCATCAGATGTTTCTGGCAGTGCAGTCTCTTGCTTTACAGGACTTGGCTCTTCAGGACAAAGAAGAGCCATTACCTTCGGAACATCACGCAAATCCGCTGTGCTAATCGTACAAGCGTTTAGGTTTAGGTTTCGACAGATTGCTGGGCCTTTGGGACCCATAACTACCATATGATCTCCGATTGCAGCGAGTGCATCAGCAAGCACTCTTATGAAGTTGGCCGGCGTGCGATGCCTCATTTGCAAAGTTGGTACAATCTTCTCAGAGAACTCGTAAGGTAGATCCTTAAAGACCATATGCTTCAGAAGAGTCTTTGTGACCTCATAGCAACTCCCCAGATCATGAGTTAGCATCAGTGGATAAAGTGTGACCACTAGTCTCAGGAGGACTGCAGTGGGTGAACTACTAGGAGTTGAAGTCTTCCGTGCCCACTCCCAGAGCATATCCTTGTCTGTCAAGATATCCATAATTGTCTTGAATATGAAACGCCCAGATAAGTATGCCATATGATCAAGATCGGAATCTGGGCTCGGATTAGATACCAGGCAGGTGTCAAGGTAAAGCTTGCTGGTACGGCACTCCAGCATATTGACCAACAGAGATTTCGTGCAGTATACACGACCTTTCTGTAGAAGGTATGACGAAGCCAAGAAACCAAGGCACTCCATAAGACCCACATAGCACATTGGGGATATGTAGTCCAGTTCATCCCTCCACCTCACACATAGAAGGTAAAGTCCAGAGCAACCTTAAATTTCAGGATCAAGGAGGATCTATCAAGGCCACTGTCAAGAAATGTCTTCAAACATGAAAAAATTCTTCCCACTCAGAGTCATTGTCCAGGTACTGTAGTAGCCTTGAAAGTAAACATCGTCCAATCGCCCTGCATGGAGCAGTAGCATGGTTGTTCTCCCAAGATGACCATGAGTCAAAATTTTACTTTTTGGCCGGAGATTTGCACAAAGGGAATCAGCAATCAGACCATATGCAGCTGGTGAGTCAAGTATCGTAGGCAAGGGCTCCTCGTTGTCCCATCACTCCAGACAAGAAAAACTAACTCAAAGAAGCGACCCACGCAGAGAACAGAGAAGCTTCTTAACTTCATGGTACTTTTCTGCAGGCTGAACTCTGGTTCTTCCAAAAACTTAGCTATCTCATTTATAATAAGGATAGTTTTCACCAGGGAATATGAAGATGCCGGCTTTGGAGGAATTTGAACAATGGACTCCAACTTCTTAAGCACACTCAGACCAACAGAAGACAGCTCATTCATCAAGAAAGACTGAGCACATGAATGGAACTGAAGGACATCCAGCCAACATCTGTTGCCATCTTGCTGCAAAGGATTTCTGCCTGCACTATAGAGCCAACTTGAGTTCATGTCAAGCACAACATATCTGTCATCTTCACCATCTTTCCTCAACCCAAAGTACTTAGCACAAAAATCTTCATACATAACTTCATCATCATTGAATTCAGGACCATCAGTGTGTCGAAGATGAGATAGTACGTTGACTATGATTGACTTCCAGTGATTCCAGGCATACGCTAGAGTATGTGGTGATATCTGGTTACGAGCCACCATATCATTACAGCTACATACATCTTCAGAGCCCCCTAATTCCAAATTGTATTCAGAGACTCGAGACTGAAGATGAACATCGAGGATCAAACGGGAAGCAACAAATTCAACGAACAAGTTTCCACAGTTTCTGCCGTCAAACAATGTACAATTTAATCTGGAAAGAGACTTGCGCACATCTGACAGTGCATCAGCTTCCAGGCTAGCAAAGGAGTAGAAGCACTCAGAGACATTCGTCGCCATTTCTTTGACTTTTGCAAGCAACCGTTCTTTCTCTGCATATTTTTTGAGAGGCCAGCCTCTACTATTTGAAGACCACAGGGAATCTACAACGATATGGAGGAGGAGAAGCCGCGTTGCATCCTCAAATGAACCTGCCTTCTCTAGCATTTCTACCTCCAGTAAGACATCTCCTTTATGCTTTGCTATTCCTGCAGCTTCAAGGAAATTACCCTTTTCCATCTCTAAACTTAACAGTTCATCAACAAGACTCCTAGAGTTTAAGAATGCTCGTACATGATCCATAGAACTGAAAGCCTTAACAAAAGGCATCATATGCTTGATGTCACCACGCTCAAAATAATGCTGAGCACAATTTTCAAGGTACGTCTTTCTAATTGCAGAAACTCCAATTTGGAATTCTCAAGCAAATGTTCCTCCTCCAACTGTTGCAGGAACTGCAAGCCAAGATTGAATAATTGCTTTCCTTTCGAGCACATCGATAAACACTTGGTGTAACATTCAGCTCTGAAGTACAATTCAGCTGCCTCTGACCAGCACTCAGCCCGGCAAAACAGTTACCAGCATCCTCAAGCCTGGAAGCACCACATTTTTGCATATAGATCATACCTATGACAATGCAGAAAACAATGTTTAGTCAGACAGAGCTGTGTGGAGTTTATGTATACGGTCTCTTCAAGATGTTTAAAAAATTGAAGGTGTTTACGTAACGGTAACTCTTTAGGAACAAGTTGTTTGTAAAACGTTGTGGAATTGATAAATCCAGACCTGCTTTTTGAAATCACCTAACTGATATAGCAGGCAGCAGCTTTCTCATGCATGCCTATAGACTCATAGATTTCTGATGCTGTTTGCAATGAAGCATTGCCCTTCTCCAAATTTGTGGCCTTTACACGGTCAGCAGTTGCTACAAGTCCAGCAGCTCTAGCCCACTTCTCTCTGTATGCATCACCAGCTTTTTCAAAACACATCGTAGCCATTTCGAATTGCCCCTCGTTGAACAACTACAAGAAAAAAGAACATTTCTGAGATGGAATAACAACTGCGGAGAGAAGTACAGTAAAATTGTAACTAGGTATGCATCCATCTAAAAAGAATTTTTGTGCACAGACCAATTGTTAGAAAAAAAGGCGCATAAATTTCATGAAACTAAAAGGTCATAAAACATAACTGACTCTCCACAGGAAACAATTAAAGATAACTAACCTTGGTACCCCGTAGCCTCCAATCATCAGTACTACTTCCTGTCCGCATTGCTTCAATGAGAGAAGAATCAAGTAATCTAACCTCTACAAGACACAACTTCTTCCAGTAGTCAAACATTGGTCGACAGTAATCATCAGTATTTTCACATATCCACAGCCTTTGCCTAGTGCGTGTGATTGCAACATAGAGTTGCTTCAGCTCTGAGCAGAGAAGATTATGCTTGCTACTGTCGAAATCCGGATGAGATATCTCCTCAGATGGTGCTATAATATCTTTATCTTTCATGTAGCCATACAGAACTCTCCATTTGTTTCTTAAAGGCGATGAGCCAAAAAAGTTGTACAACAGCACATCCTATACAATGTCTTGAAAGTAAGTAAGAATACTCAAAATCCTAAAACAAGGCATTTTAATTTATATAGTAAATTGCATAATGAACACAGATGGAGTGAATTTATATGCTCATACCTGGAACTCGAGGCCCTTACATTCAACAATGGTTAAAATAAGAGCCTGTTTACCAACAAGATCAACAATTTGTTTTTTGGTAGCATCATCACGAACTAATATGACTTGCTCAGCACCAAACCCATGCATGTTACCATGCTTACTTTTGATTTCTCCAAATATAGTCATGATTGCATTTTCATCGTTACCAGACTCCAGCAGCACGGGAGCTTCTCCATATACAAGTCCTGTCTCTGGATTAAGCTTGTCAACACTTGATGGGAAAAAGAAGTACAAAAGGCTCATGATACTTTGTGCCATATGAAGGATGCCACAATGTGTGCGAAAGTTTTGAGTAAGTTGGAACATATCAGAAAGTTGGACTTGTTTTCCATGTCCTTGATTAGGCGCTTCAGTTTCTGAGAGAAATGCAGTATAGTAAAGTGAACGGATATCTTCAAACCTGAAGTCAATACCCCTTGCTATAGTCTGTGCAGTGTCACCAGCAAAAAGGAAGCCTTCCTTGAAGTTCTTGCAGACATACTTAAGAAGTGCTATTTGTGTCATAGTTAGATCCTGCACCTCATCTATGTAAACAAAATTCACCAGATCTCCATTGTAGCCCTCGGATACAAGACTGAGGTGAAGACTATTGACAAAATCTGACAGATCAAACTCTCTGGCAGTCGATTTCATACTCTCGTAAGCAATGAAAATACTGTAAATCCTATCTCTCTTCTCACTGTTCAGCGATGAAAATCTTTTATCCGAGAGCATTACATAATCTTGTCTTCCAAGTTTGCTAGTATAAGGCCTGCTTGCTTGATATCTACCCTTTACATGAGAAATTATTTCAGTGAAGACAATTGATGCATCAAGATTCTTGGTCAGGTCTGCATTAAAACGAGGCCAATAGGAAGCAGCAAATTTCTCATAGGTGACTTCCTTCGATTCAATAAATGTTTGCAGTGCACGAGATTTTGAATGCCCTCTCTCAGTGCTAGAGTTAAGTTCACCATAAAACACATCAAAAAAGGATGTCCGACATGTTCCATCAAGCATCATCAAGAACTTCCGATATGTTATAGTAAGAGGATAGTGATCATGAGGTAGATTGCTAAAATTGTCAGGTATTTCTGTAAACTCTTCCTGGTCATCAAAGATGTCATGCATGTGAAGAATGCTAGGCTGACCAGAGACATCACCAGAGCCGAACCTACAAAGGGTTGAAAGAACTTATCACTAATATGATGAACATGGTTGATACCACTCATTAAACAACAAAAGTAAATACCATTCGAAGAGTGTAAATTTCAAAACAAAACAAAAAACTCGCTCGGTTAGCTAGTCGCGTGAGCAAGCCCAGCCCACCCACATTCAAGGACTTTCCTACGAAGTGTATGGTTGTGGTTTTCTTCAATACAAAGACACGAGGGCTAGTCCTCATTAGGATAATGTTATTTGCAATTATTAAAGTACATTAGCGAGAAAATGTATCTCAGATGGATAAAACCGTTAACCGTTTGAAAGGGCATGCCAAAGGAAAATCTGAAAAGTTTTAAGTTAAAATAAAGTACGCTCGCAAACAAAATAATTTTAAATATAAAAATGGAGTGAGTACAGTAGAAAAAATCTTGAACCAACTTGTGCACAATTTCTGTCCATTTTAAATATATATATAAATAATAATTTCGAAAATGCTAAACATGGGTAAACTACTAAACATGGCTTCAGTTCAACAGACTTACCTTTTAAGTCCGGAAATGTGATTCTTTATGGCTGAGCACAACTTTGGGCTTACAGTGATAAATACTTGTTTCACAAAACTTTCTTCTAGTCATTCAGTGGCATAATACTTTTCTCATCCAACCCAGACAAATCGTCTTCATCCAAATTTAGACCTTGGGAGGCAATCAGTGACTGTTGCTCTTTTTGAATCAGTTTCATTGTCAATATAGTGGTTTTTCCGGTGCCTGACCTCCCAAGTATAAAGCTAGTGAGCGGGAATTGGATTATCTCCTTCTCTTCATCAGTCAGTTCAAAGGGGATATCGATTTCAGAACCATCAGAAGCTGTCAGCAAATGCTGTGCCACTCCAGAAGATAATGAGTAGAATTTCATCAGCAAGAAGCTTTCGCTAACTTTTGAATTTTCCATAGCATATGATGTATCCACGAGATCATGCTCTTCCTGAGCATCAACTTTACAATCCTTCTTATAGCGAATAATTTCATGATCAACATCCCAAACCATAGGAACCTCCAGTTTCCTGTTATCCACCAAAGAAAGGAGGCAAAAAATAAGAAGAATGTCTACAAGCAGCTCACTCGTAAGCATGAGCATTTACAAACCTTCATTTTCAAGCTTCAAAGGTGAAAGAATCCAAGGAACCTGAGAATAACCAGTAACAATGAACAACACATACCCGAGTGTCTGCACTCTTTTGCAGTGATCCAGATAATCATCTGTGTACATGGAAAAAAGGTACTCTAGACGGCGTACGGTTCTTTCAACATGCTGTTGCGACAGTAGGTCCCAAATTCTTATCATCTGGAAATACCTGCTTTCACTTTTCTCGACGTCAGTACTCCAAACAAGATAAAGGTCCCTTATCTTGTATACTTTTGCAAGATTGGAAACACCAGGTATATCTAAGTTCCTGACTGTTGTTCTCCAACCACCACCAAGTTTGATAAGCTTTTGGAGTATTTCCCTCCTGAGCTGTGATGATTTTAGCTTGGTGAAGGACTTTCTAAACTCATCACTAACAATGACCTGTTGAATTTACCAATACACAAATTAGAGCCTGGAAAGAATGAATTCAAAAGAATAACAAGAACAGGTATGTTTGAAAAAAAATAGGAGATTCACAAGATGGTTTGTAAGCTATGAAAAGAACCATATATTGACATAGCATGGTGCAAAGTAGCACATGTCCCTGTAAACGTAATTACAAACAGCATAAAGAGGCAACCGACCACGATGATGGTTCCAAAAAGTAAAGACATATTTGTTCATGACCACGGAAAAAAATCGAGTACTCCCTGAAAATAAGCATGAGTATCATCACACATGTGCGTGCATGTAGTTTGCATTCCAGTAAACTATACACATAACCAAACCAAATTTAAAAAAACTGAATCAAGCATCCAAACATGTGTATTTTGAACTAAGGTCGGCAAAATGGCGCAAAGCTACATAGCCACCCAAGGTGGCACGAACCCAACTAACAGAGCAAAAGCTACAAAACTAAAATACCAGCAAAAAAGAAAGGAGGAAAAGAAGGCACAATTAGAGAGAGCACATAAAGTTTTTTTTAATCGAAAGCACATGAAAGTATGGTCAAAGTCAAACTGATTAAACATCACTAAGTTACTTACCTTCCATCTGGTATTGCTGAAAACAGCTGAATCAGCATTAAGAAGATCGTCAAGTTGATCAAGCTCTTGCTTTACTTGCAAAACCAACTTACATATGGCGGCGTCGTTGGTGGCATTGAAAACACATTTACGCCTTTGAGCATCAGCAACAAGGTCTGTCCAGACAGTATCACTTTTGTGCAGTGTATGAGCATTCCCAACAATCCAAAGACAGTGCCTGCATCAAATAAAGCATCCATCAGATGATTTATATTATAGTCTGACAAACCGTGAACAGTACAAAAAAAGGACACAAAAAAATAATAAAAAAATTTCAATGCTCACTTTGCTCTCGTAAGAGCAACATTTGTTCTTTGGCTATCAGCAAGAAATCCAACAACTCCTCTTCTGTTTGATCTAACAGTTGATAGTATTATTATATCATCCTCTTCTCCTTGGAAACCATCGATGGACTTGACACGCACATGAAAGCCATCACATGTGTCGTATTTTTTGCCAAGTCTACCCTTAATTGCATCGACTTGAGAACTATATGGAGAGACCACACCGATGCTGAGCCCTTGGCCTGTACTTTTCCAGCCTGCAGAGTAAACTAACAGGTACATTTACTGATCTTTTGGGGTCAATTTTCAACAAGGCTAGCGAGAGAGAAAAATTAGTAAACTGAGGTTGGTTCTGTATCAGCTTACGATTAACATAACATTACTTTTCTATTCTGAAGATAAAAAAATTACAAAAAAGTGATTCCATATAGTGGGAAACAACTCTAATAGAGCATGATGTGTCATCTTTCATGCATCTACTTACATGTTCTCAGTTTTCTAAATAAAAAACGAAATATTATCTATTAAACAGGAAAGTAGATGACAAAGCACTAGCTGGCAGACATAGGGAATTGAATTTTCATAAACCCAGATTGATGGAGGTAACACATCACAAGATCAAGTAACATGGTGGATTGTTGAACGTAAACTATTGCAGTGAACACCTTTCACTCAGTGAATGTTATGCAACATGTAAAACATGAAACGAAGACCTATCTTTTGAATATGCCATGTTATATCAGCCAATAGCTTCATACAGAAACAAATTAATAACTAGTTAACTACCAAGGATATCGAGGCAGAATATTAAGGTTGCAAAAAGGATAGGGTTCAGCTTGACATACATCTAAAGATGGTTTGGATCAGATGAAGAACAACAGCAACTTCAACCATGTTTCTTCGACTGTTTCCTGCGCCCTCTTTGTCTTCCCTTCCATCTGTGACATTTATAAAGGTGTAGCTGCCAAATGGGAGGCATGTGTAATCCTTATTATAGCTAGGAGAGAGCACATTTGAGCCATCTAAAATCTTCCTCTCATAAAACTGAGCATTTGGAAACAAGCTGATGCAAGGATTCATGCGATACTGTATATTCAGCAAATGTTTTTCGAATTGTAGCGTAACCAATCTCCCAAAAAGACTTGTAGCAAATCCAGCTTCTTTGCATACCTAAAGATAAAAATGAAAGGTAAGAACTAAGATTATCATGAATAGACCAATAACAACGGAACATATATAAAGACCCACTTATAATTTTCATGCAAAAATTGTTGTGGCATTTCAGTATCAGAAGTTCGCCTCCACTAATATAAAAAAGCACCAGTTTCAACTCATCTCGACCATCAAACCACGTCAACCAACAATGCATAATGCAGATTGCTCAAACGTTGAGCGCTCAACACATTTAGTTCCCCTGTGCCTGTAAAAATATCCCTTGCGCTGAACGTGCTTCCCACCTGCCCTTGTATGATTCTTATTCTTGTATTGGACAGATGTATGGTTCCGTTCTTGTATTTACTTTTTTTTAACCATTTGAACTGTTGTATGGGTGGTGTTTTCATGGAACTTTAAGAAAATCATCATCTGCTGACATTTCCAAGTTTGGATAATGATTCTGCTACTTTTATTTTTTCTTCAGACTTTGCAACTTCAGAAAAATGAACGTTGTATGGTAATATTGTATTTTTTAAATATGTTAGAACAGACGTGCATATGGAATTGCATTGATACCATAATAAATTGCACGTATCAGGCAGTTCACCCAAAAGTCCAAACTGATGGAGATGGGTGGCCATATGCCCATATATTTCAATAGTGTGTTGCACGTGGAAAGATACTAGTGTTGTAGACAAATGCACAAATGACTGAACAGTTACTATCAGAAGTTGATGTCATAGACAAATGCACCTATAACTATGGAATGGCAGTATGACATCATACAGTATAAAGAGGGTAAGGTGAAACTTACTTGACTTTTAACCATTGCACTCAGCTGACAGTCATCTCCTACCAAGACAACATGCTTCAACCAATGCAGACGTAGTGGGATCACCAACTCACACTCCCGCACTTGAGCAGCCTCGTCAACAATTAAGACGTCGAGGGGTGCAATCTCCATGTGATGCAACCGATAAGAGCTAGAGGTAGTACAGAAAAGAAGTGTAGCATTACGTATGCAGTAGCACTGGACCCAGTTTTTGTCTACTCCAGTGGGTAAATCAAGTGATGTTGCAGATCTTTAGCAATTTAACGCATGCAGCCCTTGCTCCATCCAGTTCCTTCTCAACAGAAGACTGGAGGGTTTCAGTTGACAGACACCCAAGGCCCCTTTTCAAGCCCTCATCTGTCAAGTCTACGTTGCACAGAAGGGTGCCAAATTTTTCGAGCATATTAAGCAATTTAGATACATTTATGACACTATCATGAGAAAAGCGCCTTCGAGGAAGGTGAACCCACAAATTCACTATGCATGTCTTAAGAGATGCTGCTGTCACATCAAATTGCTTCTTTACGAAGTCCAGAAAGCACACAGGATCATTTTCTGCATCATCCTCAAGAAGCATATCGTACGTGAAGCGCAGTCGTCAAAAAAGGATATCATTGAAGCTATTCTGTACTTCCATCCAGACAACGATGAAAAGCACTCAACAAGTTCGTCCACACGAAAATCCAAGAAAACTCCTGAAGATCCTCGGTGATGTCCATGTTATACTTGTTCCCAAATAGCAAGATGTCTCCAAGAGAAACAGGTAGACTACTGTCATCATTGTGCTCATTGAAATCTTTCAAGTTTTGAAGGAAACGAGTGCAAACTCCGACAACAGCAACATTTGTGGGAGCACAAGTAAGAGTTCTGCATTTCAAACATGCCAAAACCCACAGTAAAGCGCTAACCGTCTTGGTCTTTCCGGTGCCTGGGGGACCCCATATAAGCTTCATGAGGTTCATATGCCTACATCGTACAGCTGAGATCACAGATTCAATAGCATCCATTTGAGATTGATTAAGTTTAATCGATAGTAGTTGCTCTGTCAAAGAAGCCAAACAGCCTCCTTCCTGTTTAACACAGATACCACAAACATCCTCACCCTGCAATAGAGGCAACATAGAGGAGCTCAAGAAAGTTAGATATCAACTTATAATGGTAATATAAAGAGCAATTAAACTAAATGCAACTATCAAGGTTATATTACCAAATTTGTGGGGGCTAAAAGCGACTTAATGACTGCAAAATTGTTGCCCATGTCCGTGTCAAAGGAAAGTGCTTTCCATATCCTTATATTTGTCATGATGTTATTGAGAAATATTGCATGTCTGAGTTTACTTAAATCTTCTTCCAAACCAATATCCTTTGTAACTTTAACTCTGAAACCCTTCTGGTATTCATCATCCAAAGAAACCTCAGTAACCATTGCCAGGCAATATGTCACACCATAGCGGTTCAAGTCCTCCGCAGCTTGAGGCTTCGAGCTGGACAAAATAAATATATCGCCATTCCTTGCCGTATATGCTTCAGCAGAAAAACCAGCCCCATTGTCCCAAAAGTCCACATCCATGTAGTACAATCCTGTCTTCCCTGCTACCTCCATGGAAAGTATTTTCGACGAGGGCGCTTCATTGATGAGCTCAAGGCATGAGCATAGATCTGACCTTGTTTCTTCAATCAGGGGCGCACGATACGCTTGGAGATAGTGATCAACTGACTTGAAATTGCAAGGAATAGTCTCAACCTACACAAAAAGGTTATAAAAGAATAAGATAAAAGATTCTTTGATGATTGATTGAGCACACAAATGGCATGCAATTAATTCTGGCACCTTCTAAAAAAGCTAATGCCACGCAGCACAGCCATGTGGTCAGTTTCGTGTACTACAATATCAACCAAGTATAAATACAGGGCATAAGCCGCTATATCACCAAGGAGGTTACCGCACGTAATCAACCAAATACACAACTTGTCTTAAAAAATAAGTGATAATCTGTGTCACCAGTATATACAACATCACAACATATACCTGTCTCATTAGTAAACCTGTCTTCACACATGCCGTGTTATCTACAGTTTTTTTTTTTTCAGAATGATACAGCCTGGATTATTCTACGACCACCGTAACACTTCTCAAATGATGGTGCATCATGAACATAGTAAAAAATTAGTGAGTAATTGTTTCGGACAGCAGCGGATTGGAAGATCATCCATAACTAACATATATGAATCGGTCACAAACGGCACCAATTGACAAGCACCAGCAACGTGTAGTTCCCTGGAACACCACGTGTGCAACGATCACGTGGATCAGACTGTCAAAACACGCCAAGTGCACTTCACTGACGCGTGAAGCCCAAATGGCCAACTTCGACCACACATCAACAAGCAAGTGCACTACAAGCGCCTAATCAAACAATCAATCAATCGCCAAATATAAGCACGCACGAGTAGAATCCTACGCGCACGTACACACACGAATACACTTCGCCGGTTCCGTACGCACGCACGCACGCACGCGCAGATTGGAAATGAAAGCGAAAAGGGCAAACCGTGCGGCCGCCACCGCAGATAGAGATAACCACCATTCCGGAACCTGCGGCGCCGGCCGCGGGATCGAGCACGTACGCACCTTGCCCCTGTAGAGGTCGTCGTCGGCGATCTCCTGGATCGACCAGGACAGCACCACGTCGGCCAAATCCATCTCCCCCGCCATGTCGCCGCCGGGGCTACCTCCGCCTCGTCTCGCGCAAGCCCTAGCACGCGCGAACGCAGCAGCAAGCAGGCGGCATTCGAGTCAAGGCGGCGGCGGCGGAAGGGAGGCGGTGTCAAGGAGGAGTCGCTTCGAGTCAAGGCGGCGGAGGCGGTGGCGGCTAGGGTGGCGGCGGAGCTGCTGTGTGGAGAGGCCGAGGGAGTGATCAATGTGAACGGGGATTACTGCGCAGAAAGCAATCTTTTGCCTCTGCAGAGAAGATGCTATAGCCAGCGTCTGGTCTAGAGAGAGGGCTTTTTTACGGGAAGGTAAAGAGACCGGTGCCGCCGCGTGAATGCTGAGCTGAATGGACTGCGCATTGATCACGGGGCGTGGGGGAAGTGGCTCCGGATTTGCGGCCGCGCAGTAAAGTATTGACGGTGAAAATACAGGTGGATAGGACGTGCACCACCGCGTGGCCTGTCGTTCCTTTTTCTCGTCAATGCGGGTCAGCCAGGGGCGTGTATGGCAAATCCATGGGGTGGTAGCTACGGATGCCCTACCAGCGTTGCTTCGAGAGTAAGGATTGTATTAGCGATCTTACAAGAGGACCCAATCCATAGGATTTGATCTAAAGAAACCCTCTGGATGAAAGAAATGACAAGTATAAAATTTATGTGAATTGCATTGCTACATCTCAATCCCTATAGTAATTTCAACATCCACTCAAACCTTTTTTAGACTCATTCGCCTAGAATCGAGACACTTAGAGCATCTCCACAAGCTCCCCCAAGTGACCTTCAAAGACTTAATAGGGTCCGGGCGCAAAAGAAACACCCACAGCGGCGCCCAAATGTCCGGCCCGAGCTGATTTGTGTGGGGTACCCAAAGAGGGTCTTCAAACTTGGGGCTCTTCAGGGTGTCGGACATGCCCTCTGACAGGCATGGCCCACTCGTCATACACACAGGGCGTCACGCCCGTGTTAATCCCTCGCCATATGTTAAATTTCGTTTAGGTTTTGAAATATAAGTTTGTTAAATATTGTTTAAGTTCGCCGGATTTGTTAAATTGTCAAGAAATGTACGCTTGTTATTGTCAAAAAAAAAAAAATTGCCACAGCGGTTTGGGAGGCACCGCTGGGGGCAGCACCCCTCAATGTGGCGACACATGTCCGACACACCCCATAGAGGGCCCAATTGTGGGGTGTCAGACACGATTTTAGCGCCTCCCGGTGGAGATGCTCTTAGCCTGTGTTTTTCATGCATTCTATCCAAATGACTATTCATTTAATTTTCCTTTGTTTTGCATTCCTCTATTTTGCACGTGGAACCCCGTCAAAAACCTGAGTTTTTTCCATTCTTGTGTTTTGTAATCATGTGATCCAAAGAAGTCATAAATCTTTAGATTTTTTATATGACAGTTCGATCTTCGGCATGGTTCGAGAAAAAAAGCTATTTTGGACATATGGAAGCATGGCCATGTTGAATCTGTGTGAACTGATATAGGTTTTGGGTCATGTTCTATGTTATATTTGGTTGTTTGTCCATAGTGACCTAGCCTGATTCAGAGCAACAAGTGACGCTAAGTGTTTAGTCGCCTGCAGTTTGTCGTGTCGACTTGTTTCGTGCAGACGTTGGATATTTGGTTATGTTCAATGCTCGTGATATGGTAACCATTTTCGGCTCAGTGGTGAGCTTACTCATCACTCGACTAAGAATATGAGTAGAGATAACAAATCAAAGTAAGAAGTATCACTCGACTAAGAATAGATCACAAACTACGTTGATGTTGCAACACGAGTTCGGCACACCAACTGTTGGCGATGCAACACAGTTTCATCCTCGGTTTAGTAAATACCACCTTGCAAAATATACAAACTTGGCATCAGTTTTCATCAAGTCTATTACCTAACTGAAAGGATATAGATCAAGATCTCACACAAAATATATCACCATCATCAACAGATCGCGAACTCATCACAGGGTAGTACTTGCGCGAATGAAGTATTTGAACCATTGTATTTTGAGACTAGGGGTCAATTCAAAGATAGTTTATACCTTGTGCTTTGTTATCCACGAGGTGGATGCGAGAGCGAGTTGCAGCACATCCACTCTGATGGCAGGGTTGGGATTAGGGGTGGGCATAAAAACCGAAGACCGAAAACCGAAAAGACCGAGATCGAAACCGAAATGATCGAGACCAAAAAGACCGTTAAAATTTTGGGTAGCAAATTAGAAAAGACCGAAATTAGATCAGAAATTCGGTCATCACTTACACATAACCCGAATAGACCGAAAGACCGATTTTATTTTATTTTGAGTGAATTACGTACGGAAGCAGCCAAATTTGTGTGCCAGCCCAGCTTATATACATCTAGTCTATAGACCCAACTACTGAATCAAGCATACCATCTAGTCTCTAGACTCAACAACTAAGTATCCCAGCCCAGCGTACTATAGATTCCCCCGTGCGCGAGAGACCAGTCGATCGCTTCCCACTTTCCCAATCCCGGACGGCGATTCCCCTTCTTGCGCCATATATTTGGGTCTATTTGGTCATGACCAAAAACCGGACCGAATAGACCGAAGAACAGAAAACCGGAAAAACCGAATTTATTACGGGTATCATTTTTGGATGACCGAAATTGTTAAAGACCGGAAAGACCGAACCGAACTAACCGAAAAGACCGAACGCCCACCCTGAGTTGGGATAACGAGTAGACCAAAGATGAACTTCATAGCAGAATTGTTCTCAACTGACTTGTTGATGAATTCCGCGTGTTGAGATGCCTCTAAAGTGACACTATATTTTTTTAGTCTAGCTTGGACATAAAAGGTATTGAATCTAATAAAATGATGGAATTACAATCTAACCGAGATGTGGCAATATTACTGATCATCCTCCATACATTGCAATGGATGTTGTGTCCTTCAAGTTATCTGAACTTCCACAACATTGTCTTCACGGGATGTTTGTACACCTGAAAAAGTATTGACCTTACAGCCACAAAAGTGAAAAATGTATAAGGAAACGAAATCTAATGACTCTCTCTGAAGCCCATTTTTAACATTGGCCTCATAAGGAGCTAACACATCCTATTTAAGATAAAGGCAGACATAAAAAATGAGCATGCCATTTATTCAGCCATTTGCATTGCAAGGTATTTAACAAGTGTCAGTATATATCGAAACGGCTCAGCCTCCACAAGCAATCCCTCAATCACTCCTTTGGGAGGAAGTATACGCTTATACACGGACCACATAACAATGAAACTCCTATATACAACTCGACACAATATCCAATATAGCATCTGATCTACATTATTAACATATAAAATTATGAAATAAACATGAAAAATATGTCATACTATAGCACACAAGCACCAAACTAGCTAACAACATCGACAACATAACTTCCAACAAGCAAAACACACCATACTAACAAGCCGGCATCTGATTTACCACATCCTTGCACAACTCAAGCAGACAAACCTATCATAGAACATTCAGATATACTCATATGTACCACATGCTCACCGATTTAGGCTATCTGAACTAAGGTTCAATGTTACTTATAGACATTGAAGTAGCGGGTAGGAAGAAGACATCTCAGAGAAGAGGAGGAATAAGGATTGCCGCCACGGACTGGAGAAGATGGCGTCGCTCACCTTCTCGTTGGTGAACAAACTTCGCGGTCATGAGGGAGAGCTCCAAGAGCGAGGGGTGGGGACGGGGGGGGGGGGGGGGGGGGTTGGCGGTGATCCCAAGGAGGCTAAATAGGGTGAGCGAATTGGCGGGCGGTGAAGAAATTTTTCCCAGAGATTCCCGTGAAAACGCGTGTGAGTTTACGCCATCTCCAATTTCGCACGAGCTCCTTCAACCTCCATGAATGCTCTACGAGGAAACCGCCGATTCGGCCGTTCCTCGGGGCCACACTGCGGTGTATTTTAGAGTTCGTGTGGCCGGGCCAAAATCTCGGTGTAGCCCAGCCGAGCAAATAGGTCTAAACTGCAGAGCTTGCATCGGAGCCAAGCGAGCAACCAAACATGCCCAATGTGACCATAAAGGTCTCGCCTAAGTGCTCATGTTTTGTCTTTATTTTTACGGATTTTAGCTAAATTGTATTGGTACTTTCAATTACTCCCGATTGTTTTGCAAATGGGCTAGGTGGTCATAAGATTACGAGACCACCCGTAGGCGCTACACACTTATTTAGAGCATCTTTAGTAGACGGAAACAATTATCTCAGAAAACTGATTTTTTTTGGGAGAGGTAAGGAGAGAGGGTCTTAGTAGTTGTTTTTGTTTTTTCTCTTCTATATATAATACTCCCCCCCCCCCCCCCCCCAAAAAAAATTACTTTACATTATCATGGGGATTACGAATCGTTTGTGACCTCTACTGGAGCTCAAATTTAACTTTGTTTTTCTTAGCCGTGGCGATTTTCTGGGATTTGGGGTCCAGATTGACCCTCCGGAGATGCTCTTACCAGGAAGGTAGTGACAGTAGAGGAGTGAAAAAATCAACCTTTTATCTCTGCTCGTACGCCTCCCCGGTATCACCAATCATGGTACACACCCTATCTAACTAAAAAAAAGCAAAGAAAATTATGCTACATTGAAAATCATTCTTATGCTCAAACGAAGGTAATTAGAGGCCAAACTATATGGGACTCAAATGAGCGACAAAGGAGTCGAGACATTCAGTGAGGCTAAGTGACAACTAAAAGTTGGCAGTACATCTAGGTCATGAAGTGAAGAGAATAATGGCAACTAAACCCATATCCGTATAAAAAAATTAAACAAACTAGGGGAGTTGCACCCAAGACCCTAGGCCCCAAATTTCTCGCCGAAACCGTAGTAGAACTCATCGTCGTCGTGCCATCGTAGTATTCGTTGACAATGGACAACTTAAAAATTTAGATAGTGAAGTACTCCCTCCGTTCGCATTTAGTCTACATCCTGGGTCCAAAATTTGTTCGGAATTAGTCTACATGCTGAGTGGACCCCACCTCGGTAATTGAGAGAGGAGAGAGTGCCCACACCATACATGCACCAATTTGCTTTTCCCATGCATGAATTGCATTAATTAAGCTTGGTTTAACCAATAAGTGCTTTGTTTCTTGTGAGACCATAATTATGATGCATGGTGGGGTGTGCAAAACTAGTATTAATAAATGCTATCCTAATTTGTCTGAATTTTTCTAGGATGTAGACTAAATCCGAACGGAGGGAGTACTTGCAATGACCTATAGAGGACCACATCTTGTTGAATTGTTATTACAGTAGACCTGCTACAGTAGACCTATGCATATGACAAAGATTAGTAATCACATGCTTGCAAAAGGCTCGGAAGAGGACGGGTTGCCATTGACGCTCATGGAACCAAAGCTACGCACACCAATAAGGACTAGCCCATCGTCCATCGAGATGGGAGTGGAAACGAAGAATTTTATCCAAGAACACCAGCATCACTATCTAAGCGACGGCAAAGCGAACACCAAAACTAAACCAAACAAATATGAGAGCATACAGAAGAGACGAGAATTCCCCGCCTGCACAAAGAAAAGGAGAGGAGAAAACAAATGAAAAGAAAAGGAGTAATAATTCCCCGCACTCTACATTATCCGATGAATAATTGGTGAGAGCGTTCCTGAGTTACTGCAACCAGCCAACCACCCTGCTGCTCTGGTAGTGTAGAGTACTGGTACTCCATTTTGGTCGTGGTATTAAATGCAGAATTACTGTGAGCGAAAGAAAAGGAGAGGAGAAAAGCAAAAGAAGAAAAGAAAAAGGAGCGTTCGCTTCGAAGCGGGGAGCGAGTAGGGGGTAGGGCGGGAAAGCAAAAGCGATGCAAAAGGAGAACGGGACTCTGCTGCGACGTGTAAAGCCCACGAGCTTACTAGGCCTGTAGGCTTTTTTGTAGGCATAAAGCCCTCTGTGTCCGTACGGCTTCCTGTCCTTGCCACCCGTTTCATCTTTCCTTCTTCTATTTTTTTTTTCCTTCCCAGTACAAAGAGCAATCCAATTCTTTCTCAGATGAAATTATCCATTTTCGGGCCTCCAGATGAAACTCTTAGATGAGTATAGGTTTATTATGACTGATCAGAAGCAGCGGGATAGGTTTCTGACAACATCGAGCAGCGTCGCATGGTTTAACATCTCCAATAGTAGAATTTCGGAAATACATATTCTGCAGTAAAGCGCAAAACCGCACTATAGTTATCACCTAACACTATTAGATAGTGATTCAATTTGTATCGACTGAAGAAAAGACGCTGGAAAAAAAGGCTGCAACAAGAAGGCAGATGGATTCAGTACTCTTGAGCAGTCAAGCTAGTCAGTAAAAAGGGCAGCGAGTTGGATGCAATGCAAATTGCCGAATTTCTCAGGTCACGCGTGATCTAAAATTTCGTACGAAGCACAAGTGGGGTGAGTGAGCAACCAAGTACGGTTACAGAACAAAACAAAAAAACACGTTATGCTCCTGTAATGGTGGCGTGACAACGGTGAAGGCCACCAGGCTTCAGAAATCAGCAGCGAAACAACAGGCAATTTAAGAGTGACAGTGAACTGACGATGGCAATTTGTATGCGCCTCTACTCTGCGCCGTATGCGCCTCTACTCTGCGGCGATAAGGAATGGAAGACCCCTGAAAGAAACAAACACTACAGTTAGTTCAAGAACACCGATAGGTGATAACCCCAAGGCTGCATACTAGTGTTCCATTGAATCCATCTAGACAGGTCATTCTGAATACTGAAACAAGGCATGCATACCAGCCCCCTCTCCTAGAGAAGTAATCACTGTCCAGAGACACCGCCAGAGCAAGAGCTACCGCCCTTTCAGGTAAAGTCAGCTGGCGAACAACGTCTAGTTCTTCGATCTGCAAGCATCATTCAGGTGTGAGTTCAAAATCAGTGAGAGGTTCTCTACAAAAATCAGTGTAAAGACCTACATAAACTGAAATGGATCCATATACAAACATAAGTTTTACATCCGGCAGGGAAACCTATGCATTAAGGCAGATGTTTTTTGTCTGTCAAGTGGGAACACTTACATTTGAAGCGAGACCAAATTTACGGCTTTCTCCAGAATCACCAAATCGAATTGCATACTGGCCAGCATCCGTGAACATCTGCAATAACCAAAGATATCTTGATTAGTCAGTACTCCCTGGTCCTTACAACTGCATCATTTCTACAGGATATGATAGTACAGCAAACGCAAAAACGCACTCCGAAAACATATGGGGTGTACAATCATGCTGTTGTTATATCAAACAGTCCCGAGCCAAAGCAGACACGGCATAGCTGAATCATATAATTATACATTAGATACGTCCTGCATAACTTAATGTGTAGAACATTTTCCTTGTGCAGAAGCAATAGCATCAAAACAGTTTACAACAGTTCTTAGCGATGAAAGTGTAAATTGTTAGCTCATGTTACTGATTTTGCATTGTTTGAGATATCTATGAAACAAATTCCAACATGAATTTCCTCTAAATGTAAGAAATACAACACATTTGATATTTCTCTACTCAAAAAGACATTACCTCAAAACCAATTCCCCTAAAATTACGATCAATCTGGGCTAACACTTGTTCATCCTCATCAACCAGAGTAAAGCTCCAGTTCCAAAATCCAGGATTCTCGACCACAGCAAATTGCTTGTTTCTAAAGAACAAAAGGGTTCAGCTCAACCTGTGAGGTAGGTAGTATACCAAGATTGACAACTACATAAAGTACTGAGCCACTTGGTCAAAGAAACAAGGAATGGAAGATAAGAAGGCCATGTTACCCCAAGTATAGGTCATAAATTCTACGCAAAATATGCCAACGCCTGTGGACTACACCTATCTCCTGGTCAAAGAAAAATTATGAAACATCATCAGCTGTATTCTTGTACATTTATATGAGGATAATACTCACATCTGAATGAGTTACAGCAATCAAGTCAAGAATATTTGTGTACCTTGCCATCCACTTCTGCATAAATGGAGCTGTTGATGAGCCAAAATGGCCGGCGGACCTGAACCCCATATCCATAGCATCGTTATAGATCTTTGTAGGTTTTTTCTAATTATGTATTTACAACGGAATACAACAATCGCTTGCTGAAATCTCACCGTAAATATCTCATTACCCATCGCATCAGTAATTTCTGCAACAAATGGCCGTCTCGACCTAAGTAACTGAAAATATCAGCAAAAAGGAACTGTTATAACTTATAAGGTAGTAGTCATCATCAAGAGAAATAAGCATCAATAAACACCAGATAAAAATGAAAAATAAGCACTAAATACAATAAGATGCCTTCTTTCTAAAAGATAATAACATGGGGCCATTTCCTAGACTTGCAGTTAAAAAAAGCAATAAATAATTGGCTTTTAGCATCATATCTGAAAGTCCACAATCAAGAGAATGAAAAATTAAAATGATGTAAGATAAGTAGGCCGTATTCAATCTACAAACAAGGCATAGAAAAGACCTTAAGAGATATCATGAACATACAAAACAGAGAACACTTCCTTCTATGCTGTCAGAGATATATTACCAGCTAGATAAGATTATATATTTTTTATGCCATACATTGATTATCAGATGATAGAACACATTATACATATCAAATTTTGTATGATAACTACTCAATTTTTTTCTCAGGCAAGGTTAACGTACTGTTTCCAATAAGTTGAAACAGAAACTCAGTACATAATACAGTCCTTCCACAGCATCTCAAGAAATACTCAGTATGATAACACCACATAGTGGATGATTAGGAATGGGAGAGCAACCGATTGACCACAAGATTAAACACTTCACCATCAACACCTATCTCCAACCCATCCAATTTTCCTATGTCTCAATTTTTCCTGACCATAAGCTATATTTGACCCTTTTTCACGTCGCAAGGAGTTATCACCATTCACAATGCAAACTGTACATAGAACATCATGGTCAACTCTAACTACAAATATGTAACCTAAATCACTGTAAAAATGAAAATATAAGAACCAATGCTAACAACCCTTGGCCAGCAGAAAGCAACCACAAAATAACCCAATAGAAAAGCATAGTATTACTGAAAAACTTCAGTTATCTATCCAATTAAAAAAATCATGACTAAAAGTGATACCACCAGCAGATACACAGGACGGATAACGAAAACTTTGGTCAGTCGAATCAATTTGATAAAATCACTCTAAAGTATCGGCAGCAACTAATACTGATTTATTAGGATCAACTAGCCACATAGACATACCTGCCTAAAGATGACATTGCTTTTCTCTCGAATATATCCTACAGGCTGGCATTGGAAGAAAGCACAAGTCATTGCGTCAGACCTGGAGAATGAAGCATATACAACAAAAATAATACAACTATGTAAAAAACTACAATCTGGAAGGAGAAACACTTACAGATTGAGGAAAGAGTGGATCCATTATGATATATCTACTCTCCTGCATTTCAAACGACAATAGTAAGTAAAAACCATCTAGCTCAGCCAAATTAGCAATACAGTTAGCACAAGCTACTATTTCATTCTGGAAATGGCTTCAAAGTTGAGATACATTACCTGCTCGAAAGCAAGCATGATATTTGCCCACTCCACATCCCTGACAACAAGGAGGTTCGCTCTTGAGAGGAGAGGCTTCAGTTTGGCCTATAAAACATATATGAAAGACATCTCGGTTATTCCAGTCGCCATAAATACATCAAAGGTTGACAGGCTGAAACAGCTAGATCTGGATAAAATATCTACAATTTAGTAGAGTGTAAGCAGTAGGGAACAAACTTTTAACTGATTTTTGGCCAGTATCCTCATATATCACCCCAGAAATATTCATCTACATCCCACTACTCTGCACTATCCAGCAATCGTACAACACAACTCGAATACTAATTCCAAGCAAAGTCATCAGTTGCAAAGTATAGAACACTACATCATGTGCTCGACGGGAGGGTTGTCTTCAACTATCTAAAACAATCGTCATGCGCTCGCTCTCTGTGATGCATTGGTTGCATAGAGTTCTAAGATAATAGAATCGGATCAAATCGAATGGTACTACGCATAAACATAACACGACGGAGGAGTATAGAATCCGCTTGCCTCTAGGTACCCGAGGTCCCGAACGTCGTACTGCGCCACCTCGTCCCCGGCCTTCCCCCTCCCAAACCCCGCCGCGGCAGACCCGGAATTCACGAGCGCGCGCGCGGCGTTGGCGAAGTAGCCGAGCGGGTCCTCGCCACCAGCACCTTCGGCCTTCGCGACCTCGGCGCGCTTCCCCCATCCTTCGCAGGCGCCTCCTTCTGCTTTTTCAGCTCCTCAACCCACAGCTTCCGCAGCCACTCCCGGGGCACCGGATTCCCTCCCCCGCCACCGCCGGCGCCGCTCGCGAACCCGTTGGATCCTCTGACGTGGCTGCCGCTGGTCCTCGCCGCCGCCCGCCCGGCCGCCGCGGCCTGGGAGAGCAGCGCGGGCAGCCGCCTCATAGGGGGGAGAGAGGGAGGGGGACGCTGGTCGGGAGCAGGTGCGCCGAGCCACCGCTATGGCGATGTCCCCCTTGGAGAATCGTCGCCGGAAGGTTCTGCAAGGAAGCAGAAGCATCGGATGGACTCGGCACGAACCCACGAAGAAGACTGGGAAATCTGAGCGACTGATCAAAGCCTTTTTCCCCTTCGTTGGAATGGTGCGGCCCACGATTAGGGAGTCTGTGCAAGTTGAGCAGGCACCGCATGCCGGTTTAAACTTTTTTTTTCGAATCGCATGTATATAAGTATATAGGAACGTTTCAATATGTTTGTCCACTCATTTCAGTAAAAACATCTACTCCCTCCGATCCTTATTAATGGTCTCAACATTGTCTAGATACGGATGCATCTAGTCTAAACACTTAACTAGATACATCCGTATCTAGATAAAGTTGAGACCATTAATATGGATCGGAGGTAGTACTAATAATTCAAAACGGATACGATGACATTTTTTTAGCCGTTCTGATAATAATTTGGGAGAAAAAAGATAGGAAAAGGGTGTCCTCCCACGAGTGCGATTTTTTAGTCCCTCTTCACACGACAGGTGACACGTTTTGGTAGGTTCTACCACCAACAGGTGAACCACAACGTATCGCTTGCCATGATGTGGGTAATTCTCTAGCAGGGAGGGCATGTGTGTGTGTTTTTTTTTTCTTTTTTGTAGATTTGAATATGGATGATGAACTATCTTTCGAATCGAGCGTCGAAATCACGATCCATTTTCAAGGTGTGTCGGTCACGTCGATATCTCAAAACCATATATTATGTTAAGAAGAACACATGCTCATTTACCCCCTTTCATATAAAGTTACGACCTAACAGGGGTTGTATCGTTAGGTGTAGTACGGGCCTCTAGACCGTTCACCAGCACACACAACTCGATAGACATTCCGCTTCCATCCATCAGCTAACATGCCTGGGTCAGAATTCATTTGCTACAAAGCCAATAGTTCAAGGCTCTATTGGATCATATGTTTTTTTAATCCGATGATTGATGGAAGTGGAAATGAGTTCTCATGTTTATGGTTGGAGAATGGGAAACCTGGTTTGGAATGTTGATTCCAGATTATCCCCTATATTGGTTCTTAATTGAATGGGGGTGCTCCGGCTAAACCCAGGCAGCTGCCCGGGGTCACCGGGCGACTGAGCTTCAGTGACTTGTAAACTACAAGTCACGGAGAGACTTGTGTCCATCTCAGCCCTCTGTTTTAGATCCAATGGATAAGATTTGTCCAAATTTGTATCTCAAAATAAAAAGTGTTCAAAGAAATTTGAAACAATTCCAGTAAATCACAAATGCCTCGATTTATATTCTGCATTGAACACTTTTTATTTTGAGATACAAATTTGGACAAATCTTATCCATTGGATCTAAAACGGAGGGCTGAGATGGACACAAGTCTCTCCGTGACTTGTAGTTTACAAGTCACTGAAGCTCAGTCCCGCCCCTCTGCACGCAGCTCGTTGCCAAGGCCGGTCTGGAGGCCAGAGCAGGGGCCGGGGCGGTAGTACAGAGGGCAAGTCCGAGAGGGGCCCTAGCTCTGCCGGCACATCACCGGCTAGGCGTACTGAGACGACAGAACCTCGGGGCGGCTGGACAGGTCGCGCACCAGAGGAACCCACGCCGGCGGGCGGAGCAGGCTGGCCTCGCCTCGTCATTCTCGTCGATGGGTGGGGAAAAGACACTCCCGCCCCTTGCTTTGCACACCGGGCGCAGCACCCTCCGCTTCTCCACCGCCACGCCGCCGTTTCGTGACCTCGGCTCGCAGTGGCGAGGAAAGTCTCCCCTGCGTTTCAAGAAGGTAATCTTGGCATCTAGAGCAAGACATGTGTTATATTCCTGAAGAAATAGGCTTTCGCCCCGCTATATTAATATAGCAACCACCCGATACAACAATGAGGCCACCGCTGGGGCAAAACAGCACAATCATGCCCAAAAGAAAAGGAAGAGAAAAAGAAAAGAAAACAAAGCCGACACCGTCGGATCAACGAAAACGAAAGTAACCCGCAACCGCTGCGCCCTCTCCGGCGAAGTCCCACCACAAACCTAGCACTCTAAATCACCACGTACCAAACAGCACCTCCAAGAAGGAAAGCGACGACGACGACACTGCTGCCCGGACAGACCTAGGGTTTCCCCCGGTACGCTCCGAGGAATGGGGAAGAGGTATACCCGACGCCCCTCAAGAAGGAAGGGTGACACTCACAAGCGTCACCACGCCGGTGCCAAAATGGCAGGGATTTCTCCCAACCCCCAAAAAACCACGTCTCGGACAATCTCTAGCGCTCCACCCATCTTGCCGCCCACCAACAAACGCCACCACGGTCTTGAAGTCACCAACGTCGTCTCACCATGGCAAACATAGCAAGGCCGGTCAGCCCGAGACGAAGCAGCCGTAGACAGGGTCCGACAAAGTCACAACCACGCGGGAGGGAGCAACCTCCACCGTCAAAGACGATAGCCGACCGGACGCTACGACAAGAGCACACCGAGCCACATTGGAACTGGAAGGCGGCAGCAGCGCAGCCACCTGGAGGACGTCCTCCACCGCCACCGGCGGGTGCTGACCGGACACGGCAACAGGGACACACCAGGCCAAGCAGGCCCGGCCGAGCCCGGGGGCTCGTAAAGTCCCCGCCGCCATGCTGCTGCACGTAGGCCGCCACCGCCGCTACCCACTCGGTTCCTAGGCTCAGTCGGACCCAGCGAGGCCCGTGAAGCTCCCACCGCCACGCTGCAGCAAGGGTGGCGTCACCGCTGTCATCTCCGTCGCGAGCCGCGCATCAGGCCAAACCGGGAGCAACGAGGCAAACCCGCCCTAGCCTAGATTGGGCCCAAAGGGCCCAGATCTGGGCCTGCAGGGCCGGAGCTCCACCACCGCCGCCCAGCCACCAACGGAAGCTCCACCACCACCTTTGGCCACCGCGCTGCACCAGGAAGTCCCGCCGCCGCGCGAGACAGGCGCCGCCAAGAAGCACCACCTGGGCCAGGGACTGCCCCGCGCCGTCCGTGAGCCAGGAGGGGAAAGACGAAGGTCCGCCGCCACCAGCGCCGCCCGGCCAGGGGCCGGCGCAGCACCGGCGACGGCGGAACGGAGGAAGGAAGGGGGAGCTGGGGCGGGAGAAGGTCGGCGCGGGTCGCGGCGGGTGGGGGGGGGGAGGGAAGGGGGAGGGGGGGGGGGGCGGCGGCGGGGAAGGCGCCGGAGGCGAGGTCGGCGGCGGCGGCGCCCTAGGGTTTGGGGTCGGGGGAGCTAGGGGTCGGGGGCGCGGGTCGCCGCTCGCTCGGGAGACAAGGTGGACTTGGTCGTCACATGTGTTATATTCCCTAAGCCTCCACTCGATTTTTGTAAATATCTTCTCCGATTTTAACCAGAAGGGGATGTTCGACTTGGACCTCATGAAGAAGGTCAAGAAGCCGAAGTGGTACATGAACATGATTAAGCTGAAACCGGTTCCTGAGGTCGAAGGCAAGAAGGTTGGCTTTAACCTGACTCCGTTCCGCCTTGCCACAGTTTTGCTTTTATATGTACATGGATGGAAGTGCTCATGATGCATCGAGATGTTGTTTTCTGAAAATTTAAACAAGAACAGATTTTGCTTTTCTCCGGTATGAGATTTATAAACGTTCCGATGTGATGAGGTACCATTTGACTAGCAATGAGGCTTTTTGATGGTGAAACATCAATTGGGGAAAGAATCTTTTTGGGTTAAACATTATTGATAGAACACAAGCTTCAGCTAAAAAATGGAAGTACATGGAGAGACATTCAGAAAACTAAATCAAGACAAGAAAATAACCTTCATTTCTTGAATTTCCTGTAGTAGAAGCCTTTTATTATATAAAAAAATTGAGTCATCCAAATGACTTGTTTGGGGTATATGACCTGGAACCGGTTTCAGAAAAGAATGAAGCTGCCAGGGTTGACGACGTCTGGTGAGCATATGGGGAGTATATGCACAAACAGCAAAATTGCAAGAACAAGGATTGACACGACACATCAAAATATGTCATGTTAATGTTTGCTCAGAGACTCGGATTAGAGAATAATAAAAGATGCGATAATTATGAACTAAATCTTGGATTCACCACGGAGTATAAAAGAAGTCTAACAAATGTTTCTAATTTTTCTGACAAAATTCTTAGAGATCTTTATGAACAAAATAAGCTAGTTTCCAAACCTGCAGGGAGAGAGGGGTTGTCTGGCCTGAATAATCCAACTGAACTGAAGATAGTGTTGCATAAGGGGTGCTTTGGTAACGAACTCAAGGAAGAGGAAGTGCCACGTTCGTCCCTGTTATTTTCTCTTACTCTTTTTTCCGCCTAGTACTGGATCCTGTTGTTTAATGAAAATTTTCACATAGCTGTGTAGTTTTCCTGTACCGCAACCATCATAGCAATGAACGCTGAGCTTCATAATCTGTCACGAAAGTAGTTGAAGTATTTATTTTGCATCGTCAAGAGAAGAAGTAAAAAAAGCATAGCTCTTTAATCTTTCAAGCAAACTAGGAAAGGGATTTAATTGGAAATATTGACATGGTGAATCAGTGGACTGTTGGATGGATGCTCTGGATGAGGTGGAATCTGATGTATTATCAGGCATGAAAAAATGCAAACGGAGGTGGTTGCCTGAAGAATCGCAGTACTGAGCCGGCATCTGGTGTTGTTCTGGCTGAGTGCCTATAATAGAAAGGGTATCTAAGCTAATTTTAGATCCCTTTCCTGTTGTATGCAATGTCCAAAACGTGGGGCCACGCTTAAATCTCTCGCCTTACATGCAAACATTAGAAAGGGGAAATGCCGGGTTTAGAGGAGTGCAAGGCACACATTCTTCTTCCTCCTTTCTCTCTCTCCTCTCTTCGTTCCCACGTAGAGAGAGAGGGGGAAAGAGAGGAAGCCCCCATTGCCTCCTCTAATTTCCTGCCAAGAACCACATTTTGATCTTACCCCCAATCTTTCCTGCAGGTATTCCCACACATTCATCGCCTTTTGAAAGGTTCTTCTCCCTTTCAGTTTGGGGAATCTGGAGCTTTTCCTGACCAAATTTCAGCGCTGGTATACATCTCCATTTCTACGCTTGATTGAAAAAAAATCCGAACATTCTCGCGCCAATATGAATGCTTCTTGAAATAAATGTGCCATCCATTGTGCACTGGAAGTATGCCTAGATTTCTTCTACAAAGAGGAAAATTGAATTTTATTTGTGAATTACTTCAACGTTTTTCTCTGAGGCTCTTTTTTCTCTAAACAAATCAGCTATTCATATTCCTTCTAAAACAAAGGTTGATGCATCTTTTACAGTTGCTGCATTGGCAATACCAACTTGTGAAGGGCTGAAGACTTCTTGAAAAGATCAGGCTGTGTGATTTGGCTGCCTTGGTGCTGCTTGGACAAAGGATTTCTGTTGCCATTCAAGCTTTTTCAAGCTAACTGCTGCATATGAATTTGGATGAACATTGATCACCAATGGCTTCGAAAACCGGTGCGAGGTCCCAGGATTTCTCGCAGCGATTCTGCTCCACGCTGTCCCGTGCTCTCAGTGAGCTCTGCGTTATCATACTGCTTCATGTGGCTGCCGCGGCGTCATATGCGGCGACAAGGTTGGCACGCGTCAGTAGGCTGAAGGCGCCATGCACGCTGTGCTCACGGCCGGACCATGCTCTCCATGGCAAGCCATGGTTCTCTGCGGATTTGGTCTGCGCTGCTCATAGGTCGGAGATAGCATCGCTGGCATACTGCAAGAGTCACAACAATCTTGCACATTCCGATGATCTCTGCAAGAGATGCCCAGTTGCATGCACTGTGGCGGATGAGGTTAACTCTCAGTCGGGATCGAGATCCAGACGGCTGTGCTCTTGCTGTTCGGAGCCATTCAAGAAGACACACAACGCACAGAAGATTTATGAAACTGCAAATCTCGCGGAGTCTTCACATATTGTGCATGCTTCGGAAGAAAACAACCGGATGGGTCAAGCTGTTGCGATAGACCAGAGCCATCTTGCCATGCCACCCAAGGTTGTACCTGAACAGGTTCCTGCAGATCATTCAAAAGAGAAGGGTATGTTTACCTTATCTGAATTGATGTGCTTCTCCTGTTATCTCTAAATACATAACTAAAAGCTGCTTGTGCTAATGGATCGTATATGGAAATCCACTGAGTGTATCTATATGGTTTTGATGTAGCATTTGTGGTGGGCATCGAGGAAGTCAGCGAATCAGATGGTTCGCCAGGCACATATGAACAATCGACAAAGGACAACAATGCTTCCGTAAATGCTGGATTGGCAGCAAAGCCTTCGCGCATTTTCGCCGACCGCAACAGTAGCATAAAGAACACTTTTATCAGTAGGGTCAATCTGCCATCTCCTCGCCCATCTGAGATAATCTCTAGCAGGGACAACAATTCCACTACTCAACAAGAAGTAAAGGCCCTCCTCACTCAGATGTCCTCTGCAAGGGGCCTCGATTATTCTTGGACTGAAGGAGCAACTAGTCCTGATACCAATGTTCAGAATGATGAAACCAATGGTGCCGGAAGGAGACTGTCCCTCGAGAGGAATTACTCCGTGCTGGAACCATCGGACACGAACCTCGCCGCCGGTGAAGCCGAAGGGGAGATCTCACTTGAGAGTTTGAAGCGACAGATTGAGCTCTACAAAAATTCAATGGATGTCCTTTACAAAGAAATCGATGAAGAAAGGAGTGCTTCGGCAATCGCAGCTAGCCAAGCAATGGCCATGATCAACATATTGCAGGAGGAAAAGGCTGCGATGCAGATGGAAGCACTGCAATACCTTAGGATGATGGAACAGCAGGCTGACCATGACCACGAAGTGATCCAGAACCTACATGACCTGCTTACGGACAGGGAGAAAGAACTACTTGACCTGGATGCCGAGCTTGACAACTGCCGGAGGCTAGTGCTCCAGCATGAGCAATTCAGTGGTGGCAAGTTTGAAGATGATACAATAATGGACAATACAGGTCGATGTGACAGGAATGTGTCATCTGATGCCCTGAATGGCTCATCCCTGCCATTTGATGTCTTGCATGGATCGGATTTCATGACGAGCACCATGTCAGGTTTCGAAGAAGAGAAGGCATACATTTTGGAATCACTGGCCAGATTGGAGGAAAAGCTTCGCAACTCTACAAACGGGCATGCCTCTGATGATGCCAAAAACAATCTAGAGGTCAGACTTTCTGGAGATCAGACATGGGATGAATCGACTTCTGTTCAGCAATCAGTTGAGGAAAACCACAAGGACGAATGTTCATGTTCTCCTCTTGCCAGCGGTAAAATGAGTGAACCAACCAATCTTAAAGATGAGATTTTACTCTTGGATACAAGAGTTAGGGCACTTGAAGATGATCATGAGTTTCTCAAGCGGGTACTAAGTTCCCTCAAAGGTAGCACCGATGGGCTGCACTGTGTACGGGAGATAACGAGCCATTTACAAGAGTTGCGAAGACTTGCAGCTCAATGGAGAGAACCTGTTTTGTCTTGAGGTAAGAACTCTCATGAACGTGATTATAGTAGCAATGATTATCAGTAAAGCGTTAAGTTGAACAATTATTGAAAAAATAAAAGCATCTTCTTCAGGTGACTAAAAGCGTTAAGCTGAAGCAGAACCCCCGGTCTTCTCCTCCTTTCCCCGTCTACAGTGCTTGGAGGCGATTTTTGGGCGAAACCCCGTGCGACCAGCTTGCCGCCGGCGATTCGTTCAATTTCTCGCCCTCCGCGGCCGCTCCGGCGGCGGGAGGTCGGGGAATCGACGGATCCCGGCGTGTACATAGTCTAGGTGTGCGTGGGTGCCTGCCGGCGGCGCCGTGGAGGTGGCGGCGTGGCCGGAGAGGCTTTTGGCGGCGGCGTTCCTCTCCTCTGTCCCCGGTGCTCCGGTGGGCAGATCTGCCATCGCTGGCGCGTCCGCCGCTTCTCGGAGCCGCGGCGTGCTTCCCCTCGAGCCGGTGGCCGTGACGGCGGCGCTGGCTCTTGCTTTTGGGGTCCGGCAGCCTCCACTTCGGTGGGTGGCGGTGCTTTTGCTTATCCTCTCTGGGAGTTTGCAGGCTGGTTGCTCTCCCTCCTCGGCGGTCGCGGTGGGTGCTGTGGAAGATGGGTGGCGCCGTCGTGTCCGTCTCCGGCGTGAGACGGCGACGGCGATCTGGCGGTGGCTCGACGTCGATGCTCCTTCAACGTTCAGATTCTGGCGCCTGCGTCAGATGGATCCTGCGGCTTCTCAACAAGGTTGGTCGAGCTGGCTGCTTCGGTGCGAGGTGAGCTCGCGTTCTTCTTCCCCGGCGGCGTGCTGCTGGTGCTCGAAGATGCTGGGCTGCTCGGTGGTGCCGTGTCTGCTGTGTGTGGGTTGTTTCTTGCCTGTGTTCGTGCGTGTGTGTTCTTTCCCTTGTTGATCTTGTACACGAACTCCCTGTCAAAAAAAAAAAAAAGCCCAACAATAGTTTTTTTTTCTGTCTCCTAATTTTCTTTCAATATACTTTAGCAACATACTAATCTGCCCTATCAATTGTATGATCTCCTGTGATTTTGTTTTTCATTTTAATTTCCTATGCACCCTAACGCTAGCTGCAGTTATTAGTGTTTATGCTGCTGGATCTATGCAAGAACCACAAATCATATATCAATGAATGCTATGCTAATCATTTCAGTAGAAACATTGACAAACTTTGATTAAACCTCTTTTTTTCAGCAGTTCTCATCTGGAGATCTACAACAGCCTAATGATGACGGTGCTTCCATTTGGCGCCCAATGTGGCGTCGGTTACGCATTTTTAGTGTTCTGAAGGTCCAAGCTGTTGCAAGATCATCCGTGTTCTCTGGTCCTCATCTGTCTGTGTCTAAATGTGGAAGGGAGCGTCCCACTGGCCAAACACGTCCATAACCTCCTTGTTGTTTTTTGATATCACCTCTTCAGCAAGATTATTGATACAGAAAAAGAAGAAAAACATTTGTTATATGCTGACCTCATCTGATGGGTGCTGAAATCAGGAGCAAGTTTGTAACGGAACATGTGAAGAAATGCTTTCGGTTCTTGCCTCCCCAAATTATTATTTTTATATGTTTGCATCGTGCTAACTTACCCAGTTTTTTGCAAATTTTCGCTCATAAAAAACCATGCATGCAAAAAAAAAACGGTTACTAAGAAAACATAAATTAGCATCATTTGATTTTTTTCATAAATCAGCATCATTTGATTTTTCATAAATAATGTTTTGTAATATTTTTATTTATTAATAACATAATCACATGTCCATATGTCTAAAACGTCATGTGTTTTGTAAATGAAGGGGTAAATTTACATCCGCAGTAGTACTTCTTTCGACAAACCAAAATAGACGCCCTTGATTGACCAGAGCCACCGTGCAGGTGAGTACAGGGGCAAAACCACGAATAGAGGCCGAGCTCCATGGAGCACTTTATTTTTGAAAAAGAAAATTCGAAAAACACATTTTAAAGTTAAAAAAATCTGAAAAAAACCTAGATGTAGACAGTGTTCTATTCTACCGACGTGCAAAATCTCAAATTAAAGCTACACAAAAATAACAAAACCGGACAGATTTGAAAATTTGCACTGTTCGCTACTTTCACAGAGTTTGTCATTTTTGTGCGGCCCAAAATATAAGATATTTCTAATCGAATTTTTACATATTGATAGAATACAAATATTGTCTATTTCCAGGTTTTTTTTCAGATTCTACGAAACATCCAAAACTTGCGAAGATTGGGTATTTTCGTAAGTTTTGTTGAAACTTGCGAAAATACCCAATCTTCCAAATCAAAACATCCGAAACTTCAAAACACGACAGTGACTATAAAACAGTAATAAAAAGAACCTGATATTGGGGTGGTGGAAGTCGTCAAAGGTTAGAAGTGCTCTAGGCATCGAGAATAAATTTGTTTTCTTTGGAATTTAAATGGTTGTAATAACTGAGGATCTCAAGTGAGCATTGACCAAAACTGCCTTTCTGCATAATATTTTCATTTTTTCTTCTATTAATGAAAACTACGCACTTCTCTTACTATAGAAAAGAAAATATGTCATCGTTATCATAACAAACTTGTGCCCAGTACAGCATAATGCATACATCATATACAGTCAGAAATCAGAATAAAAGACTAACCGAACACAACACTGGACATGTGTACTACCGGCAGTTAGAGGTGAGACCACAATTCTGACTGACCTTCCGGGAAAAAAGGAAAAAAAAAAGAGGAGGTCAACAGAGCAAACAGAAGAAAAGGTCAGTGAAGGGGATGCTTTTTCAGCTTGGAGTTCCGCGCATGGAAGGAGCCGTACACTCAGAGCTCTTTTGCACAGAAGAATGCCGTTACGGCGTGCGCCGCGAAATTTGCGAATGCATTCCGCATGCCTCTATCCACCGCCGAGAATCCAGCTGAAGTAAGGAGGGCATGAGACGTCTTCCCCACCCTTTAAAACATCCTACAACTTCTTCTCCAGTTCTCTCGATCCGACCAGCACGGTGTAAAAAGCGAGAGAACCGTGCAGGTAAACAGCATACCAGTAACACCGCCGTACCCGCCAAGAGAAGCTCTGCTATGAAGGAATGTATTTAACTCAGACTGCTACAATTTGCAGTCTCTGCTTCCTAATCCTGAGAAGATTTGGCATCACCTGACTTCAAGTTTGTTCTTGTCATAGCCCTCTGGCCGTTGCTAGACCTGCAAAACAAGGAAATTACGTTACAGTTGTAAATGAAATGAATATAATTTACTCCATGCTACATAACAATCTCTACTTGTCAACACCAGAACAATATCTTGTCACTAGAGCCACATATGGTTTGATTTACACAAAGGTTGAGTCAAATTGAAACAGTGAGCTATTAGGTGCAATTACATGAAGCTGACAGGAAATAAGCGCACCTACATGGGTTTATAGCACCTTTCCTTCCCTAGCCTATGTCGGCTACAGCAGCCTTGATCATTTTCATCCAGTAACTAACTAGAAGGCCGCACCAATTGCCACATATGTTCTTGTCTCCTTGAGTAAGTACATCTGTGAGTGATATTAGCACTTGCTCTCTTTAGCCCGGCAGAGCCTCTTCGTGGGAGGTGACATCAGACATTCTAGTTGCGGAGCTCACTAGTGTAACATTTGAACATTAATATGTCCAGTTGAAAGATAACCACAAGAACTGTCACCATGTACATCGCAAGGATTGTACGTAAGCTTGAGGTCCCAGTCTATGCGCCACTAAGTTAAACACAAGTTAGTGCTAGTTGCTTTACACAGTTCAGTACTCTGTTGGTTGAGAAGTTTAGATCAAACTAATACGCTCAAAATACCCGATGAATGGCAATTGGCATGATTGCACTTAAACGTTCTTCAACTTCCAAGCTTCCTTGTGATACATAAATAGAATGACAACAGTTTACGCCCCTATGCACATCCCTCAGTTTTACTACATTTTTCTTCAAGTAGCAGGTACAAGAAAACGGTTTAATGCTGCATATATTCTGATGAATTTTTCTAATGTAACTATTGACCTAGTACTTGACCCATCAAGTATCTATCTATTCAATTTTGATTCACCGGTACTCAAGGATCGTGTCATGATAGAGAAAATGTTCAAATTTATCAAATTTCAGCGAACCAAGAACGTTACAGTGATACATAAAAAAACTACTTAACAATTGTGATACTTGTGTTCTGTTTTCTCTCTTCTAATAGATAAGCGCAGCGCTCATGCCAATTTTTTGAAAAAAATGCAAGCTTAAATGAATAAGGCTGATACAAATATTCCATAATCCAAGATCATGTGCTATTTGGATACTTGCAATCTTGTAGGTAGTTGCAGCTCTTGTTTCTTAGAGCATAACTACACCAGTACTTTCATAAAATATGGTAAGGAGGCAGAAGGCATGACCTACATTTCTCAACTTCCTATGGGTGAATAACATCAAAGATGCCAAATTCAAAGGGTGTGAGCTTTCCGTCTTTCTCGTTTGTATCTCCTAAAAATAACAGATACAATACTAATCATATGATAGTCCTTCACATTGACCTTTAGTATGGGCGAATTCTGTTATTTTCTGGCCCATCAAATTTGTGTGACAACTAAATTATAGTTTCATGACTTACCACTAGTCCACTATAATATTCTTGGCATAGCACAGAAACTAGATTTCATGAGTCCTTGAGTTGCAACTTCATGAGCAAAGTCCCATTCATTCAATCATCAGCTGTGCCAAAAAACTAGGTATGCTCTCTTCTATTGCTTATTACTATCGTTCGCTAAATGTAACTCTGCGTAACAGTTTTCTGCTTCTTTACCTCTTAATTGGTAAGAATAAGAATCAAAACATTCAGCCACCATGGATTTCTTGTGCTTCATTTTACTGATCTTGCACTTACTTAGATGTATTTATCATTACAAATTATTTTAGGCTACTTGCTAATTGGTTAATGAGCTTGCGGTAGTTGAAGCACATTGTATCAAACATCAATATGAATAGGATTGGGGAAAAGAAAAAGATGGTAAGGAGTTTGTTAGGTCTGGAAGAAACAAAGTTGCTTCATGTCTCAATAATTATGCTATGAAACTTCTCTACACGGAAGAACAGACAACCACATTGCATAGCTTAAAACTCCACGGCTCCACCTCTTCTGCAACAACCAAACAACCAAGCCAACTGCAATTTCCATATCCAATTGAATTCTGTCTGCTGCTGCATTCCTGTCGAGTCATCTTTTCCCCTTAGTATGTGCACTGCAAGTCTGCAAGTAATTACCATTTATATTTTAGCACAAGATTAGTTCACATCTAAGATGCTATTTGCCATTCGATTTACTCTTGCATTTGCTTCTCTGTCAAAATTGAGTTCTTCAAAGAATTTCTTTCTATGCTCATCAGTTTTCATATTGTGTTGGTTTCAGATTTGTATTGAAGGTGTCAGGCGCTGTTTCGTCAAGATGATTATTGGGGGTGACTATTTTGAAGGTTCACATGATCATAATCTAATGGCAGAGTCTTTGATCCACGATTCTTCTAGAGCTCCTAGATGCAACAACAACACAAATATTGAGATACAGAAATACAAAGCGCCCTCGTTTGAAGTCTTTTCAGATTCAACCAATCTTTCCTCTGAAGCTGCAAGAGCAATCAACCACCTTCAGCATCAACTAGGAATCGATTTGGAGCAAGATATGCCCCCAGTGGAAACTGGGACCTGGGATACTTCTATCTGCACTATGCAAGACCAAATCATCAACCATCAGATTTGCGACGAACCACAAGACATATTGGTGGAACAGCAGATTCAACAGTATGATGCTGCACTTTATCCAAACAGCACTTACACACCAGCACCGGATCTCTTAAATCTTCTCCACTGCACTGTGGCTCCAGCATTCCCTGCAACATCTGTCTATGGTGATACAGCACTGAATGGTACCACCTATTTGGATCTTAATGGTGAGTTTACAGGAGTGGCAACAATTCCTGACAGTGGCTTAATGTTCACAAGTGATTCAGCCTTGCAGTTAGGGTATCATGCTACACAGTCTCATACACTAAAGGATATCTGCCACTCACTACCGCAAACTTATGGGCTGTTCCCCAATGAAGATGAAAGGGATTCCATGATTGCGGGTGGAAGTGTAGGAGGAGATCTTTTTCAGGACATAGATGGCAGGCAATTCGATACTGTACTAGAATGCAGAAGAGGAAAGGGTGAGTTCGCAAAGGGCAAAGGAAAAGCTAACTTTGCAACTGAGAGAGAGAGGAGGGAACAGCTAAATGTGAAGTACAGGACATTAAGAAAGCTCTTCCCCAATCCTACCAAGGTTTGTCTTTTCATCATTTTGCAAATGTAGGTGATTTGATGATTCTCAGATGCACAGAATACTCAACCACTAGAAGCTATCAAGCTAACCACTCTGATTTTCAGTGATGCTAGATGTGCAGAATACTTAATAGAAGCTAATTTGCGCAAATTTTCAGAAACAGTATCCTGTTTTCATTGATTTTGTAAAGATAATGGAAATTCCAAATAACTTCATCAATTTCAGAAGCTCATATGTGCAAAATCAAAATACTATGCAGTCTAATAAACCTGTGTTTTATAATAGATCAACAAAAACCCATTCACAGAACTGTTATCTGTCTAAAGTAGGTTCCAAATAAAATGAGTTAGTGATATGCTTCTGGCGGACTTTTCTGTCGGATACTTCTTCAAGCTCTGTTGCTAGATTTTATTTACTCTGATACTAAATATCCTATTAAACATGATTTCCATGAAATAGTTCTTCGTTGTGCTGCTTTCTGCAGATACTAAATAGTGTCATACTTATTTATCTTCATAGAATGAGCCAGTACCTTCTAGTTAATTATGAGAGAACAATGAAAATAATCAATATTTCCTATGTATTTTGATTTTTTGTATGTACTTTAATTTTTCGTAATACAATGTTACCCTCCCCATTGCATTACTCTCCAACAAAGGTATCCACCTCAAAAGTGATCTAATCTTAACCAACTAGACAACACTTTGTGATTTACTAAAAGAAAAGGTAAACAACGTGACAGAACCACAAAATTTCCCTTTTACGTTTTGGGACTGCTCATATATGTTTGATTGGCATTAATGTTTTACAGACCTGTTCTCTAGAATGACAGGGCTTCAATAGTAGGGGATGCCATTGAATACATAGATGAGCTGAATCGGACAGTCAAGGAACTGAAGATCCTAGTGGAACAGAAGTGGCATGGTACTAATAGGAGAAAGTTAATAAAGTTGGATGAAGAGGCAGCTGCTGATGGCGAAAGCTCATCGATGAGACCAATGAGGGAGGAGCAAGACAATCAGCTCAATGGGGCCATAAGGAGCTCCTGGGTTCAGAGGAGGTCAAAGGAATGCCATGTTGATGTCCGCATAGTGGAAAATGAAGTAAACATCAAGCTCACTGAAAAGAAGAAGGCCAACTCCCTGCTTCATGCTGCAAAGGTTCTCGACGAGTTCAATCTTGAGATCATCCATGTGGTTGGAGGGACTATTGGGGATCACCACATATTCATGTTTAATACTAAGGTATTGACAGTAATCTTTATTTTAAGTAACATCAGGAAGTTCTTTCCCTACATTGCCGATTATCATTGATAGTAATGTTCCATCATTCACAATAATATAGGTATATGAAGGCTCCTCAGTTTATGCTTGTGCGGTGGCTAAGAGGCTCCTTCAAGCAGTGGATGCACAACACCAGGCCCTTAACATATTCCACTAGGCTTTGGCGACCATGGTGACTACTTGAGGAAGTTCCCAGTCTACTACTCTTAGGGAGTAGTAACTTTCCGTTTGTTCTCTCAGTCAGCAAAAAATATTAGATCCGACTTGGAGAAAACACGTTGTCTTTAGCATTAACTAGCTCACAAAACTTAGAATCTGGCCATGCCTGGTTACTGCTATCACTTATCCAGCCTTGCTAGAAATGCTTTGATACATTTGTCTCACTGTTTGCTTGCATTATCTCCTCTGCTCATTTCGTTTGGAGTTGGCATCAAAAGCTTGTAGATGAAGATGTGATCTGCGCATGCGTGGATACTGGATAGCATATTGTGCTTGGGTCCATAGAAACTAGCTTAGTGTGTTCCCTGGCATCACATCTCAGAGGGCTCTACATGCATTCCAAAACTTTGCAGAAATCCAAAAATCCGTGCGAGCATTTTGCATGTTGGGTCAAATCGTTAGGAAATCGACCCACCCATTGCACTGCACATGATAATTCGTGTGTGCAAGCCACCCCAAAAGTTTTCCTACCTGAATCACATTTTCGTAACAAAACCATGGCCTTCAACAGAACTATCTATTTATCATCATGCAACTATATTAGGGTTTGCTCTACAATATAAATCTCTAACAACCCAACTCTGCAAGGAAAGGCAAAAGAGCAAAGAGCTTATCATCTGTTACCTCGCACCAATGCCGTCACTGAATATCAATGGAAACCGTTCTGCTCTGAGTCAAGCAATACCCCGAACACCTCGCGGGCACGGCACAACCATCCTGCGGCAGCGAAATCTGATAAAAATCACATAACCGGACCCTCAAAAAAAAAAATCAGATAACCGGACCCTAAAAAATAAATCAGATAGCCGGACTAAAGATTTTGTCAAATCAAAACCAGACTCCTTGGTCCTTGCGCGCCGCATTTCGCCGGCCAAATCTGCAGGGGTCACGGATGCCCCCGTTGCTTGCTTGCCCCGACAGATCCCACACCATCGAGGATGTGCGCGTGGAGGCTAGGACAGCCACAGCCCTCAAGCCGCATGAGCTCGCGAGGAAGGATTTGGGAGTAAAAGGGGAATCTTGCTTCTCCTTTATTTTGTTTTGCTCCGTTTTACTTGGGGAGAGATAATAGCCTGAACATACCACATTTCTAGCCAAATTTACTGATTGGTACCGGTCAACGTTTCAATCTCATTTACATACCACATTTTTTCGAAGTTTTTTCAGAAAACCCAAATCGAGCTCTGATGCGATTTAGACAGCGGTTCTGACAGTACTGGCCCACCTGTCAGGTGACGTGGCAAATAGGTCCCACTTGTCGGTCCAATTAATAATCAAAATATCTATAAAAAATAAAAAAATCTAAGAAAGGAAATTATATGCAGAGGTGGATTTTGGGCCCCACTTGTCAGCATATAAAAATCAAAATTCTAAAAAAAAATCAACCCAAGCGCTCCTGCTGCATCTCGTTCTCACGCGGGCAGGAGCAGGCGAGAGGGAAGCACAGGAACAACCGGTGACGAGCTTCTAGCTGCGGCGACCGGACTTGGGGAAGACTGGGCGGACCTCCTCGTCTCCATGGCCGAGCTCCAGCGCCAGATCTCCTCGCGCTCCCGCCGCTGCAGTCTCTCGACTTGCGCGAAAATGCCTTCTAGGGCAACCTCTCGCATGCGCCGTCCTCGCCGTGCACGCTCGTGGTGGTGGACATTTCCTCGAACACCTTCAATGCGACGCTGCCTCCGGCGTTCCTCGCGTCCTGCGGCAGACAGGGAGGAAGACGATGTCCAGGAGGCGCGCCAGCTCGATTCCTTCGTCATGGAGCCAGAATGCCCGCCACACGAGCTCCTCTCCGCGTGCCACCGTCGTCCTCCCGCCTGTAGAGCAGCGCCGAGAGGGCGCAGGGGTCACCGGCCCCGTCCCTGCCGCGGGAGGTCGGGGTCCCGCTCGCATGGCTGGCCTGGGTGGCGGCGCGCTGGCCGGGGCACAGCAGGAGAGCGCGGGGCGGGTGGCGCAACATGAGAGGAGGAGTTCGCCGTGCGGCCGGAGCTCGAGGCGGAGTCGACGCCGCGCAGCCCTGACGCCGTCGTCGTCCCCAGCCGGGACGGCCTTCCCGGCGGAGAGCGGGGGCGGCGGCTAGCAGGGGCAGAGGCGGCAGCGGCGCGCTAGGGCCGGAGGTGGCCGTCCGGCCACCGGTCGCCGGTCCGGGGCCGAAGGAGAGCGCGGGTCGGCCGTCAGGCCACGGTTGACTTTTTTTTAAAGATTTTTCAGATTTTCTTTTCAGATTTTTCAGTTTTTTTAGATTTATTTATTTATTTATTGGACTGACAAGTGGGTCCCACTGTCAGTTTAGTGTCAAGCCAGCCACGTCACCTTACATGCGGCCATGCGGGCCAGACATGTCAGAACGCTGTCTAAATCGTCTCAGCGTGCGATTTGGGTTTTCTGCGAAAATCTGGAGAAAATGTGGTACGTAAATGCGATTTTGACAACGACGGGTACCAATCGGTAAATTTGGCTAGAAATGTGGTATGTTTACGCTATTATCTCACTTGGGGAAGTATCCGATTTGTCATTGTTTACATCATCTCTTTACTGGGAAATCTGTTTCGGCTTGTAGATGCAGATGCACCCGTTATTTAAAAATTATATTTTAAAGTGTCAAAAATTTAAACAAAAATTTCGTGTCTACATATAGACATTGTATGTATTCACATAAAGTTTCGCCAAAAGGAACATTTTATGTGGCCTATATAAAAAAGGCAAATTCTGGTGTTTCAAAACGATTTTGTAATAGATATCTTTTTGTCTTTTTTATACACACCACCAAAATGTCTTTTTTTTACGAAACTTTTTCTGGGGATATAAAATGTTCGGATATATACCCGAAATTTTTAACATTTTGTAATGCATTTAAAATATATTTTTCATAATGGGTGCATCTAGACCTATGAGTCATAACACTGTGTCCCTATTTACCACACTTCTCTTTGATACTCTCCATTTTATTTACTCAAAGTCAAACTTTGTCAACTTTGACCAAATATGTAAAAAAATCAGCTGACGGTTGTGACTCCTCCAGGTTGACTCCAAGTGTGCTCCTTTGCTCATGATTTCTTTATAGTTTTTCCCCTACACCAAGCACATGCCAAAGATAAGGGAAAACAACAAATTCTTAATAAAAGCATAAGGTTGTGCAAAGACCATCGAAAAATGAGTTAGAGTGCACATCAGCATAAAAGGTAGAAGCTAGCTCAGAATATTGCAAGAATTTCAATGTAAACATAGGCAAAACATCGAGCAAAATGATATATAAAATGGACGCATCAACAACTTCGACTTTAACGAAGAGCTTTGCAAGAAAAATATGTTGGGCTTTTGCCGACCGAGTCTTCCGCAAAAGACCGTCGATTGCCTTTCATCGTCACTGCATGAACGCACTCCACCGCAGCTCTGACTCCAGAGCGACATAGCGAAGCACGAGAGAACCATCGGACACACCGGAAAACCGACTATCGAAGCCCGAGTCGCGACCCAAACTCTTCTCCATGCATCATCATTGCCAAACTGCCCTCGGAGCCCCCAAATGAGCTATCTCAGCAACCGCGCGGACAAGCCACCATCCACAAGATCCCAAGCTGTAACCGACCCGAGGATCTAAGGTTTCCCTCTGGATCCATGACCACAGGACGAGGAGAGGAGCCCCCAGCGACGCCTCCAGAAAAGTCAGCGGCAGCCGCGGGTGTCGTCGACGCCGGTTCTAGACAAAGTCAAAACAAGGATTTCTCTAGGGAGCCTCCACCTCCTACAACCCGAAACGGACAACTACAAGGTGAAACCAAACTTCTACCCTCGACCAATAGGAACGAGACCCTTCGGCGGCCACCTTAGCCGAGGTCGCGCCAGTACCACCTCCTCGCCACTATCAACCCCGACCAGGTCCACATCAGACCAGAACTGGGCCAGCGACACAGCTTTTTGAGCCACCACCTCTCCTACCAATGATGTCGAGGCTGCACCGGCAGACCGACCAGACGCATGGACCAAGCTGGTTGTTGCGCAACCCCCAAGGCCGAAGTCGTCGGCCACCATCAAGTCATCAACAGATGTGCACACACCACCACAGCCACCATCCGAGACCCAGGAGACCCACCACCCAATGACGAAGCTCACCCTAGGACCGCCGCCCCCACACGGCAGATCTGCCACCAGCGCTCTCCCCCACCACCTTCGGAAGTGGGGGCATGCCGCTACCATGGCAGAAGGCCAGCTGCAGCGGCGGCGCATGGGGATGTATGGAAGGACGAGGGTGGCGATGGCTAGGTCTTCCCCTGGCATCGCGATGGGAGCAGCGTGAGGGGAATGGGTTACTACAAACATACATACAACAATTTTTCTCTTCTCACTTCTCTCATCCAACTAAGTAAAAAAAGGGTGTGTCATCTCTTATTACCGGTCTTCATCGTTCCATTGTACTTGCTCTTAGCAACACATGTTCGGTTCAAACCTTTTACACACTGTTAAATGTCGACTCAGCTTCTTTAACTGCTTTTGCCTCACCAACGCTTTTTTGACAAGTGAGTCCTTTCAACTCCTCCTAGTTCTCTCCACCATTTAGGGCCTCTTTGTACCATAGGCTTAGCAAACATAGGAATTGGAAAAACACAGTAATTTGATAGGATTGCATATGCAAAACAAAATACTACTACAAAACAGATAAAAACTGAAAGAATGGTTATTTAGATGGAACACAGGAAAAACACATAAAAAGTGTCTCGATCATATACGAATAAGTGTAAAAAATAGCTAGGTAGAGTGGATGTTGAAATTTCTATAGGATTGGGGGTATAGGAATGCAATTCATAAGATTTTTTTTACAATAATTCATAATAATTTTGGACGTGTCATTCCTTTTCCTTTAATTCAAAGGGATGGCTTAGAAAAAAATCATATGAATTCTCCTATGAAAATCCTTTCATCCAAAGAGGGTCTTAATTAGCTGCCTCATATCCTCCTATTGCCACCGTCGGCATGTCATTTGGGTCACGCGTCAAATTTCCATCATCGTCTCGGGTGGACGAAGATTGAGATTGATAAAAATGCTGTAAACTGTGCTTACTTGCAGGTGCCGCGTTGATGACTGGGTCTATTGCGTCCGTGGGATTGTGGTCACGACTCGGTATATTCTAGTTTGACCTCTCAGGCCATACGTCCACGCACTGTAGATATACATCCAATTTGGCGTGTTCCCCTTTCTCCGAAGTTTTTTGCTGACTTGGGATGATTTCTTTCGGAAGATGATTGGAGGATTGGATCCAAATTTCTTATTATGCAGTGTGTAAGTCTTTGTTTTTTTGGCGCGAGAGATAGTGATTCCGGATGGCATGGATGAGCCCCACGGCCTCTATTGCACACATACCTACATGTTTAATTTGCTGAGTGCGGGACCCTCTCGAGTAGGGGTAAGTTTATTGATCTTGAATTGTTGCCAGCTAATGAATTTAACTCTTCATCTTTTTTTTTTTTTTTTTTGAAAAGTTTGCTCACATTCAGCATGTCCAAATACTTACTTCATATCCATCTATTCTGCTAGAATTTATTTATTTAATTTTATCATGCTATGCATCAGTTGCTACATTATATACTACATGCCTACATCAGCCATTCTGTCAGGAAAAATATTTTGGCCCATCAAATTTCTTCTTTCTAATGTGTACAATTGTCTTAATTTGCCTACATTAGCTTCTAATTAAAGTTAAATACTTTTCTTAGTTTGATTAATATGATACTAATATATTGGTGTGGCAAGATATGTTTGTTTCTTCACATACATGTCTTTGTTGTATAATACGGACGGGTTGTCATCAATGTTACAGATTCTAATCTCACTTCTTGTCATCTTTCAACAAAATACTTAACATTTAAGCACAATATCACTGGCTAAAAATCCAATGTGTTCCGGCCGCGTGCGGGAATCATCTAATTTATCTAGAGATAATTTTCATTTATCTCTTCTTCCGGGTACCTCCTATTTGGTTAGAAGTTTCCTACTCTGTATGCCGTGGGATAAGCTAGGATTCAAGACAGTTCAAGAGCCAGGGTGGCTTATGCACAAGCCGAAGCTCAAAAGAACTGGGCCTAAGTGCTGTTGTGAACTGAAAAGAAGAGTACAACTCGTAGTATATTAGATGCCAACAACAATAGAAGTGGAGATTCCGATCGAACAGCCTAATGTGAGAACAAGCCGACTAAATACAAGCATTTGATTGGTCCCGTATATTCAACGAGCGCTACATTCATCTCCTTTCAACCAAGAACACTTCTTATTACATGCACCTATAGACCTAGTGGACTTGTATTATTATTAACAATTACAAGTGGCAAAAGGAAGAAGAAGAAGAAGAAACCCGTTGCAACTTGCAACTTACAAAAAGGAACAGTAGCTGCTGCCAGGAAACTAGCTACTCCTACTTGGTACTCCCTCCGTTCCAAATTAGTTGTCTTTCATTTGTACAAAAGTGGATGTATCTAGACATGTTACAAGTATAGATACATCCACTTTTATACAAATGAAAGACAACTAATTTAGAACGGAGGGAGTAGTACGGAGTAGTTCTAAATTCTAACAGACCGAGAACTTGCCTGTGGCAAGATGGTTAGTTGGGTGGTTGTACCCCTAGCCCACCAGAGTTCAAACCCCAGGTTTGACGCTGGTGTTTCTCATTTAAGGCGGAATATTCTTCAGTGGGAGGCGACGTTCCCGTCGACAGCGAGGCGCCCGTGGTGACTTCGTCAATCTCAAGACTCGACCCGCCGACTCAGTCTCTCGGAGGTGCTCATAGGGGTAGGGTGTGCGTGCGTGCGTTCATAGGGGTGAGTGTGTGCGCGTGTATATGAGCGCTTGCGTTGTACTGTGTTTCGCAAAAAAAAAATTCTAACAGACCAGGTCAAGGAAAAAAATAAGTCGAACCCAGTGTCCCACTTACATTTATATATATTGGCTCCTTGATCATAGACGCAAAGCACATGAGTTTTGAGCACAACACTGCATCTGATCCATAGTTTCCTGCAAGCTCTACCGCATTGACCAATGGCTTCAAGCGTCGACCTCGACGACAGCTTCGATATCTCCGGGCCGACGCACATCATGTCAAGATCCGGCCCCTGCCGTTCATCTGCAATGATGATTGACTGGTATGTTATGCGCGAGAAATCCACCCATGGTACTCCTTGTGCGTTAATTGATGCATGTATGTGTTACTGATGGTCATTGTGTCACTCGCAGGAACAACGAGGAGGACCGCCGGTGCGTCGCCGCCTGCGTGGTGAAAGGCACTTACATCCTCGAGAACGACAGAACCATGTGCAGGGTGCATGAGGCGGCGCTTGCTCCGCCGTGGTGGGAGAGCTTCCACTTCCGCCTCGTGGAGGTGCTCAAGGAGGAGTCCTTCAGGCGCAAGAGCCACAAGCTAATCTTTGGCGCCATCTACGAGCATGTTCCCCCGGCGGGCGGAAGCCGCCACCCTTACGCTCCCCATTACATCGTCGCCTTCCGAGGGACCATGCTGCCGCACCCAAAGGCGATCCACGATGTGTTCCTCGACCTGAAGATCATCGCCAACACCCTACCGGACTCCAAGCGCTCCCAGCGCGCGCACCGCGCCGTGGACACGCTCATGGCGACCATCGCCAAGAATGGCTCCGGCAGCGGCGCCGTGTGGCTCGCGGGGCACTCTCTCGGCGCGTCGCTGGCGCTGGAGGTGGGGCGGACCATGATGGCCGAGCAGGAGCTCAGCCTCCCGACTTTCCTCTTCAACCCGCCGCACGTGTCGGCGCCTCCGGCGATCAACAAGTTGATCCCGTCCGAGGGGCTGAGGAGGGAACTGTACGCCAAGAGCGCCCTCGTCAAGGCCGGGCTCGGCCTCGCCCTGTGCCCCCACCGGAAGCGCATGGAGAAGCTCTTCGAGCGGCTATCCTCGTGGGCGCCAAACCTGTACGTGCACGACAAGGACCTCATCTGCCAGGGCTTCGTCGACTACTTCCAGCAGCGGCAGCAGCTGGAGGAGAGCTGCAAGTCCGCCACCACGCTCTCCTACCGTGACATGCTCTTCTCCCTCATCGGCAAGGACAAAGAGCGCCCGCACCTCCTGCCCTCCGCCACGCTGTGGACCAACTCCAGCGTCGACAGGGACGCGCACGTGATCCAGCAGTCCTTGGCCGCGCACGAGCTCCAGCAGTGGTGGAAGCCCGACGGCGAGCTCACCTTGATTGCCAGCCGTTATAGCTTCGCTTAATTGAGAAAACTTCTGCTTTGTACAGTACCTACGGCTGTCGTTGCTTGTTTGTCAAATTACAGTTGCTTGTTTGTCAAACTAGTAACCTTGCACGTGCAACGAACGTCTCAATTAATTATGTCATTCATCACATTTGTTTTAGAGAAATAGATTCAATTTATATAATGTTAAATGGCAATCACCCGGTGCAACTGAGCAGGATTAATACCACAAGTACTGGTTATGCGCAAGGCAAAGTAATAAGTTTGCTCCAAGATCACCGAAAGAAGCAGGAGTTTGGTAACTGTGTAATGGGTTACAGCTAAAAGTTTCTTAATTATAAATTATGGGATCACTTAAAAATTACAATGTATAATAACAGAGCACAAAGCCTGGATGGAGAAAACACCACAAGGCCTTACCTCGTCACAGAATTTTCTTCCACCAAACTTAGTAATGGCCTGACTTAGTACAAGTGCACGTGCAACGCACGTATAATAAAGAAACACTACAAACTTGACAATCGTGGAGTTAAATTTTTGTTGATTTCCATTTAACATTTTTTTTCATTAATACTCCCTCCGTTATAAATTAGATGTTATAAGTATGGACAAATGGAAGTCATCTAATTTGAAACGGAGGGAGTATGATTTAGGGACCAAATGTGACCACAGCAGGAGTATACCCTCTTTCCATCATTTTCACAAGCAAATTGGATGTAGCCATCACTTCTCCTCTAGTGCAGAAGCCATGAATCAATGAAGTATAGCTAATTGTATAAGCCTTAGTGCTGACCACCCCATGCACATAATTCACTAATACCAATTACCTATCAGGAACGTGGTTTGTTGCCCATATGAGAAATCGATTCTGGGTGATGTATATTCTCTAAGGCATTAACACAAACAGATGGCATGTGTTGGACAGTTGAAGGACACAAAGTTTCAGAGCTAAAACTACATTGGGATTTTTTAGGGAAAACTACATTAGGATTTAATTCATCCATGCTGCTAACTAATCCCAAGTCAAGAAAGGAAAATTAGAAGCAATCAAGCTGAGCCAATCAAGTTGTACTCATGGATGGCGGAACATGGAACTAATGAAAGGAAGACGCGCACATACCTAGAGTGGATTAGACACGACTTGGCACATCCCATTTGAGGTGATTCCCACATGGAAGGACTGCTGCGGCCTGGCCGCCTGGGCAGCAACAGGCACTGGCAGGAGCCCCCATTGACCTTCTTAGGCAACGCCGCCTGCCGATGGATATTCCTCCGCATGGATGGGTAGAGTGTGAGGACGCGGTGGAGCGGGTAGGGGACCTGGACGGCAAGGGAGAAGTAGTCGAGCTTGAAGACGGAAACTTCCCTGGCGAGCGGCCACTGGATGATGCCGAGTACTGCGATGGCGGCGAGGGAGGTGTCGTCGGCGCGCATCCGGCACAGGGACAGGCCAAGTCGAGCTTGACGGCGGCTCGCGGGAAACGGCCGCAGGTGGCGGCGGTGCCGGGAAGAGAAGGCAAGGGCAGTGGCGAGCGCCGCCACCGGCCACTGCTCTCTGCTCCTCCCTCCCGGCGATGCTGCCCGGCTGACTCGTCGGCAAAGTTTATTCGGTCGGCAAAAAGAAAAATAACGTTTCGTACAGATGTGTTGAGGTGCTCAACACCGATCTTGCAATCTGGTTCGTCGATCAAAAATCGAATGCGTCAGATTTAATGTATCCGGTCATGTTTGCTCTTTTAACAGTAGTATAGATATAGTTTACAGTACAGTGTGTAAGCAAACAAATTTGCACGTGCATCGAACTTTTTTTTTCAGATACATTTATTTTTGCGGGGACAAGTACATATGAATTGGTTTTTTTTTTAGGGAAACCTATCATGGCGACTTTATTGATTTGCACACATAGATACATCGTCTGTAAGAGGCAATTATAAAATCTAGCGGATCCTCGATCCAAACAAGTTACTGTCTACACATACACGAATTCAAGTACAACTTCTATTATACGTACGCTAAATTAGGCAGAACTCCAGCTCCGTACTGGAATTGGACTTCAAGCGCTCTGAGTTCCCAACTTTATCCTGGAGGGTCAACCTTCCTTTCCGTGTTGGTCTGTTGGAATAGCCACCAAGTCATAATATCTCTATTTTACAAGAGAGAATATGAAAATACCACTCATACATATACATATCCACTTATGCTAGTTCTCTCTCCTTATACTCTTCTTATATCTCTATTATACTCTTCTTGCAACCTACAAACAAAGATATTTTCCTTGTGTCCCCAACTCCACTCTGAGGCTGTCAAGTAACACGGCGTGTGAGATGAAAATAAAGTAAAGCAAATGCAAGCAAAGTAAATATTTTTGTATTTTCAAAATAAACAAATACATAAAATTCTAATTCTAGACAATATAATATTGATGTAACATGTATGCAGTGCTTGATTCACATCATACATCTATATGCTAATCCTCTCGTAAAAGAAAATTCAGCATACTAGACTTTAAGTGGTTGCGCTCTCGTGGCTGCACAGAGAATGTAACATGTATGCAGTGCTTGATTCCATTTCGGCAAGCTTATCATTAGCAAAGAGCTCAAGATGACCATGGTTTACTTTTATCAGCTAATATTCTCTATATAGCATCATTAACTTTACTCTTTGAGTATTTTAATTTATGCATGTTTTCTACTTCTCTCTCTTTCGTAACGCTAGTACCCAAAAGATTTTCAATGACCAAAGAAGCATCATCGCGAGGTGATAACAGGAAACTTACCCATGCTGTAAAATCAATAGCCACCCGAAAAATTAACTTTACTCTTTGGGAAATTTTTATCATTACTTAGCATAACGGCTATAAGGCCATAGTTGCGCTATAGCCTTTCATACGTTCTGAAATTGTTGAGGCTAAATGCAGTATCCGGCTATTTTAAACTATGGCCTCCAACCACCTGGTTGGTGGTAGGAATTTTTCATATTTGGTAATGTGGTTGGTTGAGCCAAGTTTGTGTTTGGTTGAAGAGATAAAAAGTTGTTAGGGGTAGCCATATTTTATGTTTGTTTAGAGGAATTAGAGATTGTTGGGTGATATGGTCACTTATTGTTAAGATGGTGAGAATACCCCTATATATATTAAAATGGAAAAGTTTATTCAAATGTTTATATTACAATTTGGTGAGGAAATTTTCTTAATGTATTGGGGTACGTAAAACATCAGCACGCGGCATAACGTTTGTTCGAATATTTAAAAGGGAAAAGTTTGTTCAAATATTAAAAAGGGAAAAGTTTGTTCAAATATTCTTAATATTTAAAAAGGGGAAAGTTTTTTGAAAATATTTAAAAGAAGTAAAAAAATTAAATATATTTTATAGAGAAGAGTTTGTTCAAATATTTAAAAGGGTAAATTTCTACTTCATGGGTAAGGTGAGCACGCGGCAAAACGTTTCGCAATTGGTCGCAGCAACTCACGCGTGGGTGGTTGGCTTAAAATGTGGCTACCGTCAACCACCTTTCTGGTAGAATATGGTTAGATGTGGCTGCTCACAACCACCCACACCAGGAACCAAACACAGAGCAACCACTCAAGAACTAACTACCACTAACCATATGAGAGATAGACTAAAGGGTTACACAAAGGGAAATTTAATAAATTCTCGACATGCATAACTAAACGGGCAAGATTTAACTATGAAGATATAAAGCACCCCATAATGCGGAGATCTAGATTACTTACTAACACCGTTGCGGAAAAATGTTGGTGAAGCCTGATGAAGAATCTCACATCCACGCCAGACGAGAGATTGTTATGTTCCCCTCGGAGGATCACTTGCGTAATCCCTCTTCTAGTGCGCACGCGCACACCTTGCCAATCCGTCAGCGCTCCACCGTTCTAGAACTCGACGCTCGACGAAGAGAGACAGCCTTTCGACATAGTATTAGGTGGTAGCTCTAATCGAATTTGATTAGAGCTATATGAGTTTAGAGAGATCTAATTCTCAACACATGAGATCTAATTAGAGAGATTAGAGAAACCTCATTGTCTAATTGCATAATATCTCAAGAGAGAGGAACTTGTGCAAATAATGTATTTGTTTTTTCGTTCTCCTTGTGGGAGGGAGTGGAGTATATAAAGTGGAGAGGAGGGCTAGTGCACCGGCCCTAGGGAGGCCGGCTGGCCTCTCCCCCAAGTCGGTTTGGGAGCTGGAGTCCAAATCGGACTCCCTCCCTCCCCTTTTTTCCTTTTTGCCTTTTTCTTATTCCTTCCTAGTCCAATTCGAACTAATTCCTTTCTCCAAATTGGACAAGGAAAGAGAGGAGGGGGATGTGGTGCGCTGGCCTAGGAGGGTGGGGCCATGGGACCGGCCCCGCACTTGGTGCGGCGCAGCCCGAGGTCACCCCCTCTTCCTGCGACACTCGCCCCCACCCCCCTTCCCGGCAAACCTCCGAAACTCTTCCGGAACCAAATATACTCTATAAATAAAATCATCGACTCTATCCACTGATGTCGGAAACACTTCTCGGCATCCCGGAATGTCTCATGTTCCCATATTTCTCTCTCAGGTCTCTCAGCCCTTTACCGGCATTAAATGTCTCTCATGATAACTTCACCGGAACATCTCCGAATCACTCCAGAGTTGTTCATGTGACATCGGAATGACTCCTACCACTTCTCATAACCACTAACACTACATCTTAATTACCTCAACAAATATTGACAACAGCTTAAGCGTGTGACCCTGAAGGTTCGATAACACATAGACATGCCCGGAGTACTTACCGGACAATAACCAACGTTAGGATCTAGACAGCCGCGCTGTCTCCTATATGTTTACGAATAAATGATGGAACCTTTTGTTTCTCATTACGCTAATCCCCTTAAGTACACGATACCAATGATATCACGAGGTGGGACGATGTGCTCTAATGTGATCAAACCATTTGATCATAACACGTATAAACTCGTACAAATATCATTCTCTTTTCTCATTCCGTATTCCTGATGTCCTGTGATAAATCACACAGTGCCTGGCCAGACGATTGGTTGACATCAGTAATACTTGAGATGGTCCATATATTGTATCTCTCCATCGCCTGGAGGAGTAAGTAGCATTCTTGAATAATCTCCGTTCCTTTACGTGTTCTTGCTTATTTCTCAAAAACCATAGTTATGATCCCCAATTAAGGCCAGATGTTAGATGACAATCGAGGCGTAAGTGTTGAACACGCGGTCACGAGATATTCTCATAGTATAGGAATATAGCTAATGAAAACTCCATATAAAATTGCTAACTTCATCGGTGATGATTTGTCTCTTGGCAAGATTATACAATTGGGTCGGTTCAGTACAATTGTCATTCCAACAATAAACTCTCATTGTTGCTGACTTATACAAAGTCCATAGTCAGGAAAACGTGATCATCTAACAACAAGATGAGCTAGTCTTAGAGACAAGATTAGAAACACTTTGTCATGTTCATATCTCTACACATGCATCATGGTTTTTTCCGTTGAATACTCACTATTCAAGTTCCAATGCAGTTATAGTATAAAGATATAAACAATAATAATAAACTTGGAGGTAAATAATAACTAATTATTATTGTCTCTAGTGCATACCTCCAACATAGCCACCCAACCAAACACACCTAGAGATTCGCCCGAGGTTACATATAAACCTATGCTACAGTTGTTCAATGCTTGTTTGTCAAGTTACTAGTGTAAGAGCAAACGTTGCCCCCATCTGCTTTTCCTTAAGTGCACATAGACGGGGGCGAAGAATATTCCCCAACCGCTGCCCCATCCGTACACCTCACAATTTTTCGTGACATGTGGGACCCACTCGTGAGTGGGCCTCCATTCGTTTTCTTATCAAAGTACTCTACCTCTTCTTCCTAGTTCCTACGTTCTTCTGATCAAGAGGGAGACGAAACCCGAAGATGGAGATAAACGACTGGTGTCGGGGTGCATCGACACCGCACGAGCACACACGCCGCACGGAGCCGTGTGCATGCACAAACACGTGAGAACTAGATGACGAGCACGACCTGAGTAGAAGTCCAACCGACGATGCCACACCTAGTTGGATATCCACCACCTATCATGACCGTCGAATTTGAATCCAACAAACGATATAATTTTACTAATTGATTTATTGATAAAAAATCATGTTAATGTGTGGTTTTAATTTTGTAATGCATGTCCAGAAATTTCTTGTTAGTACAAGAATCCAAAAAATAAATTACATAAATCCGAAAATTATTGCTAATGCACTGATATTTGAAAAATCATTAATAATTTGTGCACGGATGGTAAAGCATTTGAACATCCCAGATAAGCGGGGGCATCCAACTAGGTGTGTGGAGTTGCATTTCTTTTGAGGACTCTCAATGTTGGACGCATGATTCCACGTATGCGACTGCCTGCTTGCTGAACGGGAATGCGGCTTAGCAAATCAGGGGCGGCGGAGGTCACATGCAAGTGGGACCACAATGGGAGGCGCGCATCAAGAACGACACAACACAAGCTCAATTCTGGTCATGAATGGTGGCGGACGAGGCTTCTACCACTCGGAACGGGATCCCCAAGTGGAGGAGCTTCGGGGGACGAGAGGCAGGTGGTTGTAGCCTCGGAATTGGCCAGCGCGTCACCACGGTACGAGAGGAGGATCGGGAAGGGTGGGGGATTGGGGAGGTGAGAGGAGAGATTCCCTAGCCCACCCAAATCACATATTCACATTTTTTTAGAAATGGAGGGTGTGCCCCAAGCCTCTGCATCCAAAGGATGCACACAGTCGAGTTTTATTGATATGGAAAAAACAGTAAGCACTATGTGACGAGGTGCAAACTCATCAAATCCCATGGTGAGATACCTAGGGTTTCGTATAGAGAGAGAATATGGCGTGCTGGTAGTATCGGACGGCTGACAAGCAAGGATTTACCCAGGTTCGGCCCCTCATTGTGAGGTAAAGACCTACTCCTGCTTGTCTGATTATGATGATATATGAGGTTACATGGTGGCCGTAATGGCGATTGTGGTGGTGAGACGTAGTGCCTCTATGTCTATGCGAGTTGTCCCACTAGTTTCCTTCCCTCCCTGGCTTTATAAAGGGAGCTAGGTAGGGTTTACAAGAGTCCTAGTTGTCGTGGGGTAGATAACACGGCAGATGCTACCTTTGGGCAGCTTGATGTTTTGGGCAAGGCGACTCTGGCGTCTTGGAGATTGTTTAGCACTGCAGGGACACAAGGTTTACCCAGGTTCGGCCTCTCCATTGGAGATAAAGACCTACTTCCTGCTATCTTATTATTGATCTCGATCTCGATAACCCGGCTACGACAACAGAGCCGGATCTCGATCTAGGTTACAAGGATTGTATATTTCTCTCGATGGTTCTCTCGCCTAAAGCTTGGGTTACGAAAGTCTTGCTAGCTATGACTCAGGGACTGGTTTATATAGATGCCGGGTCTTCTGGTCGCGTACATAGTAAGGCCGGGTTCTACCCGAACTCGGAGTCCTACTCTAACTCTTCTGGTCCTCATGTACTCCAAGTCTTGAACCGCCTCTGGACCTTCTAGAACACCTCCTTCCTTAGCCGGGTTACCGCCAAGATGCTGGCCCAACATCATAACCCGGCCCATGCTGATGGCTAGCTGGCCTAGCCGGGCCTCCTGCCTGGCGGGTCATGCTTCCCTCTTCATGGGCCTACCGGGTTATTATCCCTCCATCAGTAGCCCCCAGGTTAACCAGGTAACCGGGTTGCCACGCTTTGCTTCTATTTTTGAATTTGGACCTCTTGAACAATGCTGGCATCCTGGCTTGCCGGGTTAACCACCTGAAATGCAAAAATAACAAATGCACATAATACACCAAGTTTCACTTCCTTCTATTTAGCTAGGCCAGCTCTTCTTGGCGGCTCATATCATAACCCGGCTTTCTTATCCCGGGTTCATACGCCTTCGGGTTTCACTTTCAACACTTAGCAGAAATCGCAGCCAAACTACAGGTCAACCGTCAGTCATAAATTCAGTCAAGGAATATTCTTTTTGCCTTTTCTGTTTGTCGCTGACTTCCCGGAGAAGATGCTTATCTTATCCACTCGTTTTTTACCTCAGTACCCTTAGGGTTTTCACCGTGGCTATAAATACGAGGCCACGACCCACAGAGTAAGTTTCCCCATTCTCTCTTCCTCATCTCCTACCTCACGCCCGCGTCACAGCTACCGCCGCCGCCGGAAATCCAATCTTCAATCGGACCCTCAAATCTCGATGAAGCTCCAAGGTAACCTCGATTTTTTACTTTCATCAGTGCTGCGCATCCGATTCCAAACTTCATTTCGTCTAGATTCGCTCTGCATCTGGAACTAGGGTTCCTCATCGCCATTGCTACTGTCAGGACACCTCGAAGATCCGCAATCATGGTGAAGGAGAAGGTGAAGGCCGGAGGACCACGAGCTGCGAAGAAAATCGCCAAGAAACCAGCAAGCTCAGCTACTGGTGGATCTGGCGCCGCCGCCACTGCTGCTCCAGTGAACTGGACAAGGTCCAGCGCCACCAAAACTACCTTACAGTCATTCGTGAACCGGGGCGAACTTCCACCCCAAGGCGAGATCCACTGGCGCGCCCCTGGAGAGGAGACCCGGCCTACTCCAGAAAAAGGTGAAGTTGTCGTGCTCTTAGATCACGTTTCCCGGGGTCTCTGCCCCCCGGGTTTCTCTCTTTTTTCGCCAAGTTTTCAAGTACTACGGGCTCACTCCAATGGATGTGGCGCCCAATTCTATTCTAAACATCAGCAACTTTGTTGTTTTCTGTGAGGACTACCTCCAAATGCCTCCCTCTCTTGACTTTTTCCTTGAGATATTCTACTGCAATCCCTCTCGCAAAAATCAACCCCTTGGCCCGTATGGTGGTGTCTCCATCCAGCGCCGCAAAGAATGCAATTTCCCGGCTCTTGTTTTGGCCAGCCACCCCAAGGGGTGGCAAAACACTTATTTCTACTGCAAAGACACATCTCCTGAGTCAGACGAGGCCCGGTTCCCGGCCTTCAGAAACTCTCCTTTGGTGTACAACACCAAGATGAACAGTTATGCCAGCCAAGAGAAAAGAGAAGCACTCGAAAGCATCCATCGCCGGGCCAGAGCTTTGCTCGCCCATGGGCTCCGCGGCACAGATCTGGTGAAATGCTGGGTCGGCTGGTTCATCCAGCCCCTTAGTATCAGAACCCGGCTTTTCTGCGAATATACGGAAGAAACCACTGATAGCATGCGCTACTCAGAAATCACTCTTTTGGATGACCAGATCGTGAAGAATGCCAAGAGGCTCCTTGGTGAAAAGAAGACTGACATTGCACTGAACGGGCTCGCCCCGTACAGCACCAAGAACAAACCTCCTACGGTAAAAACTTGTCCTTACTTGTTTCTGCAAATCATAACCCGGTATTTCTTGCATACTGTGTTACCTGCCCAACCTCTTTCTCTCAGGACTCCAAATGGTGGAGCGCAGACTACACCCCCACGTCCTCTGCTGATGAGGAAACAAAAAGTGATGACCAAGAGGAAGAAGAAGAAGGTGAGCCAGACTCCCTAGGCCGGCTCTTCCTCGACCTAATTAACAGCGAAGTCTCTCAAAGGGACAGTTCTACTGATAACCCGGCTCATCTTATTCCAGGCCACAAACTGCTACACCCACTCCTCAAAAGAGGACCCGGGCCGCCATTGCTAAGGTGCCACTTTCTCGTTTCTCAACTTATATGATGAACTCATCTCAAACTCAAGCACAAACACAGGAAAAGGAAGCTGAGAAGGAGGCTGAAGCCAACAAGAGACCCCGGACCCGGTCTTCTGCAAGCCACATTACTCTGAGCACAGGTATCCCTCCATGTTCTTTATCAAGCTGGGCCAAATCGATCCAGAAGACGCCCAGCAAAAAGTATCCTTTGGCTGGCAAAATCCGGGTCCCTAAACGCTCTCGTTTATCAGATTCCTCCTCGGACGCTGTTAGCACGCCCGAGGATTTCCATATCAACACCGGGTTAGAAATGCTCTGCTACCTTTTCATTTTCAATACTTTGTAGTCTTTTCTGTGACTAACTACTTTTGTTTCAGTGCCAAAGCCATTGTGGAGGAAGACTCAGATTCTCCTCCAGCCGCGTCTCCTCCACCTACTACAACTGAACCTTCTCCAATGGAGGTGCAAGTTGAGGAGACGGGTCAGAAGGAAGAATCTGCAGCAGAGAACGTGGTTGCATCGCCACCAAGTCCTCCCGCAGCCGCTCCAGAACCAACTCCAGACGCTCCATCACCCGGGAATGGGTCTGGAACCAAGGAAGTTGACCCGGAAGTACAGATCACCGGGTCCCGCAAAGGCCCGGCTCCTGGCGTTTCTCAAGTCATTGCCAAGATCGTTGCTCCTGAAATCAAGGTGGATCCCTCTGCCAAGGGCAAGGACCCGGTTACTTCTTTAGATTTGGCGGCTTTGGACTCCATGTCCACACCGGCTCTGTGCGAAGAATATTTTTCTCGCATTGCTCACCACAAAAACTTGGAGACTGAACTGGTCTCCTTGATCCAGAAACGATACTAGGTACTTAATTTTTCCCACCTTTTTACTTCTTGTATAACTATAACCTTACTAGCCCCCAAGCTCCAAGACTATCACTTGTTGATGAGCTTGGTGCTTAAAACAGAAAAGAACTTAGACAAAAAAATTCAACCCTATAGCCCCCAAGGCCCGGGTTATCTGTTTACGACAAGCTGGGACTTAACACTTTCATCTTTTGAAACTGCTCACTGCATAGAACAAATTTTGAACACTATAGCCCCCAAGTGCCGGGTTAGCTGCCCACAACAACCAGGGACTTTTGCATCTTTCACTCCATACACAAATTAGAACTTCAAACACTGTAGCCCCCAAGTGCCAGGTTAGCTGTCCACAGCCACCTGGGACTAACACTTAGATAATTGGAAACTTTTGCATATGTAGCCCCCAAGTGCCGGGTTGCACGCCTGCGGCGACCTGGGACTTTAAACCTTGTAGCCCCCAAGTTCCAGGTTAATACTACCTCGGTAACCTGTGGCTTAACTGCACATTTCTTTTATTGTTGTCTATCAGGAACATGTGAGCAAAGCCAGTGAAGAAGTTGCCCGGCTCCAAGGAATTTTGAAGGCCGAGACTGAGACCCGGGCTGAAGAGGCAAACAAACTTCAGGCCCTAGAAGAAAAAGTGACTGCCCTGACACAAGAAAATTCTGACTTGAAAAAGGACATGCAAGAGCACGAGGAGAATTTCCAGGAACAGCTCACCAATCTGCAAACGCAGTTGGATTCCGCCACCAGCGAATTAAGCCGGCTTAAGAAGATGATCACTGCAATGGTCTCTTCCCTTGTTGGTAAGTGCAGAATTCTTAAACCCGGTAAATTTCACCGGATTCAAACCCGGACTTTGAACTATTTCTAACTGTGGTTTCTCTTTTGCAGGCTCACGCGATGGCAACGTCCGTAAAACTATGACTGAAAAGATCAAGTGCATGTATACACTGGTACGCCAGTTGTATTTTGGAAGCTGCGAAGTTATCAAGGCCGCGAGAAACTGGGCGAACCCGCCAAGCACCTACACTGAAGTGTTGGGTCATCTTTCAACGATGCCAAACTGGATCCAACTCTTGATGTGGTCCGCTTGCAGAGCCGGGGCAATGCGTAGCTTGGCCTTGGCCAAGGCCTATTACCCCAACCTGGAACCGGGTCCCCTTGCCTCAGGATTTCCCCAGTTCAACGCTGATGGCACCAAATTTGATAGAAAATCCTACGCCCGGGCTGTGAAGCAGACCCGGTTCGTAGCCACACAAATCGCCAACGGCCTGAAATTGAACTCCGTGCAGTATGGCTACAACGAGGCCAATGAGGAAATTATTGATGAAGAACCTCAGCGCATTGACCTCCTGCAAAGTTACAAGGATTCCATTGCTGCAGATCACACTGCTCCTAGCTCCTCTGCTGCCCCAAGTTCATCTACTCCAACAGTTCCGCCTCCATCGCGGGCTGCCGTAGAAGATGACGACGAAGGGTACTTCCAATCCCTGCACCTCGTCACTTGGCGCAATGATCAAGCCCCCAAGACCCGGGATGCGGAAGCTGAGGCGGCAAAAGATGACTCGACAAGCGCCAAGGACAGCACTCCGGCCACCACTCCTTCCACGAACCCGGCTCCTGAAGCCGGCTCTTAAAAACTTAGGCAGATGTTGTGTTTCTGCCAAAGAACTGCTCATTCGGCCCTTGGGACACTTTATTGTAATAACTTAGCTATGTTGATACTATGCCTATGATGTGTGCTCGTGCACTTGTTTAAACCTTGGTTGAATCATATGATATCTGGAATGTCCAATCACTTGTCTGTCTGTGGTTTTGATGACCCTTTTGATTTCTTTAACTGTGAGCCAGCTTTCGCATGGATACCCTGGCGCAACTTCTCTGAGAAAAACAGGGTCGAACCAAGTCCCAATGGGCCTCATGGTTGATTGAGTTTCCAGGTGTGCAATCAGGCCATATAATCGCGAGTCACATCAGCTCAACAGCAAGATAACCAAGAATACTGGTGGCATAAAAGCCGGGTCTTGGGATTGCAGCTGCAAACTATTGAAGTAAGAGCCCCCAAGACCTGGATCAATGTTTATAAAGTAAGGGCTTATGCCACAGTACCCCATTGATCCAAATACTGGTGGGACGCACTCTTTGGGCATCCTCAAGATAAAAATCAACTATAAAACTTGCTCTAAAAAACCTAAACAACCGATACTGAAACTAAACATGTATACTACTGAATTCTCAATACGAAAGCTATGACCTGCTCAGCCGGGTTAGAAACTTTGAGACCCGGATGATCAAGTGAGCCGGGTCCTGAGGGAATAACTTAGCTGGTTCAATGACAAGCCCCCAGGACCAAGCTTAACAAAGAACTACCACAATGCATATATAACAAAGAAAAATAACCGGCTTAAAAATTGAAACGTAAATTGAAACAAGGCAAATTTCTGTTCAACCTTCACTTTATTGATAGAAAAGGTTAGGTCAGCAAGCCGCCTCATTAAAAACCTTCCAGCCCCTTAGGTACCCTGGTAAGGAAAAGAGCGCGTCTGAAACCTGCTGCCTGTTACATCGTGTGTTACACATGATATCTCTTGCTCATGCTAAGTATAATATGGGCGCAGCTGGGCAATGTTCCACGGCCGCTCACGCTCTTCTAATGAAAAGGTGGAGTGTGTTGTGTCATTGACAGTCTCTGATTTTTCTCTAGCATCCACCAGATAGTATGAGCCATTGTTCAATTTCTTGCTTATGATGAAGGGCCCTTCCCAAGGAGGAGATAACTTGTGCATCCCTTCCTTGGACTGCACCCATCGCAGCACTAAATCACCCTCCTGGAAAGTGCGAGTTTTAACCCGGCGGCTATGATACCGCCTCAAATCTTGCTGATAAATTGCTGATCTTTCCAATGCTTGCTCTCTATTCTCTAGCAGGTCAACAGAATCCTGCCGGGTCTGCTCATTTTCTGTTTCAACGTAAGCCGCCACGCGAGGCGAGTCATGAATAATGTCACTTGGCAAAACTGCCTCTGCCCCATACACCATGAAGAAAGGGGTCATCTTTGTGGATCTGTTTGGTGTTGTATTGATTCCCCAAACACTGATGGCAACTCCTCAACCCACGCTCCGGCGGCTCTGAGGCACGGGACCCGGAGACGTGGTTTTAAACCCTGAGTAACTCCTGGTTTGCTCGTTCAACTTGTCCATTGGCCTGAGGATGAGCCACTGAAGCAACATCCAAACGTATACCATTGTTTCCACAAACTTTGCCATCTCTCCAAGTGACATGTTGGTACCATTGTCTGTGATAATACTATGGGGATACCCAAACCTGTGTATGATCTGCTTCAAAAACTTGACTGTTGTAGTTGCCTCACAATTTGTAACAGGCATCACTCAACCCACTTTGTAAACTTATCAATGGAACCAAGAGGTGGGTTTTCTTGCAAGGAGACATGCTAAAAGGACCCACCATATCAAGCCCCCAAACTGCAAAGGGCCAAGTCAAAGGTATTGTTCTCAACTCCTGAGCCGGCACATGAATCTGCCTGGCATATCTCTGACAACCATCACATCTATTCACCAGGCGCTCTGCATCGGCCTGGGCTGTAAGCCAAAAGAAACCGTGTCTGAAAGCTTTGGCTACTAAAGATCTCGTTGAAGCATGATGACCACAATCTCCCTCATGAATCTCTTTCAGAATTTGCGGCCCTCCTTTCCAGACACACATCTCTGAAACACTCCTGAAACACTTCTCTTATATAACTCGCCATCAATGACCACATAGGCCTTGCACCGGCGCACAATCTGCCGGGCTACAACTTCTTGCTGGGGCAGCTCCCCTCTCAAAAGATATGCTAGGTAAGGCTCTGTCCACTCTGGAATTTCCCGGGTTACTGCTACCAGCTGCGAATCCGGGTCTTCCTGACCCGCCAGCTCTTCCGCATCCTGAAGCTTGACTGATGGAGTCCATAGCTCGTCCAAGAAAACATTAGGTGGAACCGGCTCTCTGCGTGAGCCGAGTCTTGATAAAGCATCTGCAGCATCATTTTTCCTGCGATCAATGTGATCCACCTGTAGCCTGAGAAAAACCCGGCTACCCTATCCACCTCTCGCCTGTAAGCCGCCATTGTTGCATCTTTTCTGTCCCAAGTTCCTGAAACTTGCTGCGCCACAAGGTCTGAATCCCCATAACACTTGATACGCTTGATGTTCATCTCCTTTGCCATACGCAAACCATGCAACAAGGCCTCATACTCTGCCACATTGTTAAACAATCAAAGTGAATTTGCAAAACATAGCTCACTTATCACCTTTGGGAGAAGTTAACACAACTCCAGCTCCTGATCCTTGCTCTTGCTTAGACCCATCAAAGTGCATAACCCAAGACTTGAGACTCGGGGTGAGAGGTGGTGCACTCAACTGTGTCCAATCATTAAGAAAATCAGCCAACGCTTGAGACTTGATAGCTGTACGAGGCACATAATCAATGTGATAATCCCCCATCTCTATTGCCCACTTGGCAATTCTTCCTGTAGCTTCTGAATTTCTGATGATATCTGCAAGGGTATTGAACTGACCACTGTAATTGGATGCTCCTGAAAATACGGCTTCAACTTTCTACTGGCCATGAAAACACCAAACACTAAGCTTCTGCCAGTGTGGGTATCGCTACTTTGCTTCTGATAGGACCTCACTGACATAGTAGACCGGCCTTTGGACCGGGTTCTCTTTCCTTCCTCCTTACGCTCGACCACCACCACGGCACTCACAGCTTGAGGCCCGGCAGCGACGTACAAAAGCATGGGTTCCTTGGGACCCGGGGCCGCCAAAACTGGCGCTTCTGATAATTGCTTCTTCAAAGCCTCAAATGCCTCATCTGCTTCTTGATTCCACACAAAGTTGTCTGTTTTCTTCAGCTTGTACAAAGGAATAGCTTTCTCTCCAAGCCGGGAAATAAACCGGCTCAACGCGGCCACACAACCTGTCAGCTTCTGAACATCTGCCAACTCTTCTGGCTTTTTCAAACTCTGGATTGCTCGAATTTTTTCCGGGTTTGCCTCGATTCCACGTTCTGACACAATGAAACCAATAACTTCCCCGCTGGAACTCCAAACACACACTTCGTAGGATTGAGCTTCATCTTGTACTCTCTCAAATTTTTGAACGTCTCGCAAGGTCATGATAAATGACCCGGCTTTCTCTGACTTGATCACCACATCATCAACATAAGCATGCACATTGCGCCCAATCTGATCATGAAAACAATTCTGGATACACCTCTGATAAGTTGCTCCTGCATTCTTCAACCCAAAAGTCATGGTCTTGTAACAAAAAGCACCAAAGGGGGTGATGAACGACGTCTTTTCCCAATCTTCCTTGTAAGTTTGATCTGATGTAACCTGAATATGCATCCAGAAAACACAAGAGCTCGCTGCCTGCAACTGCGTCAACGATTTGATCGATGCGCGGCAGTGCAAACGGGTCCTTGGGACAATGCTGTTCAGACTCGTGAAATCAATACACATCCTCCACTCATTATTCTTTTCAGAACCAAAACCGGGTTAGCTAACCACTCTGGATGAAACACTTCCATGATAAAGCCGGCCTCCAAAAGCCGGGCTATCTCCTCTCCTATAGCTTTCCTTCTCTCTGCATTCATTTTTCTCAAACCCTGTTTTACCGGCCTTGCCTTAGGATCAACATGTAAGCGGTGCTCAGCGAGTTCAGTTGGAATGCCTGGCATGTCACTAGGTGTCCATGCAAAAACATCCCGATTCTCACGGATGAACTCGATGAGCGCGCTTTCCTATTTGTCAGTTAAGTTGGTCCCTATGGCGAACTGCTTGGAGGAATCCCAGGCACAAAATCCACCATCTTTGTATCCTTTGCTGCTTTGAACTTTGCCCTGTCATCTTCTGTCGTTGGCTTCTTGAGTGCCGTGTTATCCTGCGGGTCAAGATTTGATCTGTAAGCTTTCAACTCCTCTCTAGCACAAGTTTGCTCTGCCAGGGCTGCATCCCCCTCATCATACTCTGCTGCAATTTCCCTGTTACCATGATTGTGATGATCCCTTGGGACCCGGTATTTTCAACTGCAGATACACATAACACGGCCTTGCCATAAACTTGGCATAAGCCGGCCTTCCCAATAACGCGTGATAAGGACTTGGAACTTCACCACCTCAAATGTGAGCCACTCTGATCTGAAATTATGGATAGACTCGCCAAAAGCAACCTCTAGTGAAATTTTGCCCTCTGGTGTGGCTGATTTCCCAGGAACTATACCGTGAAAAATTGTTGACGTTTTTTGCAGCTGTGACTCCTTCAATCCCATGCGCACAAATGTATCCTAGTATAAGATATTGATACTACTACCACCATCCATCAGAACTTTCTTCAACTCAAAGTTATGAACTTGAGGAGCCACCACCAGAGCTAGCAGACCCGGGTGTTCCACCACATCCGGGTGATCCGCCCTGCTCCATGTGATCGTGTGCTCTGACCACCTCAGATACCTTGGACCCCAGCAACCACTGAATTTACGGCCCTCTTAACTATCTTTCTTTCTCTCTTGGTAGTGCCACTGGTGTATATGTGATATTGACCAAGCTGCCTTGGGTTCTGAGAAAATCCTCCCTGGTTACTTGTGTTCTGGTTCTGACCCTGACCCGGGTTTCCAGTAGGCACCGCGTTCGTTCCCGTCAAAGGTCTTGCAGCCGGGTTAGCACTCGGGCCGGGTCCTCCACTTCTGCTCGCTCCTGCACCTTATTGTTTTTCCACCTATTAAAATCCACACACTGCGCTAATGAATGATTGGCGGGTCTGCCCATCTTGCTATGACGAGGACACGGGCATCCTGAAGGCTTCTTCAGTGCTCATTGGGCGCGATCCTTGATAACTATTTCCACTACTGTAATTCCCATTGTTTCCTTGGTAACCCCGGTTTTCCTGATAACCTCTATTTTCCTGATAATTCCCATCCATCCTTTGCCTCTGAAACCCGGCATTGGTGTTTGCCACTAGCTCTGAGTTTCCCTCATTATGTCCACGCTTATGCTGATTCTGATTATTGTTGTTGTTGTTTCCCGAGCCATTGTTATTCCTCCTCCATTGTTTACAGTTCCTTTCCCTTTTTCTTCCTCACTTTCATCCTGGGTCTTGTCCGTGGCTGCGTGCCTATTGCAAGCATCCATCAATTCTGCCATGGTGACTGGCTTAACCCGGTGCCCTTCCTTCATGCGACCCAGCTTTTGGACCAGGGAAGCGTACTTACAAGTTTTCTCCATCGATGAAATTGCGTCCTTGGGCTCAATACCAGATGAGGAGTGCAGGATCTTCGTGACCCGGCCCATCCAATGACGTGCTGACTCGCCTTTCTTCTGTACACAACGATCAAGATCTTCGATGGAAAACAAACGCTTGCACGTACCCTGAAAATGCTTGATGAAAACTGCCTTCAACTCATCCCAGGAATTGATAGATTTTCTGGCAGATTCTTGAACCACAACTTTGCCGCTCCATCGCTCATCATCAAATACATGTACTTTGCACAAACGTTCTCTGTGGCATTGCATATACACATCGCCATCTCATAACTGCTCAACCAGCTTGCCGGGTCCATGCTTGGCTCATAATTGGATATCTTGCTTGGCTCCTTGAACTTCTCAGGGAAAGGCTCCGCTCTAATGGTATCTGAAAGACACTTTGGCCCGACTAAGTTAGAAGAACTTGCTAAAATATTGATATTACCTGGCGAACTTGCAGACGCTGCTGGCGCAGGACCCGGTTCTCCTTGTGGTACTCCTGCTGCAGGTACTACCGGGTTTGCGTTGCCTGCACTTCTTCCCGCTCGTGATCTATTAACTATCTGCTGAGCTATAGAAATCGCAGGGGCGGGTTGTTGCTGCTGATTGTTCTGATTCTGATTCAGCTGGGGCGGGTTTTGCTGCTGTGCCGCGGTGGGTCCGGCCAATGGCGGGTTACCTCCGTTGCGGCTCTTGCTACGATAAGTTGTGGAATGAAGCGCGCTTTTCTCCCTTGAATACTAAGTTTGCTGAACAACTGCAGTACGCAACATGTCAATGGCACGCCGGGCTTCAATCTCAGCTGGCGAGTCTCCCAATGGAATACGATCAAGTGCTAAAGTTGCTGCATACACGTTATCCGCCGGGTTTGAATAGTGACCCGCCGGCGTGTGAAACCTTGGTGCTCTGGGCAGCAGACCCGGATTTCCCCTGGCTCCCCTAGCGGGCAAACCCGGCACTGCGGCTGCTACAACACCGGCTCTCCCTGTTCCTCTGTTTGGTTCTACGCTCGTTCTAGCCACTAGTGCCACCTGACTTGCGCCAATGGGTTGATCCTCTGGAGTTCTGAACAGTGCTGCTACGGGCACTGGGTTTGCTATATTTTCTCCACGGGCCAGCCGGCTCTAGTGCCTCCTCTGGTATACCCGGGTCGCCTCATTGAGACGATTTTCCTCCTCCTCTATTTGCTTCTTTCTTGCTTCTATCTCTTGCCTTTCTGCCTCTGCGTTCCTGCGCATCTGTTCCAAAGCTCGGCGTGCTGTATCTAGCTCTATCGCTCTAACTGCTGCGTTTTCTGGGGTAACCAATCTTGTGAGTGCTGATGGATCTAAGACCAGGCCATTGTTAAACAAGGCCGGGGCAGCAGCCGTGTTGTTTCTTTCCTCTCCTTGAGCCCGGTTATGCAGGAAACCAAAGCTGTTTCTGTATCTCGCCGTATCTTCACTTTCTTCTGACACCGAAGCCGGTTCTCCATCTATCCTCTGATCCGCCAGCTCCAAAATCGGGGGCAGCTGTTGCTGTTGACCCGGAGTAAAGGCCGGTGGAACAACAGTTGATGGTGACGCTTGCATGCTGGACGAAGGTGCGGTGTACACTGCCACCCTCCGAACCGGGCTTGGGCTGGACTCTTGCTCCTCATCATCTTCTTCTTCTGCATCGTACCCGAACCAGCTTTCAAATAGAGGCAAGATCGATTCTGACTCGGCACGGTCCACCACGTCACCCGGGATTTGTGCCGGGTCATCCAACCGTTCCTCCAGCGTGTCCAGGGCCAGCTCAACTTCTGCCGTGCCAACTGATTCCTCACCATCAGATTGAACCATTGTGGCGGCTCCTGACACAGATTCATAGTCTCCATCACTAGCAGATCTAGTTGTAATCATGCCAACAAAAACATTGAACTTGCCAATTGGAATAACATCACCTGATTCAAGTAGATCTGATTCCGGCCCCCAGCCAAAATCATCAACGATGGACTCTCCTTGTGCATTGACTGTGATCTGGCCGAAAACGAAGTTCTCGACCCCTCGTATTGCTTCTCCCATGATGGTGACACCTTTGGCCACGATTCCCACAGACGGCGCCAACTGTCGTGGGGTAGATAACACGGCAGATGCTACCTTTGGGCAGCTTGATGTTTTGGGCAAGGCGACTCTGGCGTCTGGGAGATTGTTTAGCATTGCAGGGACACAAGGTTTACCCAGGTTCGGCCTCTCCATTGGAGATAAAGACCTACTTCCTGCTATCTTATTATTGATCTCGATCTCGATAACCCGGCTACGACAACAGAGCCGGATCTCGATCTAGGTTACAAGGATTGTATATTTCTCTCGATGGTTCTCTCGCCTAAAGCTTGGGTTACGAAAGTCTTGCTAGCTATGACTCAGGGACCGGTTTATATAGATGCCGGGTCTTCTGGTCGCGTACATAGTAAGGCCGGGTTCTACCCGAACTCGGAGTCCTACTCTAACTCTTCTGGTCCTCGTGTACTCCAAGTCTCGAACCGCCTCTGGACCTTCTAGAACACCTCCTTCCTTAGCCGGGTTACCGCCAAGATGCTGGCCCAACATCATAACCCGACCCATGCTGATGGCTAGCTGGCCTGGCCGGGCCTCCTGCCTGGCGGGTCATGCTTCCCTCTTCATGGGCCTACCGGGTTATTATCCCTCCATCACTAGTAGGCTACGTCTTGGAGTCCTTGACTTGTCCTTGAAGTAATTGCTGGGCCGCCAGGTGGGCCTTTGTCTGGGCTGCACCAGGTATACCAATAATAGGGGACCCGAAGGGTACAACCTTGTCAGTAGCCCCGAGTGTCTGGTCGATTCGAAGTATCGGGCAGAGACTCAAAACAGTATGTCGAGTAGGCGTAGTCGATGCGTCGGGTGTGTTGATGACCATATGATGACCGTATTATCCATTCTTCATGAGTTGAATCATTTATGAGAAATCTAGTGTATGTGTATGAAATCCAATAATAACAAATCCGGTGCGGGCTATAGAGAACTCGACTTTGATAAATCCGTGCGGGCTATAGAGAACCCGACTTTGATAAATCTGTGCGGGCTATAGAGAACCCGACTTTGATAAATCTGTGCGGGCTATAGAGAACCCGACTTTGATAAATCTGGTGCGGGCTATAGAGAACCCGACTTTGATAAATCCGTGCGGGCTATAGAGAACCCGACTTTGATAAATCCGTGCGGGCTATAGAGAATCCGACTTTGATAAATCCGGTGCGGGCTATAGAGAACCCGACTTTGATAAATCCGGTGCGGGCTATAGAAAACCCGACTTTGATAAATCCGTGCGGGCTATAGAGAACCCGACTTTGATAAATTCGGTGCGTCACTCGAGCTGATGGCGAGTGCGCTCCCGATGGGAGTAGCCCCCTTGTATCTGGTCGATTCGAAGAATCGGGCAGAGACTCATTTGCAGGTGTATTTCACTATCTGATTCTTTGCTCATTTTGCTATGTATATTTTGAGTTGAGATTGTCTCGATTGTGCTTGTTGAGTCGGTAATACGCCGACTGATGTTTTGCGTGAACTTTTCTATGTATTTTGAGTCGAGAATGTCTCGATTGTGCATGCTGAGTCGGAAACACGTCGACTAATGCTTTGTTTATTTTGCCTAGGGATATTGACATAGTGGGCCTGGTACACTCGACGGATCGGGACCTGTTAACTACACTTTTGGGCAAAACCTTACTAGTCTACTTCAAGCTCGAGTCCCCGGACTCGAACCCGGAACAGGCTGGTCAGATTCGACTCATGCCGCGGTGGCCTTACTGAGCCGATCTGCAGCGTAATTTTGCTACCTAACGCGTCCGCTAGGATTTTCTTCATGTCTGTTGACATGAAAAGTTACAGGGGTTACACTGCTGGCAGTGGTCCCTGGCCCAGCTCGATGGATCGGCGGGTCTTACCTTTACACGGTGCGTGCAGCATCCGAGGTATATTTGCGGCGAACGCAATCTTGGGGATTTGTGATCGATATTTGCATAGGGCTAAGTAGCCGAGTCGAGTAAGCTTTGATCTGAGTCGAGTGAGCTTCGATTGCTTGTTTTGGACAACTTAATGTCTGTGATCGCAGTTTTTATCGGGTGCGCGGCAGCGCTCCTGATGTGAGTAGCCCCCGAGATTGTGCTTAATTGCTTGCAGTTGAGTATAATCTCAAAGCTTTGAATCTTTTGCAGCAGTCAATAAAATTTTGATCCGCTCCCGAAGGCAGTTATGTGTGCTTGTCTATGAAACGGTCGAGTGACTAATTTGTCTTAGTTTGACTTTCACCCTCAAAATCGACGTGGCGGTCGAGTGACCGGCTTTGGCATAGTTTGATTTTCACCCTCAAAATCGACGAGGTGGGCGAGTGACCGGCTTTGGCTTATTTGTTACGACCTGTGCGGCGCAGCTCCCGAGCATCGGGTGTGGCCAAGGTGAATTTGCTATAACCTGCACGGCGCAGTTTTGACTTCGCACGGCGCAGCCCCCGAGCATTCGAGTGTGTCCGATGTTTGTGTATTTTCTTCAACCTGCGCGGCGCAGCCCCGACCCCGAGTGTTCAGGTGCGGCCAAGGCGAATTTGTCACGACATGTGCGGCGCAGCCCCCGAGCATCGGGTGCAGCCAAGTCTTGCAGTGTTTAGCCGAAAGAAGTCGACACGGCGGACCGGAGTCGACACGGCGGAGTTGAGCGGTGTAGGGAGTCGATGCGGCGGACCCGATGGGAGTAGCCCCGAGGCTATGTGCAACTATTTGTAGTTGGGCATAGGCTAAATTTGCCTTCCTTTTGTCATTGTCGAGTGTCTTGTGAGTGCTTCAGTCCTTGCGCCTGCTGGTGTAGATATTTGTCGGGATGCGCAACACTCGAGCCGATTGCGAGTGCCCACCCGAGTGTCGGGTGCAGCTAAGGAAAATTTGTTACGGCCTATGCAGCGCAGCCCCTGAGCATCGGGTGTGGCCAAGGTGAATTATGAAGTTGACTTTGCACGGCGCAGCTCCCGAGCGTTCAGGTGCGTCCAAGGTGTTTGTTTTTGTTTAACCTGTGCGGCGCAGCCCCCGAGTGTTCGGGTGCGGCCGAGGTAAATTTATCACGGCCCGTACAGCGCAACACCCGATAAAGTATCAGGTGCGGCCATGGTCCTGCAGTGTTTAGCCGAAAGAAGTCGACGCGGCGGACCGGAGTCGACGCGCGGAATTGTGCGGCGAAGAGGTCGACGCGGCGGAGTTGTGCGGCGAAGAGGTCGACGCGGTGGAGTTGTGCGGCCGAGGGAGTTGATGCGTCGAAGTTAAAAACGCCAGCCCCAAGTGTTGGATGAAACCAAAGCAGGTTAGGATTGAAAAAATAAAAAGTCTGTAGACTGTTGTTGTTTGTCGTTGATGACGAAGCGCCAGCCCCCGAGTATCGGAGGCGGTTTCGAGAATGCAGAGTCGAAGAAGTCACGGGTGTCGCCTTGTCGGGTGCAGCGATGGAATTGTTGTTGTTTTTGTTGATGTCGAGTGCTAGCCCCCGAGCCTCGAGTGCGCATGCATACGCCACCCTCTCCCCTGCTTTCTTTTGCTTTGATTTTTGCCTTAATTTCTGCGTACTTGATCCGATCTCGCCGGGAGTCGAGACTTGAGAACTCCGGCCAGCTTGTTGTCTCACGAGTGCTCCCGTGTGTTCTGCCATCATGTGCCCTTGCCAGGGCATGAAGGCCCGGCCGCCTGGTTGGATCGCCTCGGGCCTGCGCAGGCTGCCGCTGTTTGTGATGTTGATGTAGCTTGAATCGTCGAGTTTGCGTACGAAACGCTGCCGCCACCCGATGAAATCGCCGGGTGCAGAACGCAGCCTCTGCCGCCAGATGCGATCTGGCCGCCTTTGTCGATGAAGATTTGTCGATGAATATGATGGAGCCGCCGAAAACCGCGAACCAACACGCGTTGTCCCCACGGTCGGCGCCAATTGACGAGGTGCAAACTCATCAAATCCCATGGTGAGATACCTAGGGTTTCGTATAGAGAGAGAATATGGCGTGCTGGTAGTATCGGACGGCTGACAAGAAAGGATTTACCCAGGTTCGGCCCCTCATTGTGAGGTAAAGACCTACTCCTGCTTGTCTGATTATGATGATATATGAGGTTACATGGTGGCCGTAATGGCGATTGTGGTGGTGAGACGTAGTGCCTCTATGTCTATGCGAGTTGTCCCTCTAGTTTCCTCCCCTCCCTGGTTTTATAAAGGGAGCCAGGTAGGGTTTACAAGAGTCCTAGTAGGCTACGTCTTGGAGTCCTTGACTTGTGCTTGAAGTAATTGCTGGGCCGCCAGGTGGGCCTTTGTCTGGGCTGCACCAGGTATACCAATAATAGGGGACCCGAAGGGTACAACCCTGTCACTATGCTTTACAAAGAAATACATCGATCAACCAGAAGAACCACCGTCTAGGCGAAAACTCGCTACACCTAGAACTCTGATGAAGGGGGTGGAACAATCAGAGCCGATGCCCTGACCTCACGCACCAACGCACATCATCTAAATCCGGAGGCTTCAACCAGGCCGCCTGACAGCGCGCCAGAAGCACTAACCGGTACAGCCGATCCTCAGCGCACGCCGCATGCGCACAACAGAAGCCGCTGCCACCATCTTCCGCCATCCCACCTTCAGGAGCGATCAACGTGATGACCTTGCAAGTCCTACCATCGGCCTCACCACGACGCCAGACAACTCCACCATCATGCACGAGTCCATCATCATACGCTCGTCGCCGAGACCCGCTGCGCCATGCCGCCGAGACTCGTCGTCGTCAACGTGGTAGATGTACACCGCACCACATCTTGCCTCCTCTGTCCAGCAACTGCTCCAAAAAATGATGCCCTCATGAGGGAGAGCGACACCGAGAGTGCAACCATTGTCCGTTCCGGGGATCCTGGACCTGGGGTTTTCCCCGGAGCAGCGCGAGTGGGTAGACGATGGCTACAACGGCGATGCCTTCACCAAGGTAACAGCGTGTAGACGCCACCATCGCCCGCTTGAACGAAGTCGAAGCACGGTTTTCACCGGCAGCCACGTCTCCCCAACTCGCCGCCGGGGCTAACCGTGGGATAAAGGATCCATCACAGCCAGCAGGCCGACCACCTCCAACGGAGGAGGAGGCCACCGCCGCCACGCCCGGAGCCGAAGCTACTGGCTTCCTCGTGAGTGGAATTGGCCCAGTAACTCGCGTGCCGTCGTCGGGATCGTGAAGACGCAGCGGACAGAGACTACCGCGGCCCGTCCGAGCCCATCTGGGCCCATATTGGACCCACCGCCGCCGCCGCCATCTGGTCTGTGCCGCTCGCCGCCGCCGGCCGTCCAGCCTAGCCACCGCCACCCGCATCACTGCCGTTGGTCAGCCAGGACGGGCGCCGCCACTGTGATCCAATCGTTGGCAGAGGAAAAACGCCGCCGCCACGCCACACGGGCTTTGCCCTGCGACGCCTCGAGAGGACATATTCACATATGAGGTGGGAAGGTTTTTTTCCCAATCTAAATACCTAACTACTCCAAACGGCGGGAAAACTGTAATGAGCAAACATATTTGTTTGGCGATCATTTGGACAGGACGACACATAAATTTGTAGCATGTAGAATTTTGTAAACGTACAATATATAGCATTGTCAAAAGGTACAACACGCCGATCAATTGTTTCTGGTTATCAAATATCAAACATTTTATAAAATGAGTTGATTAACACGATATATTGGCGCGTAGGCAAAGTTAATTACAACAAATCTGATCATATGCGCCAAGGGGGGCGGCCTCAGATGGCCATGCAGCGACAAGTCTTTGTGGGTATGTGTCTTTGTGGTGGTTATGTTTGTGGCATGGAATGGGTGGCAACTTCTGCCGCAAGGGTAGCGAGTTTGTCGGTCCGGTTGACATGGTCAGTGAGGTCGGTCTGGCTGGTATATATGTCACTGGCGGTCACACAACTCGTCCGCTATGTGCACTTAAAGAATGTGATTTTTTGGTCACACAACTGGATTTTTGGTGCACGCAGGTCACGATCCCCACATGTCAGTCCGTTTGTCGTTGCAGACGGTCACATGCGCCAGCTGACGTGGACATGTAATCTTGCAGAAAACCCCCTGTATTTTTGGACATTTCACAAAAAACCAAATTCGGGTCCAATCACAAATATTGACACCCGTTGACTCAACATGAGGTGGGCCACACATGTCAGCTCAATAAAAAAATTCCCCACTAGGAATCCATGGCGGCCGGAGGCGCTACCAAGCTCGCGATTGACGAACATGCACGGGCGCGAGGCCGTGGAGGTGTGGATCTGGTGCAGTACTTCGTGGAGGCCGTGAAGGCGTGGACCTCGCGCTCGGAGAAGCTGGAGGGGGCGCGGCGGTAGCGAAATCGTGCCCGGAGGTGGGCGCCGGAGTTGGGGAAGAACAACGCGATTTGATCAGCTCCAGGCGTCCCAGTACGATTCCTTCTGCGACGTTGAGGCAGACGCTGGTGCGGAGCTCGTGATGTGGTCTGTTTGGTCTGGCGGTGGCGCGCGGACGGCGGACAGCTGACGAGCACCGTGCGAGGGAGATGGCCAGAGGAGCGACGGTGTCGTACGAGGAGCAGCGCCGGAGGACGGTGGAGGAGAACAGGCGCAAGATGGACGAGCTGAAGCTGCACCACCTCTCCGCCGCCGTCCCCAAGCCCTCGCCGGTCAGATCCCCTCCCTTGATTCGTCTGCTTCGACCAAGGAGGACCAGCCCTCCACTAGTGGAAAATGGGGCACTGGTCCCGGTTCTAGAGGGCCTCTAGTTCCGGTTGGGCAACCGGGACTAGCCAATCGGGACTAGAGGCCCCCCCTGGTCCCGGTTGTCCACGAACCGGGACAAGCGGCCCTCCCACGTGGCCACGGAGGAACCCGCGGGGCTGGGAGCTTTAGTCTCGGTTCCAGCCACGAACCGAGACTACCGTTAGGCCTTTTTTTTCTTTTCGATTATTTTTCAGGTTTTAGGGTTTAGGGTTCAGGAGGGGTTTAGGGGTATCGGATAGTTTTCATCGTACGGGGATCACGTCGATGCGCCAAAAACGCATTTTGGTATATATATATACTACATGAAGACCACGTTGATGCATATATATATATATATATATATATATATATATATATAGGGTAGTTATATTCTACAACCGATTGTATTTTAGTTGCCCTACAACCGGTACCTCCTAATATAGGCTCGATTATATAGGCTCGATGGAATGCTGAAAAAAATACTGCACCACATCATCCTCGGCCCGACCTCCCCCGCGACGGCCGCCGTGCCCGACCTCCCCGCGCGCCAGAGCCGAGGATCCCGCGCGCCGAATCCCGTGCGCTTCCGCCGCCGCCATACCCGACCTCCCCGCGCGCCGCCGCCGATGATCCAGACCTGCACGCACCAACCAGATGCGTCGCATCTGCGTGCTTCCCCGGCCGCCGAGTCGGTGCGCTGCCCCGACCGCCGCCTCCACGAGCTTCTCGGCCGCCGCGTCGGCGCGCTGCCCCGAGCGCCGCCTCCACGCGCTTCCCGGCCGCCGCCTCCACGGGCTGCTCGACCGCCGGCTTCTTGCGCTGCCCGGCCGCTTCGTCGGCGCGCTGTCCCGGTCTCGCCTCCACGCGCTCCCCGGCTGCTTCGTCGGTGCGCTCTTCCCCGAATTTACCCTTGGTCCTGCAGTCAATCGTCGAGTTTCTCCGTCAAATGCGACACCAAGCAGCAGCTGCTTCCGTCTCTACACGCGCCGACGATGCCGCTTCTCTCCTTACATGCGTGCGATTTGCTCTTCCTTTTGTTTCTAACGATGAAGCCGTTCTGTACGTGCATAAGAAATGAATAAAGAATGAAGAAAGGAGGTCACAAGGCAGAGAGGATAAGACAGCGAATTGTGTGGTGGAAAAAGCTCAACAATAGTAATATAACTTAATCAAAGTGATAAACTACAGATGGAACATGGGAAGTTCATTTATGCAAGAAAGTTCATTTATGCAAGAAGGAATAGCCAAGAAGTCCAATAGAGATTTGATAATTAAATAGCAGTACAGTGTTTGACAGCAAGCAGTACAACCTCGGCACGATAGAAGTACAGAAATGCAATACAAGCAGTACAAAACATATACGTCACTACAGGAATAATTTAAACAACCTAAAAATTAAAACCAATATTAATCAAAGTAATAAACTACAGATAGAACATGGGAAGTTCATTTATGCAAGAAAGTTCATTTATGCAAGAAGGAATAGCCAAGAAGTCCAATAGAGATTTGATAATTAAATAGCAGTATAGTGTCTAGCAGAAAGCAGTACAACCTTGGCACGATAGAAGTACAGAAATGCAATACAAGCAGTACAAAACATATACGGGAAGTTCACACTTTAATAACGGGAAGTACACACCCAAAACTGAACTTGTTTGTTTAGTTAATACGGGAAAACCCGTCGGCAGTACACGCGCATACACTGGGAAGTTCACTCGTGTGTCGAGGGAAGTCCAGTTACTCTGCTTCATAGTAAGTACACGCAGAAGTATCATGACACTAATCATCATCGGAAGTACAGTATCTCCTTCCCGGAAGTACACATGGTGGCAGAAAGCAGTACACATTTTTTTCAAAATTTTCATGGATAAATCCCGACTCCATCTTTCTAACGCAAAAAGAATCACTCGATTCAGAGGTAGGATGGATTGTCAAATAATTTGTAAAAGGGGCAAAATAGGTTTGACCGAACTTTGACCGAGAGAAAAACACACTTAGAAATCAATTTTTGATATTCTCGTTACCGGTGAAACCGGTAGTTTTAATAGATGCGCCTTTTCAGCTCGAGCATTTTCAGTAGTCACTCACCTAAAACGGACACCGTATGAGAAAGTTTTCCTTGTTTTACTTAACACTAATCACAAAACCCGCCGGCAGTACACGCGCATACACTGGGAAGTTCACTCGTGTGTCGAGGGAAGTCCAGTTACTCCGTTTCATTGTAAGTACACGCAGAAGTATCATGACACTAATCATCATCGGAAGTACAGTATCTCCTTCTCGGAAGTACACATGGTGGCAGAAAGAAGTACACATTTTTTTCAAAAAATTCATGGATAAATCCCGACTCCATATTTCTAACACACAAAGAATCACTCGATTCAGAGGTCAGATGGGTTGTCAAATATTTTTTTAAAGGGGCAAAATAGGTTTGACCGAACTTTGACCGAGAGAAAAACACACTTAGAAATCGATTTTTGAGATTCTCGTTACCGGTTTCACCGGTAGTTTTAATAGATGCGCCTTTTTAGCTCGAGCATTTTCAGTAGTCACTCACCTAAAACGGACACCGTATGAGAAAGTTTTCGTTGTTTTACTTAACACTAATCACAAAACCCGCCGGCAGTACACACGCATACACTGGGAAGTTCACTCATGTGTCGAGAGAAGTCCAATTACTCTGTTTCATAGTAAGTACACGCAGAAGTATCATGACACTAATCATTATCGGAAGTACAGTATCTCCTTCACGGAAGTACACATGGTGGCAGAAAGAAGTACACATTTTTTTAAATTTTCATGGATAAATCCCGACCCCATCTTTCTAACGCAAAAAGAATCACTCGATTCAGAGGTCAGATGGGTTGTCAAATATTTTTTAAAGGGGCAAAATAGGTTTGACCGAACTTTGACCGAGAGAAAAACACACTTAGAAATTGATTTTGACATTATCGTTACAGGTAAATCCGGTAAATTTAATAGATGCGTCTTTTCAATGTGAGCATTTTGAGTGGTCATTCACCTAAAACGATTGCCGTATGAGAAAGTTTTCATTATTTTACTAAACACTAATCACAGAAATTCCACCGGCAGTACACACGCATATTCTGGGAAGTTCACTCGAGGGTCGAGGGAAGTCCAGTATTCTTTTTTTCCTGGACGGAAATAAATCATACTAAACTTGATGATTTGAGCTATAGATGCCTCAAATGTTGGTACAAATAGCTCCATATGATGTAATATGAGTCTAATTTCATTAAATAGTGCATGACACGACGAATCAAATTGTCTAACTAGTCAATTTGATCTCACCACCTCCGTGAAATACCGGTATTCCATTTTCAAAACTTCTAAAATTACTCTTAAGCCGTAATGCATTTGCAAAATCAATATGAACGAAAAAGTTGAGTATCATCGGTATCTTTCCAATGGCATATCATTTGCATTATTCCGATGAGTGGTTTAAAAACCACGGACGAAATACCGTCCGCCCGTATATGCCTCATTACAGAATATAGTATTTTTGAAATTACTTTTAATCGGTTATGAATTTAGAAAAACCGTAATAGCCAAAAAGTTGCGGAATTGCAGCAGCTTTCCAACGGCATATCATATGCATCATTCCAATAAACGGTTGAGAAAATATTCAAAAAATACTTTTCCTGTGATATTTTTAGATTTGGGTAATTTTAAAATAGTTTTAAAACCGTAAAGAATTTGAAAAAATATCTGAAAGAAAAAGATGTGTAATTGAAATAGCTTTTCAGCGGCGTATCGTTTGCTAAATTCCGATAAGCGATTGAGAAAATATTTGTAAAATACGTTCTCTGTGACTTTTCACAGATTTGAGTTTTTTCAAAATTGTTTAAGAATCGTAACGAATTTGCAAAAATGGTATTACACAAAAAAGATGCGGAATTTCATTAGCTTTTCAACGGTATATCGTTTGTTCAATTTGAATAAACGGTTAAACAATTACGTCAAAAATAGAGTTTCTGAACTTCCGAAAAAAGCGTAGCAGTACAGAGAACGCACGAAAGAAGTACAGAAGTGGTTGTAGTGTAGAATAGCTCATTTTCCTATATATATATATATATATATATATATATATATAGAGGACAGGTATATTATACAACCGGTTGTAGAAATCTACAACCGGTCGCCCGATATAAGGAAGCGATTCCATTAGACAAATACCGAACCGAACGCGACCAGGAAAAAAACCCACGCAGACCACCTTCTTCCATGTCCAGACCCCCGATCCGTCTCCAACCTCCTACCCCCGCCGCCTCCCGACCGAGCGCGCCGACGCGCTCCTTCCCCAGCGCGCCACCGCCTTCCGACACAGCGTGCCGCCGCCCTCCTTCCCTAGCGCTTCGCCGCCCTCCTTTCCCAGCCGCGCCGCCTCTCTCCGGCTCCGCATCGTCTCCGGCCGCCGGCGACGCTCTCGGCCACTGGCTCCTTTCCACGGGAGCTATTCTCGCGCCCCCATATTGGGTCCTGGCCGCCGACGCTGCTTTCGGACACCGGCGCTGCTTCCCTCTGCTGGCTCTGGATCCCGCCCGCCGGCGAGGCTCACGGCCATCGGCGCTGCTTCCGAATGCTAGCTCCGTTGTGGATCCCGATCGCAGGCGCAGCTCACGGCCACGAGCGCTGCTTCCCCAGCGCCGCCACGAGCCTCGATCCCGCCGCATCTCGCACCACTCCGACCTGCTCATCGGCATCAATTACTTCCTGCTGGAGAATTTGAGCATGTACTGCTCGTGTTTGTTTCTATGCACAGAGTATTTCAGCTGTGTCGATCCCGCGCGCCTGCTCGGTGCTAGCCATTGAAGTTTTCTGTAAGTTTTGTGCTGCTCATGAGACGGAGAAGGAATCCAGGCGTGGCAGCGGTCGGCAAGGCAGTGCCGGTCTCCCTCTCGTCGTTTTTGTTCAGTTTTCTCTCTCGTATTTCTCTCTTAGAGCTGCAGAGTAGTTCAGCACGACAGTGCATCTGTTTTCTGAAGCATGACACTGCACTTGTTACTAGCAGTAAGTACAGTCATTTGCAGTTCAGATTGCAAAAGGAAAGTATGCTCATGTGCCCAACGCCGGTAGCCTACTGCTTCCTGCCTCGCCACGGAATTCCCCGTGCTATTGCCGCCGGCGAGCAAGTCGCACGTGCTGCCACCCCCTCCTACTTCCCCCAATCTCCTGCCCTGGTGCTTGCCAACGCCCCTGCACACCCTCCCCCAATCAGCAGGTGCCTCGAGTGGTTCTGCTTCTGCACCGTGTGGATGAGATCGGGCAGCGTCGTCGAAGTCCCGCCTGGGCTCCGCTGTGGTGCGATGCAAGGAGCAAAACGAAAGGTCTTTTTTTTGGCCTTCTGAACTGCCTCTGTACGATGGCTGTACTGACGGGAATTATCAACAGTACTTCCATCGAGTTCTTCTAATTTTATTTGCCAAACTTTCTCTGTTCCGTTCGTTTTATTCAGAGTGTTCGGTGATCTAATTTGTCGCTGCATGAATACCAGTTCATTTTGCTAGACGCCACAGAGTGCTTGACGGGATGGTAAAGAGCCAGGCTACACGTAGCCTTTTTATTTTGAACATTTGAAATACAAAATTTAAAGTGTACAAAAATCGAAAAAAAAATATGTACATATAGCCACGGATTTATCCTAGAAGTGTGAAAAAACTTAATCCAAATTATGATTTATTATACGCTACACAAAAAGATAAATTATACATCTAGTGCGTGAAGCGTACAACCCCAAATCATATCGGAATTGAGAAAGTTGGTTACCGTCGCTGTCCATACTGGCCGTAAAAATCGACGGAAAAAGAGTACACAAATTTATTCCCCTTCGCCGGCCTGCAGGTGCTCGACATGTAGGAAGTAAAAATTAATTTCAAATTCAGGGCAGTACAACTGTTGGCTCGAAGCAGTGCAAGATTTTTATTTGGGAAGTTCATGCACGGGAATGCATTCATGTGAGTGTGTGCACTACAGTTGTTTACTCATGGGAAGTAGTTATTCATCTGTGCATTTTCCATGTCGGGCTTCCTGGAGCCGGTCCAAATGCCACCGATGCGGCAAGATTGTCAATCTGCCTTCCGTATAAAAATTTGTGTTTATATACTAAAAGACAAGAGGGAAGTACATGATAGGTTACAATGGCAGTACAGGTTGAACAAGGGGGAAGTACATGTCGATGGCTCCTCAGCCTCGATAAAACCGGTATTTTTAATAGATGCGTCTTTTCAGTCTGAGCATTTTGAGTGGTCATATATCTGAACGGACACCGTATGAGAAAGTTATCGCTGAATTACTAAACACTAATTAGGAAAACTACTTGGGCAGTACAATCGGATAAACAGAGAAGTTTAGGTATGTGTCGAGAGAAGTTCAAGTACGTATCCAGGGAAGTCCAGGTATTTTGTGAGGGAATTTCACATACCACCGGGAGGTTTAGTGAAACCGTAAAATATCTCGCCTAGAAGTACACAGAAGTAATTTGAGAAGTACAGAACTCAATTCTGGGGAAGTACAAGTGATGTATGAACATGTTTTAGTGAATAATACTCGCAAATCTATTATACATATATTTTAGTTTTCATTTTCAGTTTTGGTAGATAGCCACTGACTTCATCTTTCCGACGAAACAAGAATCACTCAATTCCGATGTCGGATGGGTTGTCAAACAATTTATCAAACGAGTAAAATAGGTTTGACCGAACTTTGACCGCAAAAAAACCCACTTAAAAATTGATTTTTGAGATTTTCGTTACCGGTTATACCGGTAAATTTAATAGATGCACCTTTTCAGTACGAGCATTTTGAGTGGTCATAGAGCTGAAACGAAAATCGTATGAGAAAATTATCGCTGTTTTAGTAAACACTAATCATGAAAACTACGTCGGCAGTACACACGAATCAACAAAGAAGTTCAGGTGTGTGTCAAGAGAAGTTCAAGTACTCTGTTCTTCGGGGCAGAAATATATCATAGTAATCTCGTCGATTTGAGCTTTGTACGCCTCAAATGTCAGTAACAAATGATTCATATGGTGTAATATGAGTTTAATTATAATAATTAGTGTATTTCATGACAAATTAAAGTGCTAAACTCGTCAATTTGATCTCGCCACACCCGAAAAACACCGGTAGCGTGATGTTAGAATTTTTAAAATTACTTTTAAAGTGTAAGGAATTTGAAAAATCGACCAACACGAAAAAGTTGCGTATCGTCGTTATCTTTCCAACGACATATCATTTGTATCATTCCGATAAGCGATTGAGAAACGCCGGACAATTTACTGTCCGCCCGTATATGACGTTACAGATTAGTGTATTTTTAAAATTACTTTTAAACGATGAAGAATTTTGAAAAACCGTAAAATAATAAATGTTGCGGAATTTCAATAGCTTTCCAACGGCATATCATTTGCATCATTCCGATAAGCGGTTGAAAAACTATTCAAAAAATACGCTCTCTGTTGTATTTTCAGATTTGAGTATTTTCAAAATTAGTTTCAAACCGTAATGATTTTGGAAAAACACCGTGAGATATAAAAGATGCGGAATTTCATTAGCTTTTCAACGGTATATTGTTTGCTAAATTCTGACAAACGGTTAGAAAACTACATCTAAAATACGGAACTTGTACTTCTCGATCACATGAGCAGTACATGTAAAACAGAAGGGCAGTACGACTTCGGTTGTAGATCCTTATTCTACAACCGGTTGTAGAATAGCTGACAGCTATATATATATATATGATCACGTTTTCGTATAAAGTACTTAATAGGGATTGGGATCATAGTAGTACTCTCCGAATCTAGGTATGACATCTGTAAGGAAAAATCCCGACAATTCCTCCGCAATTGCTTTGAAGCGGTCCTGTATTGGGAGCGCGTTCCGCTTTCTTGCCAACTTTAAAAGAATGAGATCAAAATGAATACATGAGTTGTGTGTATATATATCAAATCATAATAAAACAATTATGAATGAAACTCAGCACAACTGACTTGTGAATAATGTTTACGTACCTCTTCATTTCTTCGGTTGTTTATTCTCTCGTTGGTCCTAATGTGAATGTACTCGCAAACGTAGAATCCACATAAATCAGTCCCCTGTGGCTGTTTATGGCAAGACTGCATAATAATAGAATTCAATCAAACAATAATCAAGTATGATAATGGTGCGCGGACCTAGGTATAGTACTACTTACATTGTTCAAATGCCATGTCAGCTTCGGTGTCCATTCACCGGGTTTTTCCTTGATGAACGATTTCCAAACGCTGCCCGCAAAGAAAATGAACAAAGGAGTTATTAATGACTTGATATCAGCAAATGAACGAAAAAAGGCGATAAGAATTGAAATTACTCTGTGAGCATATCAAAATAGGTCTTGTATTGTTTAGGATCTCTCCTTAATGAGTCAAGGAATTCAACTTCTCCATCGTGAATTCTAATGACGAGAAGAATAAAGTGAAACCTGCGCACGTTTATATACGCAGTCATGGATAACTCATCAGTTAAAACTTAACATCTGCGGAGCAAAATAGAATGTGTACACAAGACAGTAACACTCACTTGAAGTTGTAAGGAAAAAGTATTTCTTTTTTGTCACGTTGTCGCTTAAAAAACCTTAGCAAAGTTCCCGGTGTGTCCTTGTTATAATAGGGATTTTCTATGGTGACTTCATGAACTTTATCCGGGTCAATGAACCCAATGTCTGTGATTTCATCTTTTCTGCATTCGAGAATCTTCATTCTGCATAATATAGCGCACAAAAGATTATAGTGAGGATAATTATAGACAATGAACGAGCTGGGCTAAAGACTTAAATTATAGAAATAAATCACTTACAAACAATAGCAACTGATGATAGATTTGTCGAGGGCCCGGAGATTGTATAACCGAAAAAGTTCGGTAAACTCAACGGACACAGCGTATTCTTGGAAGTAGTGCTCTTCCTTAACTGCCACCATGATACTGATTGTCCCTTTCTTTGCCTCTTTCTTGTACCAGGTATGCAATTGACGCATTTTTGTTGTTAGGGACTTGACATTTTCGACCAAATTTCCCCCGGCAACATATTGATATGCTAGATCAGAGATGGGGTAATCAGTTGTCGAACCTATGTGTTGTTGAGAACCTTGAGCGGCCTTGTCGTCAAACACCTTGAGCTGGAGGACCGATTGTACGTCTTGTTCTCCGAGCTGGGGAACTTGTTTCCCTTTTTTCGCCTGCTCCATCTTATCGTCATATGACCTTCCAATAGAACGCCTATAGTCTGATGGCGGCGATGGTACAGGGTCATATAGATTATCAATGCAACGCTCAACGAGCACCGGATCTAGTGTCTTCACAAATGGTGTCTCGGGCACTTTCGGTGCAAAATGGGCGATCGTCTGGGCCCTCGAGATGGCGCAGTTTTCCTCGTAAGTCATTTCCCAAGGTAACTTCTCAAGAGGCGGCGGTGTTTTCTCCTTTCTAGGTTTCTTCCTTGGTGGCATGTGGCGCTTTCTCGGGAGCCACTTAACGGGCGCTTCCTCACGCGGCGGAGGTGGACTTTGCTGCTGAGGTGGAGATCGAGATGGACTCGCGCTGGGGTCCCTTTCGGGTAGGTTTGGACTTTGCTGCTGAGGTGGACTGCTACAAGGAGGAGTCGGTGGCCTTGGCAAGGAGCCTGGAAAGATGATGTATTTCCTGTTCCATAGGGCGAAACCACGCTTGACACCTCCCAGTGTCTTCTCCTCGTCACCTCCAGGAATCGGAAGATCCATTGTTTCAAATCCCGTCACAACTTCATCCACCCCGACACGAGCATAGCCAGCTGGAATGACACCATGATGGTAGGTTGCTGCAGGTTCATTTGGTAAAGCATAGCCGACCGCCACCTCCAAAGATATGTTCATCATTGCCATATGTAGCTCACAATCTGTCTTCTCCGTGACATCATCCACGGGGTAGCGAGCCGTCGGCGGTTCGCATGCAGATGGTTCTAGCTGCGTGGAACCCACGCTGCTTTTTTGCTGAGATGGGACGACATTGGCTTGAGGATCTTCTAGCTGCAGCTGCTGAGATGCCCTTTGCTGACTAATTGAGTCTATTTGCTGCTGCAGCTTTAGCTGACGTTCCAATTCCGATAACCGGTATAACTCCTTCTTCTTCTTTCTCCCACGGCTTCTATAACTGTCAGCGCACTCCGGAAACCCTTGCTTCAAGGTGACACCGCCGGGATAGCCTCGTAATCGTCCATAGTGTTTAGGATTCCCCAGGGCGAGTGTTAGCTCGTCGTTCTCTCTGTCGGGATGGTACGTTCCGTTTCGAACTTTATTTATTGCGTCTACAAGCAACAGAGTGATTGTTTCAATTTTTAGCTTCCATTTTCCCTTTGCAACAATCAGCCCTGTCAGTGGGTCCAACCCTGCCCCATGCGCGAACAACCAGAACTTGGACCTCTCGGGCCAGTCCGCTGTCTGTGGAGTGATCCCTTTAGCAAGCAGTTCTGCTTCAAAGGCTTCCCACTTAGGAATGGCAGACTTGTAGCCACCTGTCCCCAACCTATGGTGATATTGCTTCTTCCCAGCATTTAACTTATTTATGGCCGATCGGGCCACAACGGTAGACGATTTCTTATACGCCACAAATGCGGGCTAGTCATGTTTTATCTTCTCTAGTACTCCAGTGAAATTATCTGGATCTTCTTTTTCATATTTTTTCCATAATTTTTTCTTCCAGCTCTGGAATTGTCTGGCCATCTTCTTAAGAGTCCACTCCTTCACTTTCTCCTTCTTGCCTTCTGTGAGACTTTGCGGTAGGTTGAAATGTATCATGAGCGTATCATAAAGCAAATCTTTTGTATGTTCGCGGACATAATTAGCTTCATCTTCGTTGGCGTCCTTCGGCTTATGCCAATCTGTAATGGTGATCGGGAGCATGTCCCTAACAATGACTCCAGCTTGATTTACGAACTTACGGCAGTTCTGTATGGGTGCCATCGGTTCGCCACTATCAGCAACTTACTCGATATTTAACCTTGGACCCTCGCTCGACATCCTTCTCGTCCTGCCTCGAGGACCTTGCTTTTTAGCAGATTTGCTCGATCCGGAGGGCTAAAAGAAAAATGATTCGTTAATACGTGCAATACAAATCAATTAATGCATCTAGTGATCAACACATGCTTAATATATATATACCTCGCCGGAGTTTGTTAAGGGCACTTCGTCGTCTCTTCTTTCTTTAGACTCAAGTCCCTCACCGGAGTCGTTTAGAAATTGTGAGCTGAAATCATCTTCTCCACCGGAATCTGTTCCACGGGCACTCGCTTATATTATTTGTTGCATGTGGTCTTCATTCTCGTCGTCTCTGACTCTGAAGGGGACGTCCATTGCTCAATATCCCTGCAATCAATTATATATGCTTTCAATTTTGTAATAAGAAAATGCCATTCTGCAATGTTAAAAAAAATACAGCCCAAATTTGGGCCAGCATTGGGTCCTACCTGCCAGCCCAAATTTGGGCCAGCATTAGGTCCTTTAAAATTCTAGCCCCGCGTCCTGCCGGCCCCAATTTGGGCCAGCATTGGGTCGACGCGCCGCGTCCACCCCCTGGCCACGAGCGCTTGGTCAATGCTGGCCCACCTGCCAGCGACCCAATGCTGCCTCGTCTTCCCCGCACGGCCACGTCCGCCTGGCCAACTGCCTCGTCTTCCCCACACGGCCATGTCCGCCTGGCCAACCGCCCGTCTCCCCACACGACCACGCCCGTGTGTGACCGCCCAACTGGCCACACGCGCGGTCAATGCAGGCCCACCTGCCAGTGACCTACCACCCAACCGCCCTCGTCTCCCCACCCGTCCTAAATGCTGGCCCTGGCCCACCTGCCAGCGACCCACCGGCCCCCTCGTATTCCCACCCCGTAGTCAAAGCTGGCCCCTGGCCCACCTGCCAGCGACCCACCGGCCTCCTCGTCTTCCCACCCCCATAGTCAATGCTGGTCCTGCCTGGTCCTTTAAAAATGGACCCCGGCCGTGGGATAGCGACATCAGTCCACACCCGCAGCCCCCACCCCCTACACCCTAGCCCTAGCCATGTCGCGGTGGTTCAAGCCAAGCAAGAAGCAGCGCGAGTCCGGCGGCTCCGGCCGGCGCGCCGCGCTTCCTCCTCCTCCTCCACCACCGCGCGCCGCCGTTCCTCCTCCTCCTCCTCCTCCTCCGCCACCGTCGGCCGCGTTCGGCCTCGCACCGGAGGGCATGCAGATGGTCGGGGGAGCGGCGCCGGCGCTGGCACGCCGTGCATCGGATCCGGCCCCGAAGAAGAAGAGGAAGAGGATGCGGCGCTACGTCCGCGTCGAGGAGTGCTGGTGGCATTGGAACAATGCCACCCCGGTGTACTGGCCGGACGTCCACCTGCCGGACGACTGGCACCTGAATCCGCAGCGGATTCCGGTGCCGGGCCAGGGTGGTGGAGATAGCGCGCCGCCGCCGTCTCCTCCCACCGGACCTCTACAACGACCCCGACTACGCGCCGGACTCCCCCCACTGGGACTAGTGGTTCGCGGATGAGCACGACGACTGATACGTCTCAAACGTATCTATAATTTTTGATGTTCCATGCTTGTTTTATACCAATTGCTACATGTTTTGCATCTACTTTATATCACTTTTATACATTTTTTGGGACTAACCTATTAACAAGATGCCGAAGTGCCAGTTCCTGTTTTCTGCTGTTTTTGTATTCCAGAAAAGCTAGTCTGGAAATATTCTCGGAATTGGACGAAACTTCACGGGGGTCCCTTTTTACCAGAAACACCAGATGGAGCAAAGGAGCAACAGAGGAGGGCCACCAGGAGGCCACACGCACCCAGGGGCGGGCCCCCCCTGCGCGCCCTGGGTGGTGTGGGCCCCTCGGGGGTCTCCAGCCGCCGCCCTTTCGCCTACTTATTCCCCCCGAGAAAATAACCCTAAGTGCCTGAGCAAAATCCACGAAAAGTTCCAGAGACGCCGCCGCCGTCAACCCTAGCTCGGGAGGGTCCAGAACCTCTTCCCGGCACCCTGCCGGAGAGGGGAATCGTCACCGGAGGCTTCTACATCGCCATGCCTGCCTCCGGAGTGATGCGTGAGTAGTTCATCCTTGGACTACGGGTCCATAGCAGTAGCTAGATGGTTGTCTCTCCATTTGTGCCATCATGTTTAGATCTTGTGAGCTGCCCTACATGATCAAGATCATATTATTGTAATGCTACATGTTGTGTTTGCTGGGATCCGATGAATATTGAATACTATGTCAAGTTGATTATCAATCTATCTATGTTATTTAAGATCTTGCATGCTTTCCGTTACTCGTAGATGCTTTGGCCAAGTAGATGCTTGTAACTCCAAGAGAGAGTATTTATGCTAGATAGTGGGTTCATGCCTCCGTTTAATCTGGGACAGTGACAGAAAGTTCTAAGGTTGTGGATGTGCTGTTGCCACTAGGGATAACCTAACGATGCTATGTCCACGGGCATATGTGTTTGTTTACATTACGCGCTTTACTTAATGCAATTATCCGTTGCTTGCAACTTAATACCAACGGGGACTCGGATGACAACCCGGCGGTGGATTATTAGTCATAGACGCTGTTGGATAACGGTCTATGTATTATGTCGTAATGCCCAATTAAATATCATAGTAATCATCATGTCATGTATATGCATTGTCATGCGCTCACTATTTGTCAATTGCCCAGCTGTAATTTGTTCACCCAACATGTTAGTTATCTTTTATGGAGAGACACCACTAGTGAACTGTGGACCCCGGTCCATTCTTTTACACTGATTAAACAACCACAAACTGCAAACTGTTCCTTTTTCATTCTCTGCAATTTAATACTCATTTTCCACACGTTTAATCCTTTGTTTTCAGCAAGCCGGTGAGATTGACAACCTCACTGTTTCGTTGGGGCAAAGTAGTTTGATTGTGTTGTGTGCAGATTCCACGTCACGCGATCCGTGCGCGCACGCGTTGACAACCTTCTGAAGAGTTGCTGCTCCTACTGGTTCGATAACCTTGGTTTCATACTGAGGGAAAACTTGCTGCTGACTGCATCATACCTTCCTCTTGGGGTCTCCCAACGAACGTGTGATTCACGCATCAAGCTTTTTTCTGGCGCCGTTGCCGGGGAGACAGCAGTCTTCTGCAAGGGGAGTTTCACGCTTCCAATCTCTTTACTTTGTTTTTGTCTTGCTTAGTTTATTTTATTTTATCTTGTTTGCTTTCAATTATCAAAAACACAAAAAAATTAGTTACTTGCATCTTGTTATTTTCTGTCTGTTTTTAATTCTGCTAAAATGAGTACTCCTGAGAACACTAAGTTGTGTGATTTCACTAGCACAACAACAATGATTTCATATGCACACCTATTGCTCCACCTGCTGCTTCAGCAGAGTTTTATGAAATTAAACCTGCACTTTTAAATCTTGTTATGAAAGAGCAATTTTCTGGTGTTAGTACTGATGATGCTGCTGTTCACCTTAATAACTTTGTTGAACTTTGTGAAATGCAAAAGCTCAAGGAAGTAGATGGTGATATTATTAAACTGAAACTTTTTCCTTTCTCCTTGAGAGGACGTGCTAAAGAATGGTTGCTATCTTTGCCTAGAAATAGTATTGATTCATGGACTAAATGCAAAGATGCTTTTATTGGAAAATATTATCCTCCTGCTAAGATTATTTCTTGAGAAGTAGCATAATGAATTTTAAGCAATTTGATAATGAACATGTTGCTCAAGCATGGGAGAGAATGAAATCATTGGTTAAAAATTGTCCCACTCACGGACTGACTACTTGGATGATCATCCAAACCTTCTATGCAGGATTAAATTTTTCTTCAAGGAATTTATTGGATTCGGCCGCTGGAGGTACCTTTATGTCCATCACTTTGGGTGCTGCAACAAAGCTTCTTGATGATATGATGATTAATTATTCTGAGTGGCACACCGAGAGAGCTCCAACAGGTAAGAAGGTAAATTCTGTTGAGAAACCTCTTCCTTGAGTGCCAAAATTGATACTATTATGTCTATGCTTGCAAATGGTCAAACACATGTTGATCCAAATAATGTTCCTTTAGCTTCTTTGGTTGCTCAAGAAGAGCATGTTGATGTGAACTTCATTAAAAATAATAACTTCAACAACAATGCTTATAGGAATAATTTTGGTAATAGCAATTATAGGCCCTATCCTTCTAATAGTGGCAATGGTTATGGAAATTCCTATGGTAGCTCCTACAACAATAATAAGAGTGTACCCTCTGATCTTGAAGTCATGCTTAAGGATTTTATTAGTACACAAACTGCTTTCAATAAAACTGTTGAGGAGAAATTTGGGAAAATTGATGTTCTTGCCTCTAAAGTTGATAGTCTTGCTCTTGATGTTGACTTGTTGAAACTAAAGAACATGCCTCATGATGTTAAAGAGAGCAAAACTCTCAATGCTATACAAGTTAAAATTGATAACAATGTGAGGATGTTAGCGAATTGCATGCTAGATGGGAAAGAGAGGATGAAATTGCTAGAAAGAATAATATTGCTAGAGTTTATACTATTACTACTTCTGAAAATGCTTCAAACACAAGTGTTAGCAAACCTCCTACCATTAATGGCAAGATAATTGGTGTTGGTAATGTTTCCACTTCTATTGCAAAATGTCCTAAATTGCCTGATAACTCTAAAACTGTCCTTGATAAAGATGCTGAAATTTCTAGCAATAAGGAAGAGAATAACTCCATTACTTTGATGATAATGATTTTGATTTTGATGGTTGTAATCTTTCTGAAGTAATTACATTCTTGCAAAAGCTTGCTAGAACTCCTAAGGCAAGTGAGATAAACATGGCTTTTACTAAACATATTACTAATGCTCTCATACAAGTGAGGGAAGAAAATTGAAACGTGAAGTATCTATCCCTAGGAAGTTAGAAGATGGTTGGGAGCCCATCATTAAAATGAAATTGAATGACTTTGATTGCAATGCTTTGTGTGACCTTGGTGCTAGTATTTCTGTTATGCCTAAAAGATTTATGATATGCTTGATTTAGCACCTTTGGAAAATTGTTACTTGGATGTTCACCTTGCTGATTCTACTATTAAAAAACCTTTGGGAAGAATTGATGATGTTCTTATCATGGTTAACAACAATTATGTCCCGTTGATTTTATTGTCTTGGATATTGAATGCAATCCATCATGCCCTATTGTGCTTGGAAGACCTTTTCTTAGAACTGTAGGTGCTATTATTGATATGAAAGAAGGGAATATAAAATATCAATTTCCTCTCAAGAAAGGTATGGAACACTTTCCTAGGAAGAAGATTAAGCCACCTTATGATTCTATTGTTCGAACAAATTACAATGTTGATGCTTCTTCACTTGGTAATACTTGATGCATGCTTTGTGCCTAGCTAAAAGGCGTTAAAGAAAAGCGCTTATGGGAGGCAACCCATTATTTTTATTTCTGCAATTTTTCTTTTATTGAGTCAAGGAGATTGTTTACTTCTGTAGCAACTCCTTTGTATCTTTATTTTCTCGCATTGTTGTGCCAAGAGTAGCCTCTAGTGTTAAGACGATGCTTAATTTTGATTGCTGCGCAGAAACAGATTTTTGCTGTCCACTGTACGAAAATCCTAAAATCACCAGATTGTTGAAAAAATCTGAAATTTTTGTGCGTAATCTTTATGAATGTCTGAATCTTTCATTAGTTCAAAGTTTTTTGATCTGAGCGTTGTAAGTGCCTCGAAAAAATTCATCTTTACTGGCTGTTCTGTTTTGACAGATTCTGTCTCTGTTTTTTGCATTGTCTCTTGTGGGCTTTAGGCAAGGCTTTCTAATGGAGGGCTGTAGCTAATGTTTTATTGAGTTCTTGCAATGTGTCACAACAGAACCAGTGGATTAAAATTTTTGAGTACTAACCCCTCTAATGAGATTTACTTTGAGTTTGGTGTGACGGAAGTTTTCAAGGGTCAAGAGAGAAGGATGATAATAGGATCAAGAAGAGTGAAGAGCTTAAGCTTGGGGAGGCTCCCATGGATCTCCCCAGCATATTTCAAGAAGACTCAAGCGTCTAAGCTTGGGGATGCCCAAGGCATCCCCTTCTTCATCGTCAAATTATCAGGTCATCTCTAGTGAAACTATATTTTAATTCTTTCACATCATATGTGCTTTTCTTGGAGCGTCTGTGTGCTTTTATTTTCAGTATTGTCTTTTATTTTCAATAAGCTTGACTGGACCCTAGCATTCTTGATTGGGAGAGAGACACGCTCCGCTTTTTCATGAGAATACTCCTATTCTTCACTTATATTTGTTGAGTATTCATATCTAGCGCTGTTCAGCTTTTAGCTCTTGTTTTCATGTATCTCTTTTCAGAGCTATTAGCTTTCTTTTGTAGAAAGTACTCTCTTGCTTCACTTATATCTATTTGGAGAGTGGATGAAATAAATTGATTGGTGTTTGGTTGGTTCAGAAAATGTTGCATGTGGTAATTGGTATAAGGAAAAACTTGCTTAATCTTGTAGATCACTAATATGGATAACTTGATGCTTGTCAATTGTTTTGAGTTAACAAGTAGATCATGATTAAATTTGTGCATCACATGAGTTAAGCCTATTAGTGAAGAACTACCGTAAAGCTTGTTGAAAATTTGGTTTGCATCGGTGGTATCTCTAAGGTCTAGATATTTTCTAATAAACGGGTTTGGTTAACAAGGAAGACGGTATGAAGTCTTATAACGTTTGCAATATGTTTGTCATATAAAACTTGGTGTACGGGTTGATATTCTTGTTTGCTTACATAAACCTTGCTAGCCTAAACTCTGTACTGAGAGGGAATGCTTCTCGTGCATCCAAATCCTTGAGCCAAAATCCATGCCATTTGTGTCCACCATAACTACCTATATGTGGTATTTCCTTGCCACTCCAAGTAAATTTTTCATGTGCTACCTTTAAATTATTCAAAATGTTATTATTCCCTTTTTGTGTCAATGTTTACCAGCTCATGAGGAATTAGTGTGGTTATTCTTTATTCTGGTTGTCAAATGGACTTTTACACCTGGACTAGCGGCATATACATCCGCTTATCCTCTAATTTTGCAAAAAGAGCTGGCAACGGGGTGCCCAGTCCCAATTAATTACAACTTTAACCATTAATTCTCTTCACACTTTTGCCCTGATTCATCAGTAAGCAATGACAACAGTGAAATATCTGCATGTGTGTAAACAAAGAGAAAAAGGGATGATCTGCCTTGCTGGTAGAAATAACGTCCCTATGGGAGCCGCTCTTAAAAGTCCGTTTGACAGGTAGAATACTGTTATCACCGCTACCATTCGTTGACAATTAACAAACACCTCTCAAAAATAGATACTCCTCCATGGTATGTGATTGATGGAAGGCACCCGAGGATTCGGCTAGCCATGGCTTGTGTTAGCAAGGTTGGGAGGAGTATCAAATATTTTATGCAATCTCTATATGCTTTCAAAAACCTAAAAGCTCTAGCACATGACTTAATCCCTGCTTCCCTCTGCGAAGTGATCAACACATGCTTAATATATATATACCTCGCCGGAGTTTGTTAAGGGCACTTCGTCGTCTCTTCTTTCTTCAGACTGAAGTCCCTCACCGGAGTCGTTTAGAAATTGTGAGCTGAAATCATCTTCTCCCCGGAATCTGTTCCACGGGCACTCGCATATATTATTTGTTGCATGTGGTCTTCATTCTCGTCGTCTCTGACTCTGAAGGGGGTGTCCATTGCTCAATTGTAACACCCCGAAAATTTAGATCGAATTTTTTAAATTATTTTTGGACGCCGAAAACTTTTCTAGTTTTAATAAGTGTTTTCTAAAATCTTTCGACACGATTTGACTGAGGGTTTGCTCCCTCTTTGAATACCGGAGGACTCCCCTACACGTTTTTAGAAGACCCGCCCAAAAATATTTCATACTCCAATCCAATATTTTCCAATTTCGGATCCAACTGTTAAATGTCGGCTCCGATCTCAATTTTATTCGATCAACTTAGGAGTCTCGGAAAATCCTCATAATTTAGGGAATTGCATATTTTTGCATTTCCTACACTTCTTCCGTTGAACTCGAACTCGTTCGAGCAAGTTTTTGATCTACTTCCTTTGTAAGCCAAAAACCGATGCCGGTACGCGGCTTAGCGGACGCTTTACCAAAACCCCATTTCCAGTTATCCAATTGAGCCCAAACTTTTTAGACACCCTCCTTGTACCAAATAAACCCAGTGGTAGAAACCTTGTTCCATTCGGACCCCCGAGTCATCGGGAACGCGATGATGTCGCCGTGTCGCGCTCCGAACGTCCGGGACGCGCGTTTAGGCAAGACCTAGTTTCCGCTTACTGCTTTGGTCGGTGCCTAATCCGTCTGCTGCAGTGCACCTCGTGCCTCCCCTGTGCGTACAGCACCTCCTCTTATCTCTTCCACCGACAGCACAGGACAATGGGAGACCATTTGAGGAGCTCCTCCCGTGTCTCACCCCCTCCTCCCATTGCTCCTCCTCTCCCTCTAGCTGAAAAAGGGAGCCCCGAGACTCTTCTCTGATGCACCCCACACTCATCTCACTCCCCCTCCACCCCTCCTAGTGAAGCCAGAAGCGAAGGGGCTCGGTATGCTTGAGCTCGAGCAGCGGCCACCATGGCCGTGCTGGCCCAGCTCACGGGAGGCCGCACCCGTGGCTCCCCATCCAGCCCGAGGCCGTCCTTGGGTGCGGTGGAGCGCCGCGGTTCCATCCCCGCCGTCGGCCGGCGTCCAGGCGGTGCGGAGCGTCGCCGGCAAGCTCCGCCCATGCGGCCACCATGGCCGAGCCACGGCCGAGGCTCGTGGCGCCGGCCCTTGCTCCCCCTGCCGCCGAGCTACCTCCCCGGGCGCGGTGCTGTACCGCCCCCTCGCATCCGTCCTCAGCCAGGCCGCCCGTCGCCGCCGGCGGTCGCTGGCCGCGTCTCCCCGTGCGCTTCCATGCGTGCCCGTGCGGAGAGGAGCGTTGACCTCGTTCCCCGCCGCCGTCTCCGCCCTCCCGGCCGCAGCCCTCCGCCTCCGGCCCATCCCGCCGCTCCCCGGCGCCCTGGCCCCTCCGAGCAGCCGTGCCGGCGAAGCGCCGCGCGGCCGTGCTCTCCTGCACGAAGACGACGACGCGGTCGTCGATCCGTTCCTCCCCCTGTTTTGTTTTTCTCGTCTCCGTTGCGAACCGTTCCCTGGCCCAAGAGCAGCCCAGCGGGCCAGCAGCGGAAGCATCCCAATCCCTCTGTTTTTTTTCCAGCAGAAGCAGCAGGCCAGCAGCAGATCGCGGCCCGCCAGCGGCCTAGCCAGGCCGCGCGCGTGCAACGCGCCCGTGGCCCAACAGCGGCCCGCGCCGTTTTTTTTCCCGGATCTTTTTTCTTTTTCTGCTGGGACAATTTTCAAACGTCAATATCTTTTGAACCGTAAGTCCGTTTTTGGTGATTCAAATTTCTAAATCTTCGTCTCGGCGAGCTCTTTCCGGTGGTACTGATTCCATATCGTTCCAAAATAGTTCTATGGGGTGCCCTTTTGTACGTGCATTCCGGAGTCCGTGGAACGGGGCTATCGCTGCCCTACGCCGCGGAATCACCCCGACCTCTCCAAACCGGTGGATCCCCGTCTTCGCAGGCAAGCTAACCCCTTGCTATGAGTAGCCCAATGGTGTTGTTTGTTATTTACTTATTGCCAGGCCGAGTGTTTATATTTGTCTGCGTTCGGTATATATATTATGACGATCTGTTATTGTTGTGCTCAATATGTTACTTCGAATATTGCTCCTGCCATGTTTTATTCATCATCCATGTATGCATTAAAATGACGTGTGAATTAATTGTGCGCCTCGCACTTGCGTGGCTTTGTTTGCTTCTTCTTCTTCGCCGAGGTGAGGAGCGGACGAATGTCGTCTTATGATCCTCGGAGTTGGGGGCATTTGCCAAAAGAGTTATTTGCTTCTTCTCCCTCCGTCAAACGTGGTTGGCATACGCTCGCCTGGACTGCGACGCTTGGGACATTTGCTTTCCATTTGGTTCTTTTTGCCAAGATTGCTGACACCACGTCGAGTTAATCCTCGAGTGGAATGGATGCTTTCTTTCTTATGATTGATTTTCGGTTCATTTGGAGACTGGTAATATTACTCCTGTCATGTTGCTTATTTATTTATCATACCTTCTTGGTTATATTATTTATTGGTAATATTTGTTAAACACACATCATTCTTGAGACAATGGACTGGGGAAACCGCCGCCGTCTCACTAAAACATTAACGCCGATCTGTGGTGGCGCTTGTCGGCGGAATCGCCGCGACAGTCACCCGGTCGACGCTAACCAACTAGTTGGTCTGTGGTGGCGCTTGTCGGCGGAATCGCCGCGATAGTCACCCGGTCGACGCAAACCAACTAAACTATATTTTTGTAGTTGATCTGTGGTGGCGCTTGTCGGCGGAATCGCCGCGACAGTCACCCAGTCGACGCAAACCAACTAAACTATGCTTGATATATTTTGTTGCTAATGCCTTGTTGTTTGATGATATATGATATTGATATCGTGATTATTATGCTGGACTAACCCTCTGTTTTGGGACTTGCTGTGATGAAACTTGATTAAATGAAACACCCCTCCAAACAACGATAGGGTCAGTCCATGGTGCCACTAATCTGAACTTTGAAAGCAGAACCATCGTCGTCTCATGGGAGGACCGTGACCTTGTAGGTTGTTAAGCCCTTTTGTGCCATCCATTGGGCGCAGTCGTTCGGTTGCGCTGTCCGAGGGGAGTGGTCGACAGGCACGGGTTCGACTGTGATAAGGAGTCCGGAGCTAGGCATACCCGGTCGCGCCGGGGGATGTGCCGGATTTACTTGCCCGTTGTGCCATGCTCATAGGGTGGTGCAGGAGAGTGTCTTAGCAAGTGGACCGTCATGTGGGTGTACCTTGCTTAGTACGACTTTGGGCGTGACAAACCTGAAGTGTCGGCTGAGTGGGGTGCATTCTGATAGGTGGTAAAGCAACCTCTCGAGAGTGTCAACCTAGCAAGCTAGCCTCGTTCCTAGGATATGGAACAGCAGTTCAGTGTCGGTCACACTGTGTGTCCTCATGTCGGAGACTAGTCCCAGGAACTAGGGGTATGTCTTGCGTATGTCAGGAATCGAGTAAGGGGCTGAACACGCGCACAAGCAACCCTCAGCTACCTCGGCGACGATGCTCGGCGAGCTCGCTGAGGGACATCTCTGCAGGGAAAACACACAAGCTTTTACCCAGGTTCAGGCCCACCGTGAGGTGTAAGAGCCCTACGTCCTGCTTGTCTGTATTGCCTTGCTTGAAGAGGTATAGTACAACTAGTGCTTGTCGAGGTCCAAGCTAAGCTATGGCGGAGCTACTGAGGAAGAAGAACTTGCTCTCCTCTCTTGCTAGCTAGTGGAATGGGTCGACAATGGTTCGAATCCTCCTCTTTGGTCGTACACAGCCTCCTTTTATATGAGCCTCGGACCTCTTCCCTCATTGCCCTTGGGCGGGAAGGGTTACCACATGGCGACAGAGGTGGAGGACGGTGCACGGCCAGGAGTGTGTCCATGGACTTGGTCCATGGCAGGAGAGCTTGTCCTTCCCTGTTGCAAAGCCACCGGCCAAGGACGATAAGCCTGCGCTGCAGAGCTCTGGGCCATGCCCCACGGTGACGTTGGTCTTGGAGCGTAGCGGACCACGGTCCCCTTAGCACGGAAATGGCAATTCTTGTAGTCCGCTTTGCTTGGTGCAGCTTTGTTGACCACCTTTAGCACGAAAGAGGCAACTGCGGCGCGGGTGTCACCGCGCGCAGTCACGCGCGTCACTCTGCGGTGCGCGCAGAGGCCATGTGCGCTCTGCCTGGGAGACAGAGCTTTTGACCTCACGAGGGAATCCTCGCGAGGGCGGCCTCGCGAGGGGGTGCGCTTCGGCACCCGGACTTAGCAGTATTTCGGTTGCAGAAGGGGCCTCTCGAGGGAAAGGCCCTCTCGAGGCTGTGGAGAGCCCTCACGAGGGAGTTTGCCTCACGAGGCCTCTCCAGGCTGACTTGGTGAAATCTTCTATAGACTGTTGTGGGTCTGGGCAGGCCTGGCCCGTGGTACCCTGGTTTCCACTGGGCCGACAGTAGCCCCCGGGCCCGCGACGGGCACGCAGGAGGCTTGTAGACGAAGGCGAAGCGGCGTGGGCCCACAGGAGCCTGCCCAGGCCCGCGACACGTGGCGAGCTAGCACGGCCACCCACGAACCCACGTTCGTCTCCGCGGTCACTGACGTGATGGCGGGGTCCACCACGCCTCGGCAACGGCTCCTCCAGGCCTTAAAGGCGAAGAAACCGGCGCGGGCACTCATTACTCCGCGCAAATCTTCTGCTCTCGCCTCCTTCCTCCTCGAGCTCATCTTCCTTCCAAGCTTTCAACTTTCTCGCACTTCCACTGCAATGGCGCCCAAGAAGGCCGCTGATTCCGAGAAGGGGAAGGCCGTCCTCGAGGCGGAGGAGCCTGCCTCCTTCAAGTAGACGGGAACCTCAAGCCCGCGTTGGCGGGGTACCGCATCGGCACCGAGGCGCAGCTCGACGAGCTGCGCTTCGTCGCTGCCTCGGCGACCAATGAGAAGGGCGCCACGAGGATGAAGCCAGCGAGCACCACCGACCTCACCCCTCGCAACACTTACTACTCCGTCTTCCGCCACTCCCTCTTCGCGGGGCTCGTTCCCCTTTTTCCGCTTTCTTCTTGCAGATCTTGGATTCTACCAGATCCATCTCCTTCATCTCCACCCCAACTCCATCTTGATCCTCTCCATCTTCGCCTTCCTCTGCGAGGCCTACATTGGCGTCAGGCCCTCCATGTGCTCTTCCGCAGCTTCTATGCGCTGCGCAACACGGCGCCCAATGAGCGGACGGGGTGCGTCTCCTTTCGCATCGTGGACGGCATGGGCGACACCTATCTCCCCATCGCCTGGGAAGGTGAGCACGCCGTCACCAGCGTGAAGAAGAAGGTGGACGAGTTTCGGATGCGGTGGTTCTTCGTGAGGACCGGGCAGGCGAGCCGCTTCTTCGAGATCCCAGACGCGCCCCGCTGAAGAGGAACTGCTGGTCGAGCAGGACCTTCGTGGGGCCAGGGGAGAGTGAGGTGATGGATCGCCTGAAGGAGCTTCGCGAGGCCGGTCTCACGGGTCAGATGGTGGCCCTGGAGTTCGTGAGGCGTCGTATCGCCCCTCTCCAGGCGCACTCGCAGCCGATGTGGCTGTATGCTGGCGCGAGGGACGGGATGCGCCTGCATGAGGCCAGCATCACACGGGACGAGGCGAAGAGCGTCGTCGACACTCTCTTCACCTCCCCGATCATCCCCAAGCCGGGAAACGACAACGCCGAGCCGCTCTACGCGTTCGAGCTCGACTCGCGGCTTGCGTTCGTGGCGACGATGCCGGAGTTTGGCCCTCGAGGCCTGCTGGTGGAGGGGCAGGCAGTGTCCCAAGAAGATTCTGAGGAGGCCCAGCAGGTCATGCCTGCTGAGGGCGGCGAGGACGCGACGGAGTCTAGCACCGCGGATCACGCCGAGGGCGCCTCGGGAAGCCCCATTCCCTCGGCAGGGGCCTCCAGCTCCTCAAGGGACACGGCGCCTGAGAAGGAGGTCCAGGAGATCTCCTCAGGCAGCGGGGACTCGTTCCAGGTCGCTCCCTCGCGACGCATTGAGGAGGAGGAGGAGAGCGACGACGAGCCCCTGATGCGCCGCCGCGAGCCAAGGACAAAGGCGGCGCATGACAGGCCTGCGGGAGCCCAGGAGGGCTCCTCTCGCGAGGGGAAGGCTCGAGCGCCCTCGCGGATTGCAAAGCGCTCCGCGACGAAATGGGTCGACGTGGAGGAGTAAGTTTTCTCCTTTGTTCCTTGTGTTCTTGCACAGCTCTCCTTGAGAAACCCTCTTGAGGAGTTTTATTGCCTCTTGTAGAGCCGCCGCCGCGCCGGCGAAGCGGCGCAGGCTCAGGAAGGTTGGCGAGAGCTCGGGCTCTGCCACGGCGTCAAGGACGCCAGAGGTCGTGGAGCTCCAAGAGGCCACGGCCTCGTCTCCTCCGCGGATGTGCACCGCGTGGAGTTGGAGCCCGAGGCGACGGTGACGTCGCCAGGAAGGCTCGAGGCCTCCCCTGCAAGGCAGCAGGAGGAGGTGATCGTAGAAGAGGCGGAGAAGACCACCGCGTCGACAGAGGAGCCTGTCGACGTCGCGATGGGGGAGGCTGGCGTGCAGCCCCCTCCATCTGACCCTGTCCATGAAGAGGCCGCCCCTGAGGCGGCCACAGGAGAGGCAGAGGCTGCAGCGCGGGCGGCTGCAGCGGAGCAGGCTGCTATCAACACGGGGGTGCAGCAAGAAGCGCCCTTGGTGCAGGAGCGCACCGAGGCCCGTCCTGAGGGGGTGCCTGACCCCCTGGAGGCCCCCATCGTCGAAGAAGGGGAGGCCTCCCCACAGAGGAGCCCCTAGGCGCAACGGAGCCCCCAGCGGCAGCTGCAGACCGCGCCAAGCCCCCAGCGCGAGGTCGCTGGACCCTCCTCGAGGCCAGAGGCCTCTGGGTCCGGCAGCCATGCGTGGGACGTAGTTCTGCGGCGCCCGCGCCCGAGCGCTGCCCGCCGGAGCTCCGTCTTCAGCATCGCGAGAGACGCGATGGGTGTGCTCGAGAGACACCTCGTCGAGGAGGCGCAGGCCAACGCGGAGGAGCGTGCCGAGCTTGACAGGGCATGGGACCTCCTTCACGAGGCGGTGGAGCAAGGGCGCCATGCAGGCGAGGCGGCACAGGCGCAGCGCGAGGAGGCCGTACGCTTCACCAAGGAGACCCGCGAGAGTGTGGTCCGCGAGGCGGAGGAAACTCTCGAGAAGCTTAGGGAGGACGCGAAGCCGTCGAGGCTGCGCGCGAGTCACTCGAGCTGGAGAGCGCCTCCAAGCACCAGGAGCTCCATGACCTTGAGAAGAAAATCATCGCGGACTCCGAGGTGGTAAAAAACGGCTTGGAGAAGCTTCGCCAGGACCTTGCGGCCCGCGAAAGGCAGCTGGAGCAGCGCAGCGAGGACCTTGCCCACCGCGAGGACGATCTGCTCAAGCGGGAAGAGCAGGTCGAGCAGGTGGAGAAGGAGCAAGCGGCGCGGCTCGAGTCGATGGAGGCCCGCGAGGCAGCGTGGCCCAGGATGAGGCCAACTACAAGGAGCGCCTCCTGATGGCCAACGAGCAGTTCGCCATGAAGGAGAAAGAGCTCGCGGAGGACAACGCCGGCAAGATGAAGCTCTACCGCGACGGCGTCGTCAAGGAGTACAAGGAAAAGTTCAAGACCCAGGAGGGCCGCTTCACCAAGAGGCGCAAGGAGCTCGAGGCCCGTGTCAAGCAGCTTGAGGAGGCGGAGAAGCGGCAGGCCGGCCGCGTCCAGGCTGCCAGGGACGCCCAGAACCTCGCGGAGCAGGAGCTCGCCCTGCTGAGGGAGGACCTGCACTCGCTCCAGGAGCAGGTGGAGCCAACCATGGCTCTCGTCGAGCAGGCTCGCCACCAGGCGGTGGTGCAGAAGGTCTTGACGCGCACCCGCAAGCGCATGTTCAAGTCCTTGGTGAAGCGCGGGCGCGCCTGCTGGATCGCCTGGAGGTCGACGCTCCTGCGGTCCCTTCCGGAGGAGACGACAATGCCGCGGCGTACCTCACCTTCTTCGAGCAGCTCCTCTCCAAGCTGGAGGAGGCCATGGAGAACGTCGACGAGCTCGCCGAGGAGGAGAGCCGCAAGCTCCTAGGCGTTGCCGTGGGTCGCATCTTCTCCAACCTCGCACACTCTGAGCCCACCTTCGACTTCTAGACCGTGACAGTGCCCGTCGCGCACGAGCACTTCGCGGATCTACACGCCAAGGTGTGGCCTGACGTGGAGGCCTACGTCCAGCGCTTCAAGAGGGTTGCTGACCAAGAAGACGCTGGAGAGGATGGCAGCGAGGATGCTGAGGAGGGCGATAACGACGCTGAAGAGGGCGACGACGAAGCTCCTACCGCTTAGGCTGTTCCTGTGATGTGATATGCCTGGGAGGCAATTTATCTTTTAGGCTTTGTGCACTTTGCTTGTACAGAACTTGTTTGAACATGCTGCATGTAATGATGTGCCCTCGGGAGGCTTTTATCTCTTTTCCATGTCCTTAGAGCTCTACGTCGTTAGGACCCTTCTCTTAGCGCAACAGCACCGCCGCGTCGGTATGCGAGTCAGGGCTTCAGCAAGGCCGGGGGGTGCGTGAGGCTTAGAGAGGTAAGGGTTCTCGAGGCACGATGCTCGGGAGCCCCCTTTGACGTGCAAGCGGCCCATGGGGCGCAAGAGAGAAAAACAGCTCGAGAGGCGCAAGAGAGGGAGAGAAGCCTCGAGAGGCAAAAACCAGCAAAGGGAGTTTAATAAGTCTTGGACTTAGCTTCGCCAGGCGACTGCCCGTGGAGGACTTCTGGCTCCCTGGCGAGGCTTTGGCTCTCGAGGCTGCCTGAGGCTGATCTCCGAGCCCTTTCCTGCATAAGAGCAATAGGCATACCCACAAGCAATGCATGGTTGTATAACTCATACGCGCTCATAAGTTTCCCTATGTGTGTCTCACGAGGAGAATAAGCACCAAGGTCCTTGGTGAGGTGACGTGCACGGGAGCTGCCCATGAGTTCAGAGCTCGCGATGAGGTGACATGCATGGGAGCAAGCCCGTGAGTTCAGAGCTCGGATCCTTTGGGTTTTGTGATGCTGCTGGGATGGTCCCATGGCACAGGCACCGTGCTCAGCCCCCGCTCGCGAGATACGCATGGGGGTAAGTATGAGCGCAAATGAGTGCAGAAAATTAGCTGCTTACCACAGCAATGTTACATAACGGCGCGCGAAGGCTGCCACATAGTTTCATGCTGAGATGAATTAGTTCATTACATTTGGCGTGGCCAAAATAGAGTTCGCCATGACTGAGCATGGGATAGAGTTCCGCCATGTCTGGGCATGGGGTTCCACACGGAGTGGCTGAGGCATCTCGCGGCCCCAGGCGACGCATTGTAGAGAGAGCTCAGATGATGTAGCCCTCGTGGAGGGAAGAGGCTTTGTCAAGCTCGGGATGTGATGGCGTACGCCTCCCTCTTGAGACAAAAAATGCCTGACGTGACTTGATCACGGGTAGAACTTGCATAGATGCTGAATGTTCCACGGGTTCTTGACGGGGATGCCGTCTTCTGTCTCGAGCCGCACCGCGCCAGGCCTGGAGATGTGCGTGACCTTGTAGGGCCCTTCCCACATAGGCGAGAGCTTGTGGAGGCCTTCCCTGGAGAGGATCCTCCTGAGGACAAGGTCGCCTGTCTCGAGGGTGCGTGGCCGTATGTGGCGGCTGTGGTAGCGGCGGAGATCTTGCTGGTACCTTGCTGCCCTGAGGGCTGCGCGGCAGCGGGTTCCCTCAAGCAGCAGCAGCTCGTTGTTGCGGAGTTCCTCTTGATTTGCTTCGTTGAAGGCAAGAACTCGCGGGGACCCAAGTGTGAGCTCGTTGGGGAGGACTGCTCAGCTCCGTAGACGAGGGAGAATGGCGTTTCACCAGTGGGCTTTGTAGCAGTGGTGCGGATGGACCATAGTACAGAGGGGAGTTCCTCAATCCATTTCTTGCCGTGGGCCTTGAGGCGGTTGAAGCTTCTCGTCTTGAGGCCTTTGAGCACCTCGGCATTTGCTCGCTCAGCTGCCCATTGCTTCGTGGGTGAGCCACTGAGGCGTAGCAAATTTGGGTGCCGAGGCTGCCGCAGTATGACCTGAAGGCGCCGCTGGTGAACTGGGTGCCGTTGTCGGTGATGATGCGATTTGGCACACCGAAACGACACACCAGGCCCCTGATGAACTTCACTGCTGACCTTGCTGGGATGGTGCACACTGGTTCTACCTTTGCCCACTTGGTGAACTTGTCGATGGCGACGTAGAGGTAACGGTAGCCCCCTTGCGCTCGTGGGAAAGGTCCCAGGATGTCCAGCCCCCAGACCGCGAACGGCCAGGAGAGCGGGATGGTCTGAAGTCCTTGCGCGGGCTGGTGAATTTGCTTCGCGTGGAACTGACATGCCTCGCAAGACTGGACAATCGCAGTGGCGTCTTGAAGCACCGTAGGCCAATAGAAGCCACTCCTGAAGACTTTCCCGCGAGGGTGCGCGCACATGAGTGGTGACTACATTCTCCACTGTGGATGTCCCTGATCAGCTGGCGGCCTTCCTCTGAGGGGACGCAACGCAACGCCATCCCGTTGGGACGCTTGCGGTACAGGTCGCCCTCGTGGAGACAGTATGATTTGGCCTGCCGAGCGATTCTTTCTGCTTCCGCATCTGCTTCAGGGAGGATCCGTCTTGCAAGTACTCCTTTATCTCGACGATCCAGTCGACGGTTTGGCGTACAAGCGTTAACAGAAGGCGCGCCCTGAGGATGGACCGCAGTCTGGCGCTCCCGTTGCTGGTGCTTGGGGAGGTTCCTCGTCAATGTCCATGGCGACTGCTTCTGTTGGCTGTTTTACCGAGGCCTTGAGGAGCCTCTCCTCGAACACGCCTGCCTGCTGGGCCTCCCTCTTTGACGCTCGCTTGGCGATGTCGTCCGCTTCTTGATTTTCTCCGCGCGGGATGTGCATGAGCTCCATTCCCCTGAAGTGCTTCTCGAGCTTGCGGACTTCCTCGAGATAGGCGGTCATGTAGCCGTCCTTAGGCTTGTAGCTCTTGTTGGAGAAGTTGACGAGGAGCTGGGAGTCGCCCTTGATGAGGATGCGCTTGACGCCGAGGGCGATCGCAGCTCTGAGCCCGGCGAGGAGTCCTTCATACTCAGCAATGTTGTTGGAGACCTTGTCATCGTGCGAGAAGCACAGCTGGACAGCGTAGAAGAGCTTGTCGCCTATAGGTGAAGTCAGGACGGCAGCAGCCCCGCTTGCTGGCGCGCGAACGCTCCGTCGAAGTGCATGGTCAGTTGTTCGGCACGTGCCTCCTGAAGGTGTGGCTTCTTCCTCTTGAGGCTCTTCCTGACGAGGGTCCGTCCATTCTGCCGTAAAGTCTGCCAGCGCCCTGCCCTTGATGACCCTTGTGGTGTCAAATTGGAGCTCGAAGGGTTGTAGCTCTATGCCCCAGCCTGCGACGCGATCTGTCGCGTTTGGGTTGCGCAGGACCTGCTCCAGGGGGTATGAGTGACCACCTTGATGGGGTGCCCCTGGAAGTAGTGGCGCAACTTCCTGGAGGCGATGAGTAGCGCGAAGAGGAGCTTCTGCTGCATGGTGTACCGCTCGCGAGCATCCCGCAGCACGTGCTGACGAAGTAGACGGGGTGCTCGACAAGCGTGGTCGCTGGAGCTTCAGCATGGGGCTCCTCGCGAGGCTCTTCAGGGGCCTTATCGAGGCTTTCCTGCTGGGGAGCCTCGGCGAGGGTGCTTGTTGGCAGTGTAGGCTCGACTTGAGGCTCAGGGCTTGGAGAGGCTACTTCCTTATCTGGAGGCACTGGGCTTGGAGAGGCAGTGTCTTTCTTGGCGAGAACCGGCTCCTCCCTTTCTGCCACCAGGACCGCACTTGCCGTTTGAGGAGTGGCTGCTATGTACAGCTTCAAAGGCTCGCGAGGTCGTGGGGCAACCATGATCGGTGGGCTGGCCAGGTACTTCTTGAGGTCTCAAATGCCTTGTCAGCTTCAGGCGTCCACTTGAACGTGCCAGACCTCTTCATGATCTTGAAAAACGGCAGCGCCCTCTAGCCGAACTTGGAGATGAAATGGCCAAGGCTGGCCATGCATCCCGCGAGGCGTTGCATGTCCTTGAGGCGACGGGGTGGCTGCATTTCTTCTATAGCCTTGATCTTGTCAGGGTTTGCTTCAATGCCACGGTGAGACACTAGGAACCCGAGGAGTTTGCCTGATGGTACCCCGAAGACGCACTTGGCGGGGTTCAGCTTGATGCCCACCTTGCGCAGGCTGGCGAATGTCTCCTCGAGGTCCTCCAGGAGTGTGTGCTCTTGGCGAGTCTTGACCACAATGTCGTCGACGTAGGCCTCTGCATTTCTTCCCATCTGAGCCCCCAAGGCCTTCCTCATGAGCCTCTGGAACGTGGAGCCAGCATTCTTCAGGCCGAAGGGCATGCAGACGTAGCAAAACACACCGCAAGGGGTGAGAAATGCTGTCTTCTCCTCGTCCTCCTGCGCCATCTTGATCTGGTGGTAGACTAAGAAGGCATCCAGAAAATAGAGGAGGTCGCAGCCAGCGGTTGAGTCCACGATCTGGTCTATCCTTGGCATGGGGTATGGGTCCTTGGGGCAGGCCTTATTGAGGTCTGTGAAATCAATGCAGAGCCGGCCTCCACCGGTGTGCTTGGGACGACCACCGTGTTGGAGAGCCAAGTGGGATGTACAACTTCCCTAATGACATGTGCTTCCTTTAGCTTCTCTACTTCTTTGATGATGAATTCTTGCTTCTCTAGCGCTTGGCGCCGTGCCTTTTGCTTCACGGGGCGTGCGTCTTTACACACGGCTAAGTGGTGCTCGATCACCTCCCTCGGTACTCCGGACATATCTGACGGTGTCCAAGCGAACATGTCAGAGTTTGCCCTGAGGAAGGTGACGAGCGCGCTTTCCTATTTGATAGGCAGGCCAGCGCCTATGGTGACGCTAGCCCCGAGCCACTGGCGTCTAGCGGCACCTTCTTCGTGGCTGCCCTCTCCTGAGAGAACAGCTGCTTCTTCTTGGCGGGCCTCTCGAGGGGTTCCACAGCGTCCTTGTAGGCGTGCTCGACAGAGCGCATGGCGTCCTGGACCTGGCCACGAATGGTGATGGTGCCACTGCAGCCTGGAATCTTGACGATGTTGTAGGCATGGTGAGTGACAGCCATGAGCTTCGCGAGGGCGGGGTAGCCGAGGATGGCGTTGTAGGACAGGCCAATGTGCGCGACGTCGAAGTCGATGAGCTATGTGCGGTAGTTCTGCTCTGTCCCAAAGGTGACTGGGAGCCTCACTTGCCCCAGAGGGGTAGTGGTGCCCTCTGTCACCCCCGAGAAGGGCCTGGTGGGCATGAGCCTCTCGTAGGGCACTTGAAGCTTCTCGAAGGTCTCGACAGAGATGACATTGAGGCCTGCACCCCCATCAATGAGCGTCTTGGTGACGGCAATGTTGTTGATGGTGGGGGTGCACACCAGAGGGATGGTGCCTACAGCCACGGTGGACTTGGGGTGGTCGCTTGAGTCGAAGGTGATGGGGAACTGCGACCACTTGAGGGGTTTGGATGCCTCAATCCCAGGGAGTGCGGCATTGACCTCGCGAGCGAGTTGCTTGAAGTGGCGGTTGGACTTGGGCGCTTGAGCCCCGCCGAGGATGCATGTAGCCCCGCGAGGGGCCTGATAGCCTCCAGGGTTCTCGTCAGGGAGATTGTCGTTCTGGTTTGGCTGGACGGCGTTCGCCTGAGGGTTCTGCTGGTAGTTGTTGTTGTTGCTTCTTCCCCCGCGACCGCCGCGGCCATTGCGGTTGTCGCGGCCCTGGCGCTGCTCACGCTGCTCGCGGCTGTCGCTGAGCTTCTTGAGCTCCCAGCAGTCTTCAGTGGCGTGGTTGTGCCTCTTGTGGAGGATGCAGTACGGGCGCTCGTCCTTCTTGGCGGCCTCTGGAGCTGGAGCGGCTGTAGAAGCCACGCGCTTTTGCTTGGCGTCAGGCTCTGCCGCAAGGACAGCCGTGGTCTTGCGCTTCTCGCTGGCCTTCTTCTTGGGCTTGGAGCCCTCAGCAGGCTCCGTCTTTGGCTCGTTCTTGACGAAGAGGCGACCCTCTTCAGCCTTGGCACACTTGTCTGCCAGGTCGAAGAGCTTCACCACAGAGGTGAGGCTATCGTGGATGCCCAGCTTCTCGAGCATCCTGGTGTCTGTGACACCTGCCCTTTAGGCGGAGATGACCTGCGTGTCGGGGATGTTCGGAATCTTGTTGCGAACTTGGCTGAAGCGCTGGATGAACTTGCGGAGGGTCTCGCCAGGCTTCTGGCCCACAGCGCAGAGGTCGTTGTAGGTGAGGGCGCGCTCGAACGTGCCCTTGAAGTTCGCCATGAAGCACTTGCAGAGCTCCTCCCAAGTGTTGATGGTGCTCTCGGGGAGGTTCAGCAGCCACGAGAGGGCTGCATCCTTGAGGGCCATGACGAACCAGTTGGCCATCACCTTGTCGTCGCCGCCCGCGGCCTGAATGGACACGGTGTAGAGCTGCAGGAACTCCAGAGGGTTCGTCCTGCCGTCGTAGCGTGGAGGCAGGTCCGGCTTGAACTTGATGGGCCAGACGACGCGGCGCAGCTCGTGAGTGAACGCAGAACAGCCCGTGGCGTACACCACGGCGCCGTTCGCGAGCGTGTGGTGGTTCTGGCGCCCTGCGGCGGCGATCTCCTGGACAACATGGTTGTGGCGGTCCCTCTGGCGCTCGATCTCCACGCGCGCGTCCTCTGGCGCCCTCTGCACGATCATGCAATCGTGCGGTGAGGAGGCGTGCGAGGCAGCGCGGTGGTTCCCAGCTGGTGGTCCAACTGGTTGCCCAGCTGGAGGTCCTCCGGAGGAGGTGGTGGAGGAGGTGGCGGAGGAGGAGCGCCGTGCGCTATGCCCCCCGCGCGCCCAGCAGAGTGGTGCACGAGCGAGCGAGAGGGTGCCTGCGTCGCAGCAGGCACAGCGGCGTGGACGAGCTCGGCGAGGCGGTTGATCCAGTCGTCGTAGCCCGCCTGAGCTGGGCGGGTAGCGCAGCAGCTCGTCTGCCATGAGCAGGGCAGTGCTCGGGTTTGGAGCAGCCCGGCTCTGCGAGGAAGCGCCAGGCTCCCTGGACGGGTGCAAGGAGTAAGCCTCCTCCTCGCCGTCGTTGTCCTGGTCCTCCGGGTGCTCGACGCGGGGCTCGGGGTTGGTGGAGGGCCCTGGAGCGGTGTTGGTGCGCGGACGGCCGCGCGGGCGGTGCGCGACAGGCTCGGTGTTGACCCTGCCAGAAGTCCGGCGCGCGAGGCGCTCAGCTCGAGTCTCGGCCATGGCGAAGGAGAGGTTGAAGACGCGCCTCAGCCAAATGTCGGAGACTAGTCCCAGGAACTAGGGGTATGTCTCGCGTATGTCAGGAATCGAGTAAGGGGCTGAACACGCGCACAAGCAACCCTCAGCTACCTCGGCGACGATGCTCGGCGAGCTCGCTGAGGGACATCTCTGCAGGGAAAACACACAAGCTTTTACCCAGGTTCAGGCCCACCGTGAGGTGTAAGAGCCCTACGTCCTGCTTGTCTGTATTGCCTTGCTTGAAGAGGTACAGTACAACTAGTGCTTGTCGAGGTCCAAGCTAAGCTATGGCGGAGCTACTGAGGAAGAACTTGCTCTCCTCTCTTGCTAGCTAGTGGAATGGGTCGACAATGGTTCGAATCCTCCTCTTTGGTCGTACACAGCCTCCTTTTATATGAGCCTCGGACCTCTTCCCTCATTGCCCTTGGGCGGGAAGGGTTACCACATGGTGACAGAGGTGGAGGACGGTGCACGGCCAGGAGTGTGTCCATGGACTTGGTCCATGGCAGGAGAGCTTGTCCTTCCCTGTTGCAAAGCCACCGGCCAAGGACGATAAGCCTGCGCTGCAGAGCTCTGGGCCGTGCCCCACGGTGACGTTGGTCTTGGAGCGTAGCGGACCACGGCCCCCTTAGCACGGAAATGGCAATTCTTGTAGTCCGCTTTGCTTGGTGCAGCTTTGTTGACCACCTTTAGCACGAAAGAGGCAACTGCGGCGCGGGTGTCACCGCGCGCAGTCACGCGCGTCACTCTGCGGTGCGCGCAGAGGCCATGTGCGCTCTGCCTGGGAGACAGAGCTTTTGACCTCACGAGGGAATCCTCGCGAGGGCGGCCTCGCGAGGGGGTGCGCCTCGGCACCCGGACTTAGCAGTATTTCGGTTGCAGAAGGGGCCTCTCAAGGGAAAGGCCCTCTCGAGGCTGTGGAGAGCCCTCACGAGGGAGTTTTCCTCACGAGGCCTCTCCAGGCTGACTTGGTGAAATCTTCTATAGACTGTCGTGGGCCTGGGCAGGCCTGGCCCGTGGTACCCTGGTTTCCACTGGGCCGACACTAGCCTCGTTCCTATGATATGGAACAACAGTTCAGTGTCGGTCACACTGTGTCTCCTCGTCGTGTCCGGAGGTTAAACTTAAGATTTGTTTGAAAGAATTAATGAACGACCTGATTACACTAAATGAACAAATAAGATGATGCAGGGAATATTGTCTTGAGATGTTGTTGGTAACCCGTGATATGGGATGGCGGGGTGATCGTTGGGAGCCTAGAGATGGGCCTGAGCCAACATCAACCGTGCATGCCCTGAGTGGAAAGTTGAGGCCCGAGGGCCTAGCAGTGATCACAGGTGTTGTGTGTATTATTTGGTACCAACTGGTACACTCGATTATACTCGTCACAGGTAATCTCTTTGTATGATTGCCGGTGCACGATCCAACCCCACCTGGCTTGGACTCTGCACGGGTAATACCCGTTGTTTGCTTATGCCATGTTTTGCTTGTGATGCCATGCTACCTTTATGTTATTTTCTTGATCTGCCTAGAGTAGACACTTGGCATGTTGTAGGATTTTATTTCCAAAGTATATCTTGTTGCATGGTTGTTGGATTATTTGTAGTGAGTGGCGAATCTTGCTGAGTGCATACAAATGTACTCACGGGCCTTGTGTTTGTGGCCAGATATTGGCGAGGAATCACCATCTACCTTAGCAAGGATTTGGAGCCAGAGCGTGCTAGGATCAGTAGCCCAGCCATATGCCTGTGGAATGGAGCCGCTCCAAGCCGTTGCCTTAGTCGTCTTCCGCTGCCAGTTAAACTCTGTCCTGAGCCATGCTTGGCTTGATATTTTGTCATGCCTTGATGGCCTTGTAAACCATTTGTAGCACTTCTTGTGCCTGATTGTGTAATGATTTCCACTATGTTGCACTGTCGCGACCAGATATCTTGGGCTGGCGCACGGGACGACCGCCTCTCTGGTGATATGTGCCAGGGAGGGGTGTCACACACGTGGTATCAGAGCACCAGGCTGGCTGTAAACTACCCTAGCATGGAAAGCCCCGCCTTACTTTTGCCCGACAGTGAGCCGATGGATTTAACCCATCTCCGCCTAACCGGCATGGCTGGTGTCGGTCCACAGTAAGGTGCAGTAGGACGTGTCCCATTCCCTGAGAGAGGCTCGCCGGTTTCTTCCAAGAGAAGGAGCCGACACAACCTAGCATATATGAGACCCAGTCCTAGCTGCCGTTTATCCCCACCCTCGCTTGCTATCCTTGGCAACCCAGCCCTCTTGAAACAGGATCCCGCAAAGGAATCCCGCGTTCTTATCTCATCCTACACACAGAGCCAAAATAATCCGATGGCGAACCCCAAGGTCGTCCTGGAAACCACTGCCGAGGATCATGGCGGATTTCCACTGATGCTTTGGAAGGTCGTCTGTGATCTTCTTGGCAGGCCTGCTCGCCCTCGATATGTGGTGTACGAGAACTCACTCTCGCCTGCCGGGAGTGAATTTCAAGCAGACGTACATGTCGGCTCGTGCCCGTTGGGTACGAGTCAGCCTTACGTGATCCAAGGTAGGAGCATGCCCACTCTTCCTCAAGCCATCCAGGTAGCAGCCTGGGAAGGTCTCGTCCGCCTGCGGTACTCGGAACCAGCAATGGCGGAAAGTCGAGCTTTCCACCTTCTCCCAGCCAGACCCCATGATGGTGTGGAGGCTATCCAAACTTCCACTAGAGGGGAAGTCGACCCTGCCGTAATCACCCTGGTCACCTACGGAGCGGCAATGACAAAGTTTTGCCAATCTCTGAGGGATGAACTATTCATCACAAGGCGCAACCTTGGTCGCGCTCACCTGCAACTGTGTCGAGCAAGGAACCTACCTAACCTCAACCTTGGGCCAGCTCAGAGTACAGGACACCCGTTCCCAGGTGATTTGCCGGGATCCAGTCTTGATGCCTCTAGGACACAAGCACTAGCCCCAGTCCAGCAGTACCTCCAAGCAGGAGGTATAATCCTCGAAGGCGTGCCCGCAATTCCTCACCCCGCGGAAGATGGAGATGTGGACACCACTCTTCGTCTCGGCCACACTGCACCGACTACTAGAGGCTGCCAAGAGGAGTAGAGCCCAGGTTTAGTTAGCCTGAGTGGCGCTTTTACGTTAGTAGGCGAGAATCAGCGAGGTTGTTTGTTTTTTCTTGTGTTGGCTTGTAATGCAAGTTCTTGTCTGTTTTTCTGGTTGATGTCGAATCAGCCGTAATAAAACTTGGTGTTCTGATTCCCTTGTTAACCACTGGGTTGACGTGTGACAGAATATCATGTCCTTTTCTTCAGTTGAAAAGTTTTGAAGAAATGACAGATCACATAAAAACAGAAGTGGTATATGTGAACCCAGACACATATGCACGCCTTGTAAAAATTAATACAAACTTTGAATGATATTATTTTCTAGAATGAAAATTATTTTGTGTGTGTTGCACAAGTTTAACAATTAAGTGGAAGTATTTAATGAGACAATGTAACCACGGTGCCTCGCTCACTTGATGTTAACTCGTGTGTAGGTTTGGAAAACCACCTACTTGTAGTTATACATGGTTCCCCAATTGGGACAAATCATGTGCCACATGCAAGTAAAAAGTTTATGTCTAGTAGTTGTTATGTGCTTGTTAACCGGTATGGTTGAAATGATTAGGCCATACCACTACGAATGATTTTGGGGATAATCCAATCCCACTGTGTCTGTGAGCCAATTATCGGTGTCACATATATTTTCTTTTAAAAGAAACCCTGTTATTTTTCAAAACCTAGGTATTCATGGAAATGAATATACAGCTTTTCTAAAATAAAACCGTAAACTTGTATTTTCCCAAACCTGTGGTAATAGTCTGCCTAAAATAAATCCTTGGTTGATGGTGGTTAGTTTGGTTGTAGATCTTGTTTGATCTTGCCATGTTTATGTCTGCCTGAGCAAAACTTTAGATTTAAATTTTATAAACCTGCTAGTAAATCCCATGTTGATTGATTGTGTGAGCCCCTGCCATGCCATCTTTTAAAATGCATCTTAATAGGAATGTTATACCTTGAAAACTCTGGATTAAATAAAAACCTTGCTGAGTGGCGATCCTTTTGTATGTCAAACTGTGGTATTTTGTAGAAATTTTTTTAAGTAGGGCATTATGAATCATGCAAGAAATATCTTGTATAGCTCCCCGAATCTTGGGACGAGATTCTTTTAAGGGGGGAAGGTTTGTAACACCCCGAAAATTTAGATCGAATTTTTTAAATTATTTTTGGACGCCGGAAAACTTTTCTAGTTTTAATAAGTGTTTTCTAAAATCTTTCGACACGATTTGACTGAGGGTTTGCTCCCTCTTTGAATACCGGAGGACTCCCCTACACGTTTTTAGAAGACCCGCCCAAAAATATTTCATACTCCAATCCAATATTTTCCAATTTCGGATCCAACTGTTAAATGTCGGCTCCGATCTCAATTTTATTCGATCAACTTAGGAGTCTCGAAAAATCCTCATAATTTAGGGAATTGCATATTTTTGCATTTCCTACACTTCTTCCGTTGAACTCGAACTCGTTCGAGCAAGTTTTTGATCTACTTCCTTTGTAAGCCAAAAACCGATGCCGGTACGCGGCTTAGCGGACGCTTTACCAAAACCCCATTTCCAGTTATCCAATTGAGCCCAAACTTTTTAGACACCCTCCTTGTACCAAATAAACCCAGTGGTAGAAACCTTGTTCCATTCGGACCCCCGAGTCATCGGGAACGCGACGATGTCGCCGTGTCGCGCTCCGGAAGTCCGGGACGCGCGTTTGGGCAAGACCTAGTTTCCGCTTACTGCTTTGGTCGGTGCCTAATCCGTCTTCTGCAGTGCTGGTCAATGCTGGTCCCACCCCCGTAGTCAATGCTGGTCCTGCCTGGTCCTTTAAAAATGGACCCCGGCCGTGGGATAGCGACATCAGTCCACACCCGCAGCCCCCACCCCCTACACCCTAGCCCTAGCCCTAGCCATGTCGCGGTGGTTCAAGCCAGGCAAGAAGCAGCACGAGTCCGGCGGCTCCGGCCGGCGCGCCGCGCTTCCTCCTCCTCCTCCGCCACCGCGCGCCGCCGTTCCTCCTCCTCCTCCTCCGCCACCGTCGGCCGCGTTCGGCCTCGCACCGGAGGGCATGCAGATGGTCGGGGGAGAGGCGCTGGCGCCGGCGCGCCGTGCATCGGATGCAGCCCCGAAGAAGAAGAAGAAGAAGAAGAAGAGGATGCGGCGCTACGTCCGCGTCGAGGAGTGCTGGTGGCATTGGAACAATGCCACCACGGTGTACTGGCCGGACGTCCACCTGCCGGACGACTGGCACCTGAATCCGCAGCGGATTCCGGTGCCGGGCCAGGGTGGTGGAGATAGCGCGCCGCTGCCGTCTCCTCCCACCGGACCTCTACAACGACCCCGACTACGCCCCGGACTCCCCCCACTGGGACCAGTGGTTCGCGGATGAGCACGACGACTGATACGTCTCAAACGTATCTATAATTTTTGATGTTCCATGCTTGTTTTATACCAATTGCTACATGTTTTGCATCTACTTTATGGCACTTTTATACATTTTTTGGGACTAACCTATTGACAAGATGTCGAAGTGCCAGTTCCTGTTTTCTGCTGTTTTTGTATTCCAGAAAAGCTAGTCTGGAAATATTCTCGGAATTGGACGAAACTTCACGGGGGTCCCTATTTTACCAGAAGACACCAGATGGAGTAAAGGAGCAACAGAGGAGGGCCACCAGGAGGCCACACGCACCCAGGGCGCGGGTCACCCCCCTGGCGCGCCCGGGTGTGGTGTGGGCCCCTCGGGGGTCTCCAGCCGCCGCCTTTTCGCCTATTTATTCCCCCCGAGAAAATAACCCTAAGTGCCTGAGCCAAAATCCACGAAAAGTTCCAGAGACGCCGCCGCCGTCAACCCTAGCTCGGGAAGGTCCAGAACCTCTTCCCGGCACCCTGCCGGAGAGGGGAATCGTCACCGGAGGCTTCTACATCGCCATGCCTGCCTCCGGAGTGATGCGTGAGTAGTTCATCCTTGGACTACAGGTCCATAGCAGTAGCTAGATGGTTGTCTCTCCTATTTGTGCCATCATGTTTAGATCTTGTGAGCTGCCCTACATGATCAAGATCATATTATTGTAATGCTACATGTTGTGTTTGCTGGGATCCGATGAATATTGAATAATATGTCAAGTTGATTATCAATCTATGCCCTATGTTATTTATGATCTTGCATGCTTTCCGTTACTAGTAGATGTTTTGGCCAAGTAGATGCTTGTAACTCCAAGAGAGAGTATTTATGTTAGATAGTGGGTTCATGCCTCCATTTAATCTGGGATAGTGACAGAAAGTTCTAAGGTTGTGGATGTGCTGTTGCCACTAGGGGTAACCTAACGATGCTATGTCCACGGGCATATGTGTTTGTTTACATTACGTGCTTTACTTAATGCGATTATCCGTTGCTTGCAACTTAATACCAACGGGGGACTCGGATGACAACCCGGCGGTGGATTATTAGTCATAGACGCTGTTGGATAACGGTCTATGTATTATGTTGTAATGCCCAATTAAATACCATAGTAATCATCATGCCATGTTTATTCATTGTCATGCGCTCACTATTTGTCAATTGCCCAGCTGTAATTTGTTCACCCAACATGTTAGTTATCTTTTATGGAGAGACACCACTAGTGAACTGTGGACCCCGGTCCATTCTTTTAAACTGATTAAACAACCATAAACTGCAAACTGTTTCTTTTTCATTCTCTGCAATTTAATACTCATTTTCCACACGAGACGTTTAATCCTTTGTTTTCAGCAAGCCGGTGAGATTGACAACCTCACTGTTTCGTTGGGGCAAAGTATTGTGATTGTGTTGTGTGCAGGTCCACGTCAGCGCCGGAATCCGTGGTGTTGCGCCGCATCATATTTCGTCGTTGACAACCTTCAGAAGAGTTGTTGCTCCTACTGGTTCGATAACCTTGGTTTCATACTGAGGGAAACTTGCTGCTAGATTGCATCATACCTTCCTCTTGGGGTCTCCCAGTGAACGTGTGATTCACGCCATCAAGCAACGACCGTCGCCGCGCTTATTTCGCGCCGGCCCCAGCACCGCCGCAGGAGCCCACGGCGTACCCCGCACCACCGGCCGGCCAGGAGCCCGAGCTGTGGTTCGAGGAGGAGGTCATTGACGACGACGACCCGGAGATGCAGGCCGTCTACGAGGCCTCCCTCCGCACCCTCGTCGACGACGAGATCAAGCGCTAGGAGCGGGTCGTGGCCGAGGCCGCCCAGCCGCCGCCAATGACATGGTGGCAGCATCTGGCCCAGGAGCAGGAGGCCGAGGAGCTAGAGATGGAGCCAGTTCCTCCAATGCCCAGCGGCCTCCTCGACCAGTCCTGGAGCTGGACTGGCCAGGTCCTAAGTCCGCCGCCGCCGTAGGAGCCGGCCCAGGAGCAGCCGCCGCAGGAGCCGGAGGAGCAGCCGCCGCCTGCCCATCTGTGGGCCGCGCCGGCCTACTTCGTCCTCTCCGACGACGACTAGGCCTCCGGCGCCGTCGCCGCCCCCTTAATGCATGTAATGGCCTTAGGCCTTTTTTTCTTTTATTGCGCCCGCGCCGCCCCCAAAAATGTAACGGCCATTATAGGCCATATATATATATATATAAGTTATGTATGAAATATCACCGCCGCCCGCGCCGACGCCCGCCGCCGCGGCCCGTCCCTAAATGTCCCCGCCGATGTAAATTTTTACTCTTTTTTTTAAATCTTTACCGTGGACCGCCCCTAAATGTCCCCGCCGCCGGCGGCCACGGTGGCTCCAGGTCGCTGCTCGATTTGAGCAAGAGGGGAGGGCGGGGAAAGAGGAGACATAGATAAAGAACCTACCATGCGCGCGGGGACGGCTGCGTGGGCGTTGGTGCTCGGGGACGGCCGCGCGGGCCGATTCACGGCCTGACTTGCGCGCGAGGAAGAGACCGGCCGCGGTGACCTGAGCAGGAGAAGGCGGTGGTGGCGGCGGCGGCACGGGAGCAAGGGAGCACGGCAGCCTGGCGGCGTGGGTTCCTCTTCTTGGGCCTGGCGGCAAACTGCGGGGACGAGAGAGAGGGAGGGATCTAAAGGGCTTTGGCGCGCTAATTTGGAAACGGCCCAAAAATGGGCCTTTAGTCCCGGTTCGTGGCTGGAACCGGGACTAAAGGCCCATTTTTGGGCCGTTTCCAAATTAGCGCGCCAAAGCCCACCTTTGGTCCCGGTTCGTGGCTGGAACCGGGACTAAAGGATCTTTTGTAATTTTTTTCTATTTTCTTTTTCCTGATTTATTTTATTCTATTGATTTAATTGTTCAAATTTGACAAACTTTATATCAAACATAAGCACTGGACATGTATAATCTTTTGGTACTGGTTATTTTCAAATTTGACAAACTTTATTTTCAAATTTGAATTACTTTCGGAAAATATTCATAAAGTCGTTTAAGTAGGCGAAATTAGCTAGAAACCGAGAAAATCTATTATATTATTAAAACAACAAACAATTGACGGTGGAGATTTACGACCTTTTAATTAAGACGATTAGACGGTACAGATTTATCGAAGGCAATGGCTACCGATCCGTACGATTTTACATCAACTAAGAAGTAATCGGAGGAAAGCGAGAAGTTTCCGTCCTGATGTCTGGCGAGGAAAGCAAGAAGTTTTGATAGTACACGTCCAGATGTCCGGCGACAACACGCATGCTTCCAATTTCCAAACACACGTCTCGATGTTTTGCCACAACAGAACGTGCAAACTGATCGGCTTCATGGCTTAACGTGGACGCAGCAATCGTTGGACAAATAGCACATGAGATCGAGAAAACCCTACACGCATGGACGCGCAGCGAATCGGAACCAATCAACGACCTCGACGGAGACGGCGGCCGGAATCATGAGTCTGATCGAAAGAACCCTACAAGCATGGACGCGCAGCGAATCGGAACTAATTAACGACCACGACGGAAACGGCGGCCGGAATCAGGAGTCGCCGTAGTTACGATCGGAGAAGACATCATCACCCTGCTGGTCCAGGGCCAGCGAGCCTATACATGTCCGTCGCTGAGATGCTGCAGAAAAGCCCGGAAGAGGAGCTGATGGTGCCTCGAGACATGTCAGCCGGCCGGCTAGGCGATGTACTCTAATCTACAAAAGACAGTTTTTTACCGAGACATCCATGACTAAATTGATACGTTATGTTTATGTGATCTGCAGATCGTTCCTCACGGGACAAAGAGCAACATCCTGAAAATCAAAAAAAAAAAAGAGCAACATCCTGGGTCGTGGCCAGCAGGTCATCCTTCGTGGTCGTCCGCGGACGCCTGCAATCGCCGGCCAAGCCTAGCGCAACAGCAAGGACAGAAGATGGCCAGCGTCGGCTAATCTGTGCCATACCCATACCGGGACTCTCTCCGCCTTCTATTCAACATCGAAGAGGACACGGTTGTTCCGCCTGCGCGTGTGCATGACCGCTGGCGCACCTGATTTTTGATGATTCGCCGGCGCCGGTGCACCACCACCGCCCGCGCGCCTGAGCTGGAAATAATCACTATGAATTGATGCTAATTGACGATGCGACCAGTGGACAATCAACCACACACGAACACATCATATCCATTTTGCCTGCCTTGGAGTAATGATTCCACCATTGGATCTTAGAAACGGAGAAGTTGCTACATGAAGGATAACAGACAAAAAAACATGCAGGCGGGCGGCCGCCGCGAGACAAAGCCTTAGGCTAAAATCTGCCTCATTCCACTTCGTACTGGCCTGCCAGGAAATCAGGATAACGTGCATGTCGAGGCTGAGGTATGTAATTATCTGATATGCCCAATTTTATTTGTAGAGTATATATTTGATAGTGCAAGAATCAAGATGCAATAAGCTACAACCACATATGTATGCAGACGAACTGAATTACTTTTGTAATTAGTAGTCCAACTGTTCGCACGCATGATGCAAGGATGGATTTTTTTTTTTTGAGAACTGCATCTGGATTAATAATTTACGAAATACACCTGCAGTAATCTGGAAACTCCAGACCCCTATTACAGAAAACACCCTGAGAAAACAAGAAAAGACACACACAACCCTGGGCGATTCTGCAGCTACACTTCCGCCACCGTCCATGTCGTCGTCGCCGCGCCGGAGATGACGAGGAGAAGAAGAACGGCCGCTGAGTCACCTGCTCCAGTCGTTTGGAAACAGAAGTTCCGTTGAAGTCGCCGCATGTGCCGCCTGCACAGAGCAGAACCTTGGCGACGAAGAAAGTCCATCGGCGGGGGACTCGCCCCGGCTCGAGCAGGATGTCGAGTTGCCGCAGCCATTGGAGGCCATCGACGAAGCTCGCAAGCAAATCAGCAAAGGGGACACTGCTTCTGGCACCAGATCCAGCAAAAAACCACCTTGCACCGCCACCACGACGGCAAGCTCGGCAGCAAAGAGGAAGACCGAGCTTATTTGAGATCGATCCCGGCACCGGTATCTTCAGATTTCCACCGCACCATGCGGTCACTTCTAAAGATTCCTCCGCCGCTCGCCACAAGACGCAGCTCGGATGCGCCAGCAGCAAGCTCCACTTCGGCGCGCCAATCTTCCTCCCCCCCTCGCCCCCGAGGCCGGCCAGGAGAAGAAGAAATCCACACAGAGAGAGAGGATCGGGATCGAGCTTATTTAGAGAAGCACCTTTAGATCCGCCCCACCATCGTCCCATCCTCCATGGACAGGCCTCGCAACGGAGCTTCACCAATCTTTGGCCGCCGCCCGAAGACGACCACGACAGGCGCGGAGGTAGGAGGAGCGGCATAACGCCAGACAACGCCATAGAGGCAGACACTAAACCTAACAAGATCTACTAAGTACAGGGCTCCGGCACCTCACCAGCTCCAACTCCGGCCAGCTATTCCGGCGGAGAGGCCAGATCGGCCCGGCGATTTAGCCGGCGACTCTCAAAGCTACAGTGGTGAGGAGAGCAGAGGAGGAAGGGGAAAAGAGTGAGAGTAGGACAACTACTTATTGCTCACAAGGATGGATTCGAGCTAAGTGGGGACATGGTACACGGAACACGGTTCGGAGAGAGAGTGCACAACAGTGAAAAATAATTACGATATTGTCAGAGTTCAGTACTTTCTAGAAGAGGCTGCAGTTTCATGCTTTACCTACGTTGATACATGGATGGGGTCACGCGCTGGCTTTGATCAACGGAAACAAAATAAGATGCATCAAGCACAATCAGCAATCGACAAGGACAACCTCGCACAACTGAGGAACGAACGTCACGGGTCGAGCTAAGCACCAGTATGAACTAAAATATAAACGCAGTTTGGGCCTGGAGGATAAGATTGATAGGTAAGGCATGTGACACGCAAAGGCGCGCAGGACGGCCCTTTTGACAAGAGAAAGAGGCTGGCCGAAGTTTTGTCAAGCAGGTAAGACACTAAGACTTAACACCAATCTTTAATCATACATGCATATACTTCTATACGTATCACAGAGAGTGTGGATGGTTCTCAGTAATAGTGCATTATTGTTTATGAATTTATCAAAGAGAAATTTCCGGTGACAGTACATCACAAATCGTATGGACATCAAGTTCTAATTAGTTGGCAACCAATGGAGCGTGTATCTATAAATTTTCTATGGTCAATTGTTTTTTACGAAGTTTGACACAAATAAATTTGAGCTTCTATGTTTTCAGAATCCCTAAATAGATGCGGAGGTACACGGGTCAAAATGACTTGAGCAAAATTGTGAGCGGGTCTTATCTACAGATTTCATAATTTAGATATTATAGAAAATAAGTAAATATTTTGCAAAGAAATTAGGTCACCGGAAAAATGATACACTTAAACGAAATTGTGAGCCGACCACTTATTCACAGATTTCATAATTTAAATATTTTAGAACATAAATAAAATATTTTGGAGACTTAAAACAACTAATAATATGTACATTGGAAAGAGTCAACGGTATTGGGATGAACAAGGGAAACCTGGCATACGTTGTATGACGTGGATTATCTGGTTGCAAACACCAATAAATAACTCATAGTAAAGAATACATGAAATGGAACTGCACTAATAATATTGAATCTAGACGCGCAAATGCGCGGGCCAACCAGCTAGTTACTAATATTTGTGGATTATCCATAAAATATGTTCTACTTTGTGTGATAATTGGATGAGTTCCATTTTGCACCATATTTGTTGTACTTGCTTCACAAAAAATGTCATTTTGACAATCGAAAAACAAAAAATGATATTTATATAAGTAATTTGGAAAAACTCAGTTCTGCAACATTGTTTGTCGTACCAAGATACAGCTATGTGTCAAATATGGGCACATGTTCACAAACTATGACACGGGGATGACCATAACGAGGCCATTTGACCCGAAACGTATACATGTTTATAGATGACCATCAACATCCGTCTTAGTGTTGTGGTATAAACTTCTTCTTCGTGTGTGTCCCTTTCTTCTGATTGCGCCGTAACCATGGGCAATCTTCCGCATTCAACACGATGGTTGGGTCAATTTTCACTGTGAAGGGTGGAATTTCCTGAAACTTATTGTAATCTTCTGACATGTCTGTCTTGTCCTCCACTCCCACGATGTTTCTTTTCCCTGAAAGAACTATGTGGCGCTTTGGCCCATTGTCTGATGTATTCGCTTGCTTATCTTTTCTTTTTTTCGGTTTGGTAGACATGTCCTTCACATAGAAAACCTGAGCCACTTCACTGGCTAGGACGAATGGTTCGGTGTCCTTCACATAGAAAACCTGAGCCCCATTGTTGTTGGCTGCATCAAAGCGGACACCACTGTTTTGGTTGGTGCTCTTTTTATCTTGGTCGGCCGTGTAAAATGTATTGCCATTTATCTCGTACCCTTGAAAAGTCAATATAGTCGAAGATGGTGCCTTGGCCAACAAGTATAGCTGTTCTCCAACAGTGGTGTCATTAATGAGACGTGTTTGCAACCAACCGCCGAAATTCTTCACGTGTTCTTCATCCATCCAATCTTTAGGTTGCTCCGGGTATTTCAAGCGCAAGATATTCTTTTGTTCCTCGATATACGGACACCGATCGCCTTAAGGTCAGGAATAAAGTCAACACAAAACTCAATGACCTCCTCTGTTCCATAGCCCTTGGAGATGCTTCCTTCTGGCCTAGCACGGTTATGAACGTATTTCTTTAAGACTCCCATGAACCTCTCAAAGGGGAACATGTTGTGTAGAAATACAGGACCGAGAATCTGAATCTCTTCGACTAGGTGAACTATGAGGTGCGTCATAATATTGAATAAGGATGGTGGGAACACCAACTCGAAGCTGACAAGACATTGGACCACATCCTTCTATAAACTTGGTAGAGTTTCTGGATTGATCACCTTCTGAGAAATTCCATCGAGGAATGCACATAGCTTCACAATGGGTACTCGAACATTGTCCGGCAGAAGCCCCCTCAATGCAACCGGAAGTAATTGTGTCATAATCACGTGGCAGTCATGAGACTTTAGGTTTTGGAACTTTTGCTCTGTCATGTTTATTATTCCCTTTATATTCTACGTGAAGCCAGACGGGACCTTGATACTGCTCAGGACTTCAAAAAAGATCTTCTTCTCTTCTTTGGTAAGAGCGTAGCTGGCAGGACCTTGATACTTCTCTGGATTCAGGTGGTTGTCTCGTTCGTGCATACGTTGCTGGTCCTGCCGTGATTCCGTTGTGTCTTTCGTCTTACCATACACGCCCAAGAAGTTTAGCAGGTTCACGCAAAGATATTTCGTCACGTGCATCACGTCGATTGCAGAGTGAACCTCTAGGATTTTCCAATATGGTAGCTCCCAAAATATAGAGCACTTCTTCCACGTGGGTACGTGTCCGTCAGCGTCATTCGGAACAGATTGTCCGCCAAGACTCTTTCCAAAGATTACTTTTAAATCCTTGACCATATCATATATAACATCCCCAGTAGGGCGGGTAGGATGCGTCCGGTGATCTGACTCACCTTTGAAATGCTTGCCTCTCTTTCTTACGGGATGCTGCCTTGGAAGAAATCGACGATGCTCCGGTACACATTCTTGTTACCTAAATATATACTTTCAGTCTTATCTAAACAGTGTGTGCATGCATTGTATCCCTTGTTTGACTGTCCTGAAATGTTACTAAGAGCAGGCCAATCATTGATGGTTACAAACAACAATGCTCGTAGGTCAAATTGCTCCTGTTTGTGCTCATCCCACACACGTACCCCTTCATCACGCGACAACTGTAAAAGTTTTTCAACTAATGGCCTCAGGTACACATCAATGTCGTTGCCGGGTTGCTTCGGGCCTTGGATGAGCACGGACATCATAATGAACTTCCGCTTCATGCACAACCAAGGAGGAAGGTTATAGATACATAGAGTCACAGGCCAGGTGCTATGACTGGAGCTCTGCTCTCCGAAAGGATTAAAGCCATCTGTACTTAGACCAAATCTTAATTAAGTTCCTTGCGTCATCTGAAAATGTCGGGAACTCTCTGTCGATTTTTCTCCACTGCGACCCATCAGCGGGGTGTCTCAGCATCACGTCTTTCTTACGGTCTTCTTTGTGCCATCGCAACAACTTGGCATGCTCTTTGTTTTGGAACAAACGTTTCAACCGTGGTATTATAGGAGCATACCACATCACCTTGGCAGGAACCCTCTTCCTGGGGCACGGCTCGCCCTCAACATCACCAGGGTCATCTCGCCTGATCTTATACCGCAATGCACCGCATACCGGGCATGCATTCAAATTCTCGTACTCCTCACCGCGGTAGAGGATGCAGTCATTGATGCATGCATGTATCTTCTGCACCTCTAATCCTAGAGGGCGGACAACCTTCTTTGCTTCGTATGTACTAGAGGGCAATACGTTATCCCCTGGAAGTATCTTCTTTATTATTTTCAGCAACTTCTCAAATCCCTTGTCAGAAGTACCATTCTCTGCCTTCCATTGCAGCAATTCCAGTATGGTACCCAGCTTTTTCTGGCCATCTACGCAATTTGGGTACAACAATTTGTTATGATCCTCTAACATTCTCTCCAAGTTGAACCTCTCGTTTTCACTTCCGCAGTTTATCTTCGCCTCAAGAATGGCCCGACGAAGATCATCATTGGGCTCATCTACAATGGGCTCTTCTTCAGCTTCGTCTTCCCCCATTGTAGTACCACCGTGTTCAGTGAACATAGGATAGTTGTCATTATCCTCTTCTTCTTCATTGTCTTCCATTATAACCCCTCTTTCTCCGTGCTTGGTCCAACAAATATAGCCGGGCATGAAACCGGACTGAATCAGGTGGATGTAGGATTTTGAGCAAGAGTAATTGATGGCGTGAAACACACGTTCGTTGGGAGACCCCAAGAGGAAGGTATGATGCAGTCCAGCAGCAAGTTTTCCCTCAGTATGAAACCAAGGTTTATCGAACCAGTAGGAGCAGTAGCGCTTCTGAAGGTTGTCAATGGCGAAATATGATGCGGCGCAACACCAGGGAATCCGGCGCTGACATGGAACCTGCACACAACACAATCAAACTACTTTGCCCCAACGAAACAGTGAGGTTGTCAATCTCACTGGCTTGCTGAAAACAAAGGATTAAACGTATGGTGTGGAAAACAGTATTAAATTGCAGAGAATGAAAAGGAACAATGTTTGCAGTTGTTTGTTTAATCAATGTAAAAGAATGGACCGGGTCCACAGTTCACTAGAGGTGTCTCTCCATAAAAGATAACTAACATGCTGGGTGAACGAATTACAGCTGGGCAATTTACAAATATTGAGCGCATGACATGATGACTACTATGATATTTAATTGGGCATTACGACAAAATACATAGACCGTTATCCAACAACATCTATGACTAATAATCCACCGCCAGGTTGTCATCCGAGTCCCCCGTTGGTATTAAGTTGCAAGCAACGGATAATCGCATTAATTAATGTGCGTAATGTAAACAAATACATATGACCGTGGACATAGCATTGTTAGGTTATCCCTAGTGGCAACAGCACATCCGCAATCTTAGAAGTTGATGTCACTCTCCTAGATTACCGGAGGCATGAACCCACTATCTAGCATAAATACTCCCTCTTGGAGTTACAAGCATCTACTTGGCTAAAGCATCTACTAGTAACGGAAAGCATGCAAGATCATAAATAACATATAAGATAGATCGATAATCAACTTGACATAGTATTCAATATTCATCGGATCCCAGCAAACACAACATGTATCATTACAATAAGATGATCTTGATCATGTTAGGCAGCTCACAAGATCTAAACATGATGGCACAAAGTGGAGAGACAACCATCTAGCTACTGCTATGGACCCGTAGTCCAAGGATGAACTACTCACGCATCACTCCGGAGGCAGGCATGGTGATGTAGAGCCCTCCGGTGATGATTCCCCTCTCCGACAGTGTGCCGGGAAGAGGTTCTCGACCCTCCCGAGCTAGGGTTGACGACGGCGGCGCCTCTGGAACTTTTCGTGGATAATGGCTCGGGTACTTACACTAGTACAGAACGACACATCGGAAACGGGCCAAAAACCCCTTCGGCAACGGAGAAAGGGTCCGTGTCCCCGCTTCCGATACTGATGTGAGGGCCCTCATCGATAACGGTGGCAGAACACCGTTTCCAATGTGAAAAATTTCGACATCGGAGCCTCCGGCCCTCCGTTACCAATGTGTGACCATTTTGGCAATGGAGGGTTTTGTCCTCCGTTACCAGTGTGGTATCATGTCGGCAACGGCTATTTCTGTTTGCCCGTTTCCTATGTCTAATTGCAAGCTAATAGTTAGCTGCGCTTGCACGCCCGTGCTACAGCAATTATTTAGCAGACATTCAGCAATACAAGTTTACAACAATCATATCAACACAAAGTTTACAGCAAATGTTGGAATACAAGTTCACAGCTATTGCTATTGCTACAAATACAAAGTTTTCAGCCATTGTTCGGAAAAAAGTGGACACAATTTAAAGAAGTTACACCACAATGGTGACAACAATTGTTTTGGAAAAATCTATAGTCTCACCAGCGAGAATGCCGGTATGGACAGGTGAACAAATGCCGAATAGGATCTCATGATCATGGATTAGGGTCGTGTAGTTTTCCCTCCTTGCTTACGATGTGTTTAAGGACGAACGCAGCAAACTTGCCTCTCACCATCGTAAGAACATCCTTCTTCAAAGGTGCACGTCCCATTCCACCTATAAGCTGCAGGCAGATTCTTAGTTAGGTATCTTTCGTCATGTATGTCTGCAAATATTGTTAGGAAACATGAATTGTTGATGATGTCGTGGATTACTAACCGAATTGAGGCTTGGCAGACTTTTCGAGGTGGGAACGACTTTCAATATTGCATTGCACACATAATACCCACAAAGATTTGTACCAGGTGGTTGCTGAGGGCACTGTAATGTTGGTGACAAAATCGCTCACTTAGTTTGGTTTGCTAGCAGGTATTGTGAAAACTAGGGATAAAGTAGCAACTGTTACCGGGTTAACTTATATGTGACTCAATATGGCATCCTGTTCTCCTCTCTTGGCCAACGGTCTCTTGATTATCGTCAGGTATTTTTCGAACACACTACAAAAGTAATGAGTTGGCGGATTGAGAAAGCAACACGTGAAAGTTAAATCATAAAGTAAACTAGGGAACGATGTAGTACCTGTTCAAGAATTCCTCCAAGGGTGTATAATTTATACTTCCAAGTAGGGAATCTATATACAATACCTTGTTCTGTTTAGGAATGATGACAGCTAAGAACCAGTGAGAACTGCAAAGGAAAATAACAAACTTACGCCTGATGGTAAGGAAGCAGGATGTACAGATAATTTTTGACAACAAACTTACGCCTGATTATAAGGAAGCAGGATCAACTCTTTGTCTTGATAATGAGTCAACGCTTTCACAGCATAGTCGAATGAACTTTCGTATTCATTGCTGCAGATGTTCGTGTAATTGATAAGAGCCGGGTCAAGGAAACCTACCGGTTCTTTCCTGCGGTTGCACTCGAATACCTGGCTCCTAAGTACAAGAAAGAGAATAGTTAGCATGTACTGAACAGAAGAAAGCTATTAAAATGTGAAAAGTATTTGTAAGGCACATACAATGTGAACAAACGCATGAACGTGCCATCAACAGTATTCAGGTTGAAAACTTGGAACATCTCTGAAAACTCCCAGCTATAACGAACGTCATCTTCGACGCCGTAAAAATCTTCTTTCCTGATACTGAAGGTCATCTCCTTATTCTCTTCACAATATAGGAGGTACTTTTCATGAAGCTGCTGGCAAGCCAAGCCTGATCTTTGTAATCAATCTCTAGTCAACAATGCCTGTCCACGCACGTATTTGGGGCAACTTTGCACCTCTGCATTGTATTTCTTATTAAATTCTTCGTCATCTAGGTATTGGTCGCTGTAAATCGGTGCAGTATTTTTTTTATTTTTAGTGGTCTTGGGCTTGGGCTTCATCGGGGTTCTATTTATCGGGCCATCTTGGCATGGTCCTTCGCCCGGACGGGTGTGGTGCCTCTACGTGTCCGAACAAGTTGGGGCGGAGGCGGCAGATGAGCCTGCTGTGGCTGAGGAGGCAGGGACGGTAGTTGAGCCTCCTGTGACCGAGGCGGAGGCGGCAGATAAGCCTACTGTGGCTGAGGCGGAGGCGGAGACGTAGGCGGTGTTGGTGTAGCTTCAACCAAGCTGGTGGTGTTGTTCACCACAAGGGCAGTAGGTGAGTTACCATCGACAGGCGGTGTTGGTGTGGCTTCACAACTCTGTGCAACCGTTGTATCTTCAACTGCTTGTTCTCTGGAAGGCTGTTTGGCCGCAATATCAAGGGGGAGCTGTGCTGAACGGAGGCCTTCAGACGACGCCATCTGTCGAGAAGCTGTTGAGGTGGATGGCAGGGCACTGAGAAGAGAAATCTCCTTCTTGGGCCATTGTACGTGTCGGGGGAATACTTTCTGGATTAACCCGCGGTCCATATCAGTGCGGCTTACTTTACTCGCACAAGCGAAGGCCCATGAGGGATCAAGCCCAAATATTGAACCGCCATAAGGAGAAGAATCTAGAAGGCCCAGAGGCGAGTTAGTCTCCGTGTAGGTCTTGGTTAGCATATTCCTTGTGGGGAAAGTTTCCTTTGTAACCTGACGAGCCTCTGCATATATAAAGAGGACTCGCAGGACTTGGAGGGGCCAAGCCCTTAAACCCTAGCATATACGGCGAGTTCCACATTGGATCGCCTCCATTGTAATACCTCGATTATCATATCAATACCAAACTAGGGTAGGCAGGAAGTAGGTCTTTTACCTCACATTGAGGGGGCCGAACCTGGGTAAATCTGTGTTGATCTTTGTTCCTGCGATCCCAAGCTCGGAGATGCTTGACTCGCGTAATCCACACCTACGAAGTCATCTATGACACCTGACGTGACAATCCCACGACAGTTGGCGCCCACCGTGGGGCCTGCGGTCAAAAGCGTCACGTTCCGCGCAGGATCGAAATCTGGATTCAAGGACATCGCCATTGGCCAAGTTGAAGACATCAATGGAGTCCCCTTCATCGACGACTCAGAGTGGGGACCCGAAGCAGATCACGTCGAGTTTGGATACATAGTTCCTATTGGATCAGTAAAAGTTTTCATCGGTTCCGTTAGTCGCAAACCTGGAGGTGCGGCTCAAGGAAGCGAGTCAGTGAAGGAATTGCGGCCAGTCAGGGTCCGCGTGTTGGAAGAGCTACATCAAGCTACAACAGAAGCACCTGTCTCCTCTCCATCGAAACCTATTTGGGATCTCTACCAAATCAGGAAGGAGACCTCAAGGTTGAAGAGATTGAAGCTATCAGGACAGAGCTTTGCGAGGAGGCGCAAAGGCTCGCGACTGAGCGCAGAAGGCTCCAAGAAGAAGATCAGCGACTGTGTCGCCGGCAGCAAAAACGTCAGGCCGTCTGGACCAAGACGACGCCTGAGCGAAAGAAACTCCAAGAAGAAGACTGGCGACTTCGCCGCTGGCAGCAAAAGCATCAGATCAGGGCAGACAAAGGAGAGATGAAACCGGAGTTCCACGGCAACCCAGAGAGCAATGTTCATGCCGCAATAGGGATATTATCAAGGATAGTACCGGTGGGAGACACGCAAGCTGACAAGGAAGCTCGCTATGCGATTAGTCTACTACAAACCGCTGCTTTACAACAAGCAAATATGTATGGAGTCACGCCCAATGAGCCGCAGCACGAGGTATCGTGGGGCGGAGAAAAGCATAGCGTTGAAGAGGTGGTTAACCAGTTGGCAGGTTTGCAAGTGTCATCGGAAAAGGAAGAGGAGACAAAAGGCGAGTCGCAGGCACTCGCAGCGACTCAACTAGCTCGGGACGAAGTTGATTCAGATGAAGATACAGCACCAGTAAGCTCCTACTCGTTATTAAAAGGGCCAGCATGCTTTGGGGAGGAAATACGGCTCACTCGTTTCCCTCCAAGCCTTGAAGAGTCGCAGCGAGTTACCACCTACTGCGAAAACCAAGACCCCGCTCTATGGATAGAAGATTATGAAGCGAATATGTCAGGACCTGATGTAACTCAAGAGGTGCTTGCGAAGTATTTTCACTTGGTGATACAAGGAAAAGTCAGGGATTGGCTTGTAAAGCTACCGCCAAGATCAATAAACACGTGGGAAGATCTAAAAGATAAGTTCATCAAGAGGTTCCAAACTGAGGATATGAAGAAACTCAAACAGTGCGTCCAGAAGGAGGGTGAGACAACTCGCGATTGGGCGAAGAGAATCGCAGAAATCCTTGATTCAGCCAAAAGCTCAACAGTACAAACCACAATACAAGTAATGGAGAAGAATTGTAGGTTTGAGCCACTGGTACATAAGTTAAGTCGCGCTGCACATAAGATTGACAGCTTCGACAAGTTGTGGGCAACCGTCAACAAGTATGCAGAAACTGAGAAAATTGTAGGCGGCTTGTCGCGAATCCCAAAGGAAGAACATCAAGCAGCGCAGACTGAACATCATGCGACTCATCCAAGAGAGCAAGGAGGATGTAAGGAACCACTTCCCAACAGCGTCAAAGGAATCTTGGACATCCCTGCGATTTACATCGCCGGAGAGATGGGAGACCTGCGAGCCACACCAAGGCGCAATGCCATTACTACAGGAGATGGAGAGAAGGTCACGCGCCAGGAGCGGCTCACATAGGGTCCGTGCAGCAGAAGGACAAAGCGAGTTCTCACCGAAGTCCAGGAGCCTTACCCAGAAGGAATATAATGCAATTTCACACTGTAGAAGTGCGAACGCACGCAACGGCCGGAAAAGTGGTCATGACCCGACACCAGAAAGATACTGTCGCTGGACAGAACAATCAGTCATTTGGAGTCGCGGCGATCATCCCCCAGAAGTAAAGAATCCGGGACAGCCAGCTCTCGTGGTCGCGCCACAAGTCGCAGGATACAGATTGGGCAAAGTCCTTATGGACGGGGGAGGAAGAGTCAATATCTTATATCAAGACACGCTCCGAAGGATGAACATACCAGAGTCGCGGCTGCGACCGACCAGAAGAGAAATACAAGGTATAATTCCGGGAGCTGTTACGCGACCTATAGGAAAGATAACTCTTGAAGTCAGTTTTGGGACAGAACGGAACTTCCGCATAGAACCCCTAGACTTTGAGGTTGTGGCTGATAAGAGCTCATATCATGCGATCTTTGGAAGAGAAGCCTATGTCAAGTTTACTGCTCGTCCCTGCTACGTCTACCTGCAACTAAAAATACCAGGACCAAATGGTGTGATCACAGTATATGGGGACAGGCAGATAGCGCTTGAGTGCGAAAATTTGGGCTCAGCAATGGCAGAAGAGGCTTGCATCGCTAAATCCTTACGTGGACACAGACCAGAGAAGAGCCTTCGAAGCCCAAAACGAGTCGCGCTAGAAGTACCGCGCAGGAGGCCAGCAGGATGCACTCACAGGATGGTAAATTACAACCAAGAAGTCGCACATGATTCAAGAGTCGCACTCATACAAAAAGGAGATGGGAGGTGGCGCATATGCGTAGATCCGATCTCAATCAACAATCAAAGCCAAGGAGGTCCAGTTATTATGAGACCCGTAACACAGACGCAACTCAAATTAAGCCGCAACTCAGTGCGGCTACTCTTCAGAAGGGCTCGTTCCCAACTTTTACATAAGACACACATCGGAGCTATCATGCTCGACCCGAGTCGCTTTTAGCGACTCAATTATGAACCAATGAGGTGTTCAACCCGCTCCGTCAGGAGTATTATTTCGCAGCTGAGTGCGATGAGTATCAAGTATGCATGGCCTGCGGGGAATAGAAAACCCGCACTTAAAGGGCCTGCATCGTCTTTGTCATACCTTGTAAAAACATCGGGTGATTATGAAATAAAGCCGGCACCCTTGTCTCAGGGGTTTGTCGTTTCGCCTCAACTATCATTGAGTCGCTGAGTCTTTAGAATTTCATATATCACTGACCCTTGAGGGCTCGTCTCGAGCATCGCGAGTACCAATCGCACCTCAAATTTTGCCAAACGAGTGGCAACCCTTAAGCTAGAAGCGTCTTGCATTATGCGGCCAAAGTACTGGGTGCGGTGTCAATCGAGTGTGATTGCCTATCATGGCCGCCAGCGACCCTGAACACGCATTTTTTACCCGGGAAATTCTGAGCCGCGCGAGCGTCTACTTAAGGGAAGTATCAAGAAAAGGACTTGTTTATAAGTCACAAGAGCACTATTCATACATAAATGTCTTACAGACTAACGGGCATGTCCCACATTATTATTTATTTCCTCTTCTTAGTTACAGGAGCAGGGATTGGTGCGGCTTGTCTCGCGGCTGAAGTCGCAGGTGGCCTAATAATGAGGGCACCGCCAGACGAATTAGAAGGGCCGCCCGACCCTGATGATGGAGCAGTAGCCTGAGATGACTCAGCCTCTGAGGACTTTTTCTTCGGCACCTTGCTCCCATCAAGATTGAATTTATCCAGATAAGTGCCCAAGTCTAAATTATCAACAAATTTTGTGGCATACCCGCGCATCCCTTTCCAGATGTCAAAGTATTCACTTATTGGAAGCTCAGTGCCATCAGCGCGTACCCAGCAGGCATGGCGAGCTATCTTGCCAACATCTATTTCTGGATAGTACGCCCGGAGCAATGTTAAGACATGAGCAGCTCCGGTGCGAGCAGAGGATCGTTTCCAATCAGAAACATAATGCGGAGCCTTGAGCAGTTTGTTTACCCAATACTCGCAAGATTTTGGAGCATCAGTCGCAGGAGATATTGTTGTCATGACTTCCTTTGCGACCTTTAAGAAGCGCTGGTTCAAATTTGAAAGGTATTCCAGCTGATCCTTTAAATTGGAGCGGGATACGGGAGCCTCAGACCCTATATAGAAAAGAAGGTCAGATATAAGTCAGCAACTCACAGTGGCTGCCTGCAGTATACGTGATTAAAGGGATAAAAGACAAACCAGCAAGTTGGAGGACGGATGATCTGACGATAGAGCCAAAACTCTCAAAGGCTTTGAACAGCGAGTTATATTTCTCATCTCGCGCAGCGAGCTCTTTTGCATGGTCTGCTTTTAGTCTATCAATTAATTCAGATTTAAGGGCCGTCCCTTCTCGCAAAGATTTTATAATCTCATCCTTCTCCATGAGTCGCTGCTGAGAATCTGCTTCAAGTTCTTTGAATTGCTCCTCACTGGAATCAAGATGGCTTTTGAGAGACCTTATTTCTTGAGCCTGGTCCCTAATGACCATATTATGCTGCCCTGGGTAGGCTGCACCATCTCAGGCTGATCTATGGAAATACCTTTACCTTTTACTAAGTCAGAAGCATCGAGCAAAGACAGTTCAAGCTGCAAATAAATAAGAGCAAACAACATGAGTTAATCATCCAGGAATTTGGGGGCTCGCAATTTGAAAGCGAAGAATCAACACCCCGTAATGACACAAGGTCTTGATCCTTGGGGGCTACAGTATATGTACCTGGCGACTCGAAGAAAATTGCTCGACTAGGTCGCGCAGCAGTGCAGCATGTTTGTCTCCAGCAGCAATTATAGCATCTGCAATTGATCTGGAGCTACCAGCAGCAGGAGTTGTGGATGGAACTGCGATTGGATTCGCGGCAGGAGTCGCATCGGCAATATTTTCCTCCAGAGAAATCCTTGGATGAGTCGCATCATCACTGTTTCCTATATTCTCGTCAGTAGCATCACCTCTGCTTATGGCTGGTTGAGAAGAAGCAGTGTCAGAGTTGGATTTGGTATCTCCTTCGAGCATGCCCCTGCAGAACATTGATAGATCAGTAAGCCAGCTTGACAGAGTTATAACATTAAAAAGAAGGAAATCTATACCCAGAGGCTATACGGATGCTCTTCATCAGGCAACCAGAGGAAGGAGAAGATAAATCTTGCAGATTTGAACCTACAAAATATGAAAAGAAGTGTTGGACAGCGAATTCCTTGACAAAAATATGCAAGCATAAAAAAGAAGTTGCAGGCAAATACCTGAGCTCATTGAAAAACAGTCCTTTGCGGTAGGCTCAGAGGGGAAAGCAGCCTTGCCAGGAACAGCGAGCTTTAAAGATTTGGCAGTTCTTGTTTCTACCAATAATGTCAAGGCCTTGCGGCGTTTCTCAGATTGCGAGGGATCCTCTAAACTCTCCGGCAAAAACCGTTTAGAAGACCTGCGAGGTACTTCAGGCAGTTGCAAAAATGATGTGCTTGGAGATAAAAGAGCATTGGCCATTTGTTGCTCCTCCTCAGATGCACTGCCCTCAGGATCAGAAGCAGCATCATGCATGGTTATATCCTCGCCAGGAGTCGCGGCTCGCCTTGACGACTCAGCAACAGTTTCTTGGTTCAAATCGGCATCCTCTGAGGGAAGGACCCAAAAATAAGGGTCGATCTGAAAAGAAGCTCAAGTCAGAAATAATTGATCATAAGGAAGAAATCTGAGAAGAAGCAAGTTGTGAAACAGACATTACCACAAAAGGCTTGTGTTCAGCCCAGAAAGGAGCAAGGCCAACGTTGTCATACGAGCTGATATCTTCACCAGTAACTCGGCGAATGAAATTTATCCATTCTCCTTTATCCCAGTCATCAGGGCAGGTGCGGTCAGCATCATCTGCCTGGCAGGTGAAATCCATCATAAGTCGCAGGCGGCGACTCACAGGCTGAATTCGCCACTTGGTCCAGCAAGATATGAGGTCCAGTCCAGTGAGACCATGGAGTGTCAGAGCCCTAACTCTGTCCAGAAGAATCTTGATGGACGGCAATGAAGAAGGATCAGGCTTAGAGGACAGAGCATCGGTCGCCTCGAAAGGAAGTAGTGACCAAAGAGGAAGGTGAACTTCGTTTTCTGGAGAAGTATCCTTACAATAGAAGAACGTCCTTTGCCAGTCCTTAATCTTATTGGCAAGGGCGAGTTTCGGGAAGATGCTGCCCTTACGGCACTGGAAGGAAATGGCGCCGCATTGAAGGAAAGAGCCATCTGTGGTTTCCCTTTGGCTATTGCAGCTGAAGAGCGCGAGCCAGAAATCTATTGAGGGAGGAACGCCAAGGTAATCTTCGCAGAGGACATGGAAGTTGCCTATTTGCAACATTGAGTTGGGGCCAATATCATGGAAACGAAGGCGCAACCGCTGCATCAAGGAGCGGAAGAAGAGAGAGCCTGGGGGCTTGAATCCGCGCTTGACGTGCTCCGCGAAGATTACTATTTCGCCTGGTTGAGGGGTAGGGATTACCTCCTCACCGGCTGCTCGCCATTCACATTGATCTTTGGGTGGAAGAAGGCCACGGGTGGTTAGGGACTCCAAAAAATTCTCGTCGATCCACGAGCCCTCCCAGTTGCATTTGCGGCGAGACATTATCTCAGATTGATGGAGATCTCCAAAGGATTGCAAGCGCAAGAAGCGGGATCAGAGGCGGCGCGGAGGAGTGGCGGCGTGGCAACCTAGGATTCTGGTATGGAACGCCAGGAAAAACAATGAAGACAGGATAAATAACCTTGGCGCGGAAGACGTTCAGATCTGAAATCAACCGTCAAAACAGCTTAAGTCGCGCCTTTGAGTCGCTAAGGAGAATTGCAGAGTCGCGAGTAATTAAATCTGGAGTTCAGCCAGGACGTTCAAGTGTGCAGTTCGGTGGCCTATCAAGATGAAGAAGCTTTCACTCGAAGTCCAAGCTAAACTTGGGGGCTAATGTCGGGGGAATACTTTCTGGATTAACCCGCGGTCCATATCAGTGCGTCTTACTTTACTCGCACAAGCGAAGGCCCATGAGGGATCAAGCCCAAATATTGAACCGCCATAAGGAGAAGAATCTAGAAGGCCCGGAGGCGAGTTAGTCTCGTGTAGGTCTTGGTTAGCATATTCCTTGTGGGGAAAGTTTCCTTTGTAACCTGACGAGCCTCTGCATATATAAAGAGGACTCACAGGACTTGGAGGGGGCCAAGCCCTTAAACCCTAGCATATACGGCGAGTTCCACATTGGATCGCCTCCATTGTAATACCTCGATTATCATATCAATACCAAACTAGGGTAGGCAGGAAGTAGGTCTTTTACCTCACATTGAGGGGGCCGAACCTGGGTAAATCTGTGTTGATCTTTGTTCCTGCGATCCCAAGCTCGGAGATGCTTGACTCGCGTAATCCCACACCTGACGTGACAATCCCACGACAGTACGTATCTCAGCTTAGCCTGGCCCAAGCTTTGTACGTCTGCATCGACGCAGGTGTTAAATAGCAAGATGCCTTCGAAGCCAGGCATGACCTTGTCCACAAAGCACATTGCAAAACCTGGCTTTAAGGGCACACCATCCACTTGAGGTACCACATCGGTAGGTGGCTGAACCATACCTAGTGCTGCCACCAGGGGATGATGCGTCATCACGGTTACAGGCACATGTAGTTTGCATCTCACCGGGCTCGTGATGTCGTCCACAGCATATTTGCCGGTGTCTACAAGACCATCAACCGACAATGATCCACAACTACTCCTGGCTGCAGGGCACTCCCCCCTACCGGGATCAAGGTGACCGTCTCGAAGATGCTTAACGATATTGGCCGTAATATTTGTCTCTAGTGCTTTCATTTGAGCGTCATGTCTGGCCTTTTTCATTGCCTGCCTTTCAGCCTGGTCTATCGCGAAAGCCTTCTTGTGGCCAACATGGGTGCCGTACGTCCGAGACCGACCAGAGGGCTCAGGCGTAGCCAAAGCTTTTGAGAGAATGTCATCTTTCCCTCGTGCCAGAATCTCTCCGCTGTCCTTTTTATTTTTCAGCTCCAGCTGGAGATAAGACAAGTAGTACACTGAATTCAGTACACAAGGAAATATTGTGTCAGTTAAGGAGGAAACAACTTAGGTTATATATGGTTATTACCATTGTTTTATGTAACTTTTGGGTCTCGGGGTGAGTTATAACAAGTTCACCAACTTCGTTTGTTTTAGACCTCGCCCTCAAGAAGTCTCGTGCCCGTTCACCTTCAAGATCAGAGTAAGGAACCGTGCCCCCCGAAGCAACTGCTTCTTCATCCTGTTTTCTCCATATGGGCTTCGAACCAGCATATCCAAGAACCCCCATATTGTGGGGATGCTTGTTTTTACTGATGAGGGCGCTGCCGGCTTTACTCTTTGTTAGGAACTCCTCCGTCCTCCTATACTTCTTGAACTCCTTCCAGTCGTCAGGTTTAATGAAGGGGTATACAAGTGTAGCATCCCGATTTTTCTTCTGGAATTTGGAGTACAGACGGTGCCTGAAGTTACGGAACGAATCCTTTGCTTTAGAAAGAGCAGCAGCTTGAACTGCAGGCTTCCATTCCTCATTTGCGAGCTGGAACTGGCTCATTATGGCGTTGACGATGAAAGTCTTTTCTTCTGGAGTGACTTGACTCCAGTCGTCAACCGTAATGGGGACCTTTTCCCTGACTACACACCCACACAATGTCTTAAATTTCCTATGTGCCTTGACTGGTTTCAACGGGGCACCAGTTTTCTTGTCAATCATCTCCACTGTAAATGTTCCTCTTGGCTTTAGGGTTGGTTTTCTAATTCCTCGACCCCTTTGTTTCATGATAAACTGATCCTGCTGCGAGGATGAGCTCGAGGACCCTTCATCACCAGACGACAGCTCTGAATAACAGGTGAATAATAGAAGGTGGATCTAATTAAAACTAAAAGGTCCGACTTTACAGTGTGTAATACAGTTAATCAGCACAACTAACCTGTCCCAAGTGTGTCTCCGGCATGTATGAGGTCGCCGCTGTCTGCCCCTTCCTCTATTGCGGGCAAATCTGTGGCGGCAGCAGCTCCGGGAGCCAAATCAGTGGAGACGGCGGCCAGATCTGTGGCGGCAGCATCTCCGGGAGCCAAATCAGTGGAGACGGCGGCCGCGGTTGTCGCCTGAGGGGGGCATAGAGCCCACCCTCTGGGCGTCTTCGCTGACCACGGCGTCGGCGCGACGCCGTCGTAGCCTGGAGCTGCCCCGCGGCGTGGGTTGGGGGACGGCCAGGGAAGCCGTCTGCGCCGCAAGGGCGGCCCGAGTAGTCCGCATAACTAACTCAGCTGAGACCGTGGGTGGGGGACGGCCAGGGAAGCCGCCTGCGCCGCAAGGGCGGCCCGAGTAGTCCGCATAATGAACTCAGCTGAGCGTGAGTACGCCGCCGGGGGTGGTGTTGAAGACGGTGAGCGGGGGGAAATGCGAGGGGTGGTAGGTTGGTCCCCAAAGTTAAGTCTGGAAGTAGGGTTTATGTCACATCGGCAACGGTGCATTCAAAAAAACCGTTGCCGATGTGGTATAAATAAATTATATTTCGGAATTTGAATAAACGTAGCGTTTACGGTTGAAAATTAAGAAATAACAACAGCACATTACTTTGCCAATTAAGAAATACAATTATCACTTTAGGGTACAAATTAATTTGCTCATTCTTCGTCCTCCTCTAGTAAAACTGGATCAACCTGAATATTTCCTTTGTAAATTGCCCCATCGGAGTGATCATCTCTTGCGTAAAAGCCATCTCCAGGAGCCTGTCGGTCATTGATCTGTATGCGTTCTCCAGTTGCTGGCAAGTCTTCATACTGGTTGTACTCTTCTTCATCAGTAACGTCATCCACCCCAACGATCTTCCTTTTCCCATTCATCACAACATGGCAATTTTTATGTAGTAGGTCTTTGACATAGAAGATCTGGGTGGCTTGGGTAGCTAAAACGAAAGGTTCATCTTTGTATCCCAATTCGTTGAGATTGACATATGTAGTGCCGTACTGGTCAACTTTCGCATGACCCAGTTTGACCCATTTGCATTTAAACAATGGAACCGTGAGTAATGTATCGTACTCAGCTCCCAAATCTCCTCAATTACTCCATAGTACCAATCCTTCCTCCCATTCGGATCTACCGCTTCCACTTTAATAGAGCTATTCTGATACATGGTCTTGTTGTCTCTATTCTTTGTATAAAAGGTGTAGCCATTCAGGTCATATGCTTCCCATTTATGAACCGTAAAGTTTGGCTTTCTTGCCAAACTTTTTAAAGTCTCGTCATCATCTCCGACACAATTCGTCATCAGCCAATCAGCGAATCTCTGGCTGTGCAGTTTCAAGACTTGTGCTTCCTTCTGATTCTCTGTCAAGCCTCGGCCTCCTAGCTCAATTCTAAGTAGATCCTTGTGAGCATCCACATATGGTGTAACGACTGCAAGGTGCTGCAATACGTACAAATGTGCTTTCTCAAATAATTCACACTCTGGCCAACATGATTTATCTTTCATTAACCCTTTTCCATCTAGCCTCCCCTCATGCCTGGACAGAGGCACCCCGATAGGTCGGTGGCCATCCATGTAGCTGATGAAATACTCAACCACCTCCTCCGAAAGATATCCTTCAACGATACTTGCCTCTGGCCGATACCTGTTACGGACGTAGTGCTTGAGTATACCCATGAAGCGCTCGAACGGATACATAGTGCGCAGATACACTGGACCACATTGCTTTATCTCATAAACAATGTGTACAATTAGATGGACCATTACGTCGAAAAACGAAGGGGGGAAGAACATCTCCAGCTGGCAGATAGTCTTCACAACATCTTCTTGCAATCTGTCTAATTTGAATGGATCTATTACCTTCTGGTATATAGCGTTGAAAAAATCACATAACCTCATGAGAGCCTCTCGAACGGGTTTAGGCAACATATTTCTAATTGCCACAGGGAGCATCTGTGTCATCATCACATGGCAGTCATGTGACTTCATCCCCATCAGTTTCTTTTCTTCAAACGACACCAGAGTCCTGATGTTTGCGCAGTATGCTGACGGAACTTTCATATCATACAAGAATTGCAAGAACTCCTTCAACTCTTCCTTCGATAACTGGTAGCAAGCAGGTGGGAGGTACCACTGCCCATTAGGCTTCTCTTGTGGCTTCAACTTTTTCCTTTTATATTTCAATGCAAGAATATCCAGCCGTGAATTCATACCATCCTTCGTTTTATCCTTGTTATTCATTACACATCCAAGAACGCTTTCAGTTACGTTTTTCTCGACATGCATGACATCGATGCAATGTTGAACGTCCAGATATGCCCAATACTTCAATGCCCAGAAAACCGATCTTTTCTTCCACACTGCCTTCTCACGAGACTGGGGTTTCTTCCCCTTACCAAAAATAGTGTGTACATCCTTCGTCTGGTCATCGACATCCGCTCCTGAAAATGGTTCTGGCGTGTCATCGGTCTCAATCGTATTATCGAACGGGGCCTTCAATCTACGATACGGGTGATTCTTTGCCAAAAACCTTCGGTGCCGCATGTACACTGTCTTCCTTGAATTCGGCAGCCAAAGACTTTTTGTTCTCTCTTTGCAAGTGACACATGCAAAGGATCCCTTCAAACTCTGCCCTGACAAGTTCGCAAGTGCAGGATAATCTTGAATGGTCAGAAACAACATTGCTCTGAGATCAAACTGTTCTCTCTTGAACGCATCATACATTCTTACCCCATCCCACAGTACTTGTAGTTCTTCGACAAGTAAACTCAAGTAAACATCAATGTCATTCCCAGGTTGTTTTGGTCCTTGAATAAGCATCGACATCATGATATACCTCTTCTTCATGCACAACCAAGGAGGAAGGTTATACATTGCTAAAAGAACTGGCCAAGTGCTATGTCTGCTGCTCATGCTGCCAAAAGGATTCATTCCATCTGTACTTAGTGCAAACCTTACATTTCTGGGGTCCCTGCCAAAGTCTGGGAACTCATAATCGATAAGCCTCCACTGTGGTCCATCAGCCGGGTGTCTGAGCAGTCCATCTTTTTTCCTTTTATCGGCATGCCAACGCATCAGCTCTGACTGCTTTGGGTCTGCATACATACGCTTCAATCTGGGTATTATTGGCAAATACCACACAACCTTGTAAGGGACTCCCGTTGTGACCTCATCCTCGCCCTTGTCTCTGTCTTTTGCTAGGTTGCGTTTGTAACGAGGAAAGTTACATATGGGACAACGCCGCATATTTTCATTTTCCCCTCGGTAGAGAATACAATCATTCTTACAAGCGTGTATCTTCACGTACTCGGCTGGAATGGGGCAGATCACCCTCTTGGCATGGTAAGTGTTCGCTGGCAAGTCATTTCCAGGTGGAAGTAATAATGCGACAAGTTTTAACAGCTTTGTGAAGCTCACATCGGATGTACTACTCTCTGCCTTGTATTTCAACAATTCTAGTGTCGCATCCAACTTGCTGAGCTTGCATTCCGGATACAGAGGTTTCTTCGAGTCCGCCGACTGACAGAGGAAATTCTTTATCTCATCATTACCTTCCATATTATTCTCCAAATCATTGATCATCTGTTCTAGGTTTTTTTGTGGACCATCGGCTCTGGTTTCATCTGGATGCACATCATCATCAGCGTTGCCCAAACCATCTCTGGCATTGACTTCATGATTATCGTTGCTCAAATCATCACGGTTGTCGGCAAAGATTGCTGGTTGTTGTTCACCGTGTTTTGACCAACATGTGTACGATTCCATAAATCCCCTCAAAATAATGTGTTCTTCTATCGTTTGTCTTCTAGTCCGCAAGAATTCATTCTTACAGATAACACAAGGACAAAACTGTCGGGGGAATAGTTAACCCGCGACTTATTTGAATTTAGCAACAGCGACTTAAGGCCGCGTATTATTGTTGGGCCACAAGGAAGATGGGCCAATCTCGCATCGCGACTCGATGAAGGAAAGCTCCAGAAGGTCGGTGCAAACTTGCCTTGGAAGACAAGAATACAATCAGGCTTCGTGTAGAACTCTTGTAACCTGACGAGCCTCTGTGTATATAAAGAGGACTCGCAGGACTTAGAACAGGTCAAGGTCGAGATCAATATCCATGATCTAGAATCCACAAGCCCTTAAACCCTAGCATATACGGCGAGTTCCACATTGGATCGCCTCCATTGTAACACCTCGATTATCATATCAATACCAATCTAGGGTAGGCAGGAAGTAGGTCTTTTACCTCACATTGAGGGGGCCGAACCTGGGTAAATCTGTGTTGATCTTTGTTCCTGCGATCCCAAGCTCGGAGATGCTTGACTCGCGTAATTCCACACCTACGAAGTCATCTATGACACCTGACGTGACAAACCCACGACAGTTGGCGCCCACCGTGGGGCCTGCGGTCAAAGGCGTCACGTTCCGCGCAGGATCCATGAAGGGAGCTGAAGATCTTGTTGTTGGCCGTATCATCACGGTCAATGGCACACCCCTCATTGACGATTCAAGCTGGGGGCCGGAAGCAGATTATTTGGAAACCGGCCACATCATCCCGTTTGGATCTATCAATGTTTTCGTTGGTTTCATTGGCAGCGACTCGGTCCAAGAAGGCGACTCAGTAGAAGAAGTCGCGGATGATGGAGAAGAATCCATGGAGAGCATGGACTCGCAAGAATTCAGGTCCATCATGTCCGCCTTTGAAGAAAGCCTCTGGGGTTACCCACAGGAGGTTACGTTATCACCAGATCGGGAGGCGGCGCAAGTCGCAGTCTACACGACCGCAGGAGCGGGTACATCGGGAACCGCTGGAGAAGCCGAAGTATCGGCACCCCCAAGCAACCCGCTACTTGTCCCTGTGTCAGAAAGAAACGCTGCCGTCCGCGCAACAGAAATTGAAGCCGCCAGGGCCGAGCTCCTGTACGAGGATCAAAGGATGCAAGAGGAGCGCTGCAGGCTCGATCAGATACGTCAAGGAATCCAACAGGAGCGGCAAAGAGTAGCCGCGCTAGCTGCGACTCAAAGACAGATTAACCCGCAAGCACAATTACGCGCGACTCAGCCAACGGTGGAACTCCCACCTACCCCAGCCGCGGGAGCAGGAGTCCAGACAACTGCGGAAGGATTGGGGCCAACGAATCAGGAGGCCCAGCAACAACCAAGGAGGTTTCACACCCCGCAGGGTCACTACCAAAACCCTGTCGATAATATGTATGCTGCGGCTAATATCTTGACTCAGATGGTGCCAACAGGCGATGACCCGGTCAATACTGAAGCACGGCGTGCGATTCAGATGTTAAGCACTGCTGTTTTGCAACAGGCCAACCGGGCAGAAGCCGCAAGACAACTACCCCTCGTGCCGACCAACCATAGGATTGCTGCAGAAAGAAGCGTCCAAAGCAGGCCACCAGAAAATATATCAGGAGTCGCACAGAGGCAACAGGAGCAAGTTGCAGAAGCGCAGGCGAATACGCCAGCGATGCAGGCGCAACCTGTGGAAGTTAACAACCCCACGGGCACATCCACAGCCCTGTCCTCGCGGCTCAAGGGCCCAGCATGTTTCACTGAAAGAATCAGATCGGAACCTTTCCCTGAAGATTTCAAAGGACCACGCAAGGTGGCAAACTACAACGCCAGCATGGATCCCACCACCTGGTTGAACAATTACGAGATGGGGATGAGCATCTTAAACGCCTCAGAACAGATATGTGCAAGGTACCTCAATATGATGCTAGAAGGTGCAGCGCACATATGGCTGCAAAATTTGCCTCCCAACTCCATAAACACTTGGGAGGAATTGAAGGATGCTTTCGTTAAGAATTTTCAAGGAACTTGCAAGCGACTCTGCAATATAGAAGATCTCGAGCGTTGTGTTTAGAAGGAAGGCGAGTCAAGTCGCCATTGGATGAAAAGGGTGGCAGAAATAATACACTCTTCAGATAACATACCGCCAAGCTCAGCCGTCCTGGTAATGAAGAAAAATTGTAAGTTCGAGCCGCTGATTCACAAGTTAGGACGCATGAAGGATAAAGTCAAGAGCCTCAGCGAGGTAATGGCAGCGGCTAACAAATATGCCGCCTCGGACAAGACCAGAGACGCGTCAGATGGAAAAGAAGAGGAGGCTGCCGCCAAAGGAAAGAAAAACGTTAATAAGCCGCCACAGCAGCAAACAAGCCACAACAGCGCGAATCAAAATAAACGCAAAAGTGAAGACGGCCGCTCGGGGCTCGTCACCAATACGCGTGGAGGATTCAGAGGCCAGCGGGGAAGGGGTCGAGGATATGGCTCCCGTCCAATCAATATGGAAGAAGTTTTTAATCGGCCATGCGATCTTCATGCAACAGGGGATGGGCGTCCAGCAGACCATACCAAGGCACAATGCAACTATTATAAGAAGTGGAGAGAAGAAAGCCAACATAACAGAGGAAATTCCCACGAAGAAAGCCCTGGTGCGGCTCATAGTGCAATATGGGGCAGCACAGCGCGAGTAACCCCAGGCAAACAGGGCAATATCACACAATAGTCATTGACACCTCCAAAAGAGAAGAGAAGTTGAGTCGTAGAAGTCAACATGTGAACGCCATGATACCAGCAACACCCAATTGGCTAAGGTGGTCGGAACACACAGTAACTTGGAGTCGCGACGATCACCCACCACAAGTGCGGGAACCTGGAAAATTGGCATTGGTTGTGGCACCATATGTAGCAGGATACAAGCTTACCAAAGTGCTTATGGACGGAGGGAGCAGTATAAATATCTTGTACTACGACACGTTTCAGCGTCTAGGGCTCAAGGACTCCAGCCTGCAGCCCACTTCAACCGTGTTCCATGGCATTGTCCTAGGAAAGTCTGCTCAGCCAGTGGGAAAGATAACCCTGGGAGTAACTTTTGGGACATAGGAGAACTTCAGGAGCGAGTTCCTATGCTTCGAAGTGGTAAAATTCCAAAGCCCATATCATGCCTTGTTTGGAAGGACAGCTTTCGCTAAGTTTGTGGCTAGGCCATGCTACGTATACCTACAGTTGAAGATACCGGACCAAAAGGGGTCATCACAGTTTATGGAGATAGAGAAAAAGCAATAGAATGCGAAGAAGGAGATGCGGCCTTCGCAGAATCAGCTGTGCCGCGGAAGAATAAAAGGTTACAAGTCGCAGGTGGACCCAAATGATATGAGCGTAGTAACCACGCCATCTGCCGAGCCACCAATGAAATTCAAAGCGGCCCAGGACACTAAGCAGATAAATCTTGTCCCTGGCGACTCATCCAAGCAAACCAGCATTGGAGCATATGGAAGAAGAACAGGAGAAGCTCTCGTTGCTTTCCTTCAGGAAAATAAGGACATCTTTGCATGGAAGCCATCAGACATGCCAGGGGTACCAAGAGAGTTAGCAGAGCACAGCCTCAAAGTGAACCCTGCGGCTAAACCAGTTAAGCAGCTGCTACGGCGTTTCCATGATGATAGAAGGAAGGCAATAGGGGAGGAAATAGCTCGCCTACTGGCTGCAGGATTCATCACGGAGGTATACCATCCGGAGTGGGTGGCAAATCCAGTCTTGGTCATGAAAAAGAACGGTACGTGGCGAATGTGTGTTGATTACACTAGCCTTAACAAAGCCTGTCCAAAGATCCATTTGCCTTGCCACGGATTGACCAAGTGATTGATTCAACGCTGGGTGCGAGCTGTTATGCTTTTGGACGCCTATTCAGGCTACCATCAAATCAAGATGAAGAAGGAGGACCAAGAAAAGACGTCCTTCATCACACCCTTTGGAGCTTTTTGTCATGTTAGCATGCCCTTTGGGTTGAAGAACGCAGGCGCGACTTACCAAGGTGCATTCAGAACTGTCTACATGAGCAGATAGGCCGCAACGTTCACGCCTACGTGGATGATATTGTGGTTAAGTCGCAAGTTGGCCAGGACCTCATCAGCGACCTGGCAGAGACATTTACAAATCTCAGAAAGTACAACATGAAGCTCAACCCCACAAAGTGCGTCTTTGGAGTACCAGCGGGAAAATTACTGGGGTTTATAGTATCAGAAAGAGGCATTGAGGCCAACCCTGACAAGATAAAGGCCGTAATGGACCTCCAGAAACCAGAAAAAATCAAGGATGTGCAGCGACTTACCGGTTGCGTCGCGGCGTTGAGTCGCTTTATATCAAGATTGGGAGAAAAAGCATTGCCGTTGTACAGATTGCTGAAGAAGTCAGATACCTTTGTTTGGGATAAAGAGGCTGATGAGGCCCTCACAGCCTTGAAGAACAGTTCACAAATGCTCCAGTGTTGGCAGCTCCAAAGGATAAGAGCCCATGCTGTTGTATATAGCAGCAAATTCTCGTGCTGTCAGCGCCGTCATGGTCGTAGAGAGACAAGAGCCAGGAAAGGAGTACCCCGTCCAAAGGCCAGTATATTATGTAAGTGAAGTGCTCACGGCCTCAAAGCAGCGCTACCCCCAATGGCAGAAGCTAGTATTTGGCGTATTCATGGCAAGCCGCAAGTTGAAGCATTACTTCCAGGAACACCCAATAACAGTGGTCAGTTCAGCGCCTTAGCAGATATCATCCGCAATCGAGAAGCTACTGGAGAGTTGCAAAGTGGGCAATTGAGTTGGGACCACATCATATCAGTTACGAGCCGCGCACGTCAATTAAGTCGCAGGCTCTTGCAGATTTTATCAATGATTGGACAGAAATCCAAGTCGCTCCCAGCATGGCTGAAGCAAAGTATTGGACCATGCACTTCGATGGGTCAAGACAGTTACAAGGCTCGGGGGCAGAGTTGTTCTAACATCCCCCAAGGGAGACAAGCTGCGATATGTGCTACAGATACACTTCAATTGCACAAATAATGTGGCAGAATACGAGGCGCTGCTTCATGGACTCCGTATAGCAAAGGAGATGAACATCAGTCGCATACGCTGTTTTGGCGATTCAGACTTGGTGGCACAGCAGGTCTCTGGAACATGGGATAGCAAAGATGCAAATATGGCTGCATAGAAGGGAGGTGGACAGGATTACTGGACACTTCACTGGATACCAAGTTGAACACATTGATCGGAGACAAAACGAAGCTGCAGATGCCTTGTCTCGACTTGGATCCAATAGACAGTCAGTCCCACCCAATGTCTTCCTAGATGAGCTGCACAATCCATCGTTAAGCCTCCATCAGAGATCGACATTGCAGAGCCAGAGGATGATTCAACTTTAGTCGCAGCCCTGCATGAACAGCAGGATGGACAGAGCCATACATGGCATATTTAAGTCGCGGAGTGCTGCCAGACGATGAGTTTGAGGCGCACAAAATCATACGGCGATCCAAGGCCTATACCATCATCAACAACGAATTATACAAGCGCAGCGTCTCAGGAACATTCCAAAGATGTGTTTCACCAGAAGAGGGACGAAAAATCTTGCACGAAATTCATTCAGGCGATTGTGGCCATCATGCTTCGTCAAGATCTTTGGTGGCAAAGGCGTTCCGACATGGATTCTTCTGGTTAACAGCATTAGCAGATGCAGAGCAAATTGTCAGAGTGTGCGATGGATGCCAAAGATATGCTAGGCAGGATCATATGCCAGCTCAAGCACTTCGCACAATACCCATTACATGGCCTTTTGCCGTATGGGGTTTTGACATGGTAGGGCCCTTCAGACGGTCTTCAAACGGAAAAACTCACCTCTGGTCATGGTGGACAAGTTCACAAAGTGGATAGAAGCAGAACCTGTGGAGATTGTGAAGCTGAAACAGCAGTCAAGTTCTTGAAAAGGTCATATTCCGCTTTGGATATCCCCACAGCATCATCACAGACAATGGGAGCAATACCTCTGAAGGAGCTACACGATATTTGTGCCAACAATGGCATAAGGCTGGACCTCACGTCAGTAGCACACCCACAGAGCAATGGACAAGCTGAGCGAGCTAACCAGGAAATCTACATGGAATTAAGCCGCGCCTTATAGAAAAGGTTGAAGCATCTCCAGGATGTTGGGTGGAGGAATTGCCAGCAGTACTGTGGAGCTTGAGACAACCCCTAACAGATCCACAGGGTTTACACCATACTTTATGGTCTATGGAGCAGAAGCAGTCATGCCCAGTGACATCATACACGATTCACCAAGAGTTGCGGCTTATGTCGAGGCAGATAATGAGACAGCTCGGCAAGACTCGGTGGACACATTAGAAGAAGTCAGAGACTTGGCAGCCTCAAGGTCAGCGGTATATCAACAAGATTTGCGACGCTATCATGCCAGACGCATCAAAACCCGCACCTTTCAAGAAGGCGACCTAGTACTGCGACTCAAGCAAGACCATAAGGGCATGCATAAGCTGTCATCTCCATGGGAAGGACCTTATATCATCAGCAAGAAGCTAAACAATGGCTCGTATATTTGCTGGACGCAAGGGAAGAAAGAAGCGATCGCCACGATTTTGAAGATCGTTTGGAAACGCCTCGCCCTTGGAATGTCGCACACCTGCGACCTTATTATACATGAGAAAAGGCTAATCAGAGCCAAGCATCAAACTTTCCGCTTTATAGCTGAGTATCATCACAGCCACTCAGGGCTAGAACTTCAACTCTGGTCGCCACCTAGGCGCGACCTATGCAACATCTGATCGCCACCTAGGCGCGATCAACTCTTGTATCAAAAATCGGCCGCCACTCAGGCGCGGCCGTAACTTTGTATCACCTCTGGTCGCCACCTAGGCGCGACCGACCCTATATAACATTTCTGGTTGCCACCTAGGCGCAACCGACCCAAGTATCATCTCTGGTCGCCACCAGGCGCGACCGACCCCATGTCTCACCATGGATCGCCACTTACGTGCGATCCAACCCTATGAATAACACTCGGTTGCCACCAAGGCGCGACCTTATGTGTCATCATAACCCAAGCTTATCATAGCTTAGCCTATCATGGCTTTAGCCTATCATGGCTTTATTATCATGTTTCTTGGGGGCTTTGTACCCTGAAACAGCCAATTTATTGGCAACCCTACCTTAAGTTGGATTGCTACTCGCATTATGTGGCCAAAGTACTGGGGTGCGGTGTCAATCGAGTGTGATCGCCTATCATGGCCGCCAACGACCCTGAACACGCATTTTTTACCTGGGAAATACTGAGTCACGCGGGTGCCCACTTACAGGATTCAGATGACCTAACGAGAGGTCGATGTACTGCTTATAGTATGGCAACACCAATTACAATTACTTGTATCTTAACAATTGTTTTAATTCATGATATCAAGATACAGGTGACGACCTTCAAAACCTTCTGAGAAGAATTGAGGTGACTATCAAGTTACGTCCTCTCAATCCTTGGGGGCTACATCATATTGTCATCAAAAATTTGAAGATGGATCGTCATCAAGTTTTGAAGCTATCAGGTTGCTCAAACAAAGAAGCTCACGAAGTCAGATGATCTTCCAGGTGCGAGTCAACTCCAATCCAGCGTAATTATAAGTCGCAAGAAAGTAAAGAAAAGTGCGGCCTAAACGTTCAAGATCAAGAATGACAAGATATCCTATGAAGTTCAGGCCACACTTGGGGGCTAATGTCGGGGGAATAGTTAACCCGCGACTTATTTGAATTTAGCAACAGCGACTTAAGGCCGCGTATTATTGTTGGGCCACAAGGAAGATGGGCCAATCTCGCATCGCGACTCGATGAAGGAAAGCTCCAGAAGGTCGGTGCAAACTTGCCTTGGAAGACAAGAATACAATCAGGCTTCGTGTAGAACTCTTGTAACCTGACGAGCCTCTGTGTATATAAAGAGGACTCGCAGGACTTAGAACAGGTCAAGGTCGAGATCAATATCCACGATCTAGAATCCACAAGCCCTTAAACCCTAGCATATACGGCGAGTTCCACATTGGATCGCCTCCATTGTAACACCTCGATTATCATATCAATACCAATCTAGGGTAGGCAGGAAGTAGGTCTTTTACCTCACATTGAGGGGGCCGAACCTAGGTAAATCTGTGTTGATCTTTGTTCCTGCGATCCCAAGCTCGGAGATGCTTGACTCGCGTAATCCCACACCTACGAAGTCATCTATGACACCTGACGTGACAAACCCATGACAAAAACATCTTCGGTTCATTACTTTCTAGCATGTGTTGCGAAGCCCTGTCCAAGAATTCAACCACACCTTGTCAGAATTCAGGACTCGTGCGACCACCGTACATCCAAGCTCGATCAAGATCCATCTAGTAAAATGGCAAACTACATATGTAAGATTTATACTCCGCGCTCCTAAATCAAAATAATTAAAAAAATAAGTAGTAGGTTTCCGGGTTATACCACCGCCCCAGTAGTTGTGGAATCGGGCCCAAGCCTCCCTGCGCTGTCTCTCGACGCCGGCAACCAACGCGCTGCCTCTCGACGCCGGCAACCAACGCGCTGCCTCTCGACGCCGGCAACCAACACGCTGCCTCTCGACGCCGGCAACCACCGCGCTCCTATCGACGCCCGCAGCACAGATGTAAGATCTGGACTCCGCCTCCGCCCTCGCCTCCGCCCTCGCCGCCGCCGCTCCTATCTTTCAGTCTTATGGAAATCTCCGAAACTGGCTAACTCGACACCACTCATAGCGTTAGGTCTGGATGGAATCATCGGATACAGTCATCCATATTAACCGTTTACAATAATGAAAATAATGCATACGGACACGAAAATATGTCCGTTGCTCATATAAAGCAAACGGTTGCGGAAAGCACAACCGTTGCTGATGTGTCGCGGGTCGCGGGAGGATAGCCCTCGCGGGCGGCTTTTTCCGCACGGAAGGCTCGATTCTCCGTCGCCTAACTCCTACCGTTTCCATAGAGGGGTATCCGATGTGTCGTTCTGTACTAGTGTTAGGGTTTTCGCATCGGGAGGAATAAGTAGGCGAAAGGGTGGCGGCTGGAGAGCCCCGAGGGGCCCACACCACCCTAGGGCGCGCCAGGGGGACCCGCGCCCTAGGTGCGTGTGGGGCCCTCCTGGCTCCTCTTCGTTGCTCCTTTGGACCTTCAGGTGTGTTCTGATAAAATAGGTCCCTCCGTGAAGTTTCGTCCAATTCCGAGAATATTTCTTGACTAGCTTTTCTGGAATACAAAAACAGCAGAAAACAGGAACTGGCACTGTGGCATCTTGTTAATAGGTTAGTCCCGAAAAATGTATAAAAGAGACATAAAGTGGATGCAAAACATGTAACAATTGGTATAATATCAGCATGGAACATCAAAAATTATAGATACGTTTGAGACGTATCAGCATCCCCGAGCTTAGTTCCTGCTCGTCCTCGAGTAGGTAAACAATAAAAACAAAATAATTTTTGAGGTGACATGCTACCATCATAATCTTGATCAAATAATATTGTAAGGCACATGTGAATGAATGAAGTGATCCAAGTCAATGGTCTATAGTTTGTTACCAAATAGATAATGAGTAAACAATGAATCACACAAGCTAAACTTTTTCATGAATAGTACTTTCGAGACAAGCATCAAAGAGTTTTGCATAAGAGTTAACTCATAAAGCAATAGATCCTAATAAACGGTATTTAATCAACACAAAGGAAGAATTAAGTTTCAGCATTTGCCTCAACTTTCAACATATTTATCTCATGGATATTGTCAACACAAAGCAATATAATAAGTCCAATATGTAGCATATAACAAATGTTGTAACAAAGTTGACACTAGTGTTTGCTTGTGGAAGATAGAAGGAATAGGAAAACTGACTCAACATAAAAGTAAAAGAAAGGCCCTTCGCAGAAGGAAGCAGGGATAAAATCATGTGCTAGAGCTTTTAGGTTTTGAAAAACATATAGAGATTGCATAAAATATTTGACACTCCTCCCAACCTTTGCTAACACAAGCCATGGCTAACCGAATCCTCGGGTGCCTTCCATCAATCACATACCATGGAGGAGTGTCTAGTTTTGAGAGGTGTTTGTTAATTGTCAACGAATGGTAGCGGATGAAAACAATATTCTCCCTGTCAAACAGACTTTTAAGAGCGGCTCCCATGAAGGACGTTATTTCTACCAGCAAGGCAGATCATCCCTCTTTCTCTTTGGTTTACACACGCAGGTATTTCACTGTTTGTCATTGGTTACTGATAAATCAGGGCAAAAGTGTGAAGAGAATTAAGCGGTTAAAGTTGTAATTAATTGGGACTGGGTACCCCGTTGCCAGCTCTTTTTGCAAAATTAATGGATAAGCGGATGTATATGCCACTAGTCCAGGTGTAAAAGTCTGTTTAACAAATCGAATAAAGAATAACCCACTACTTCCTCATGAGCTAGTAAATATTGACACTAAAGGGAATAATAACAGTTTTGAATAATTTAAAGGTAGCACATGAAAATTTTACTTGGAGTGGCAAGGAAATACCACATATAGGTAATTATGGTGGACACAAATGGCATGGATTTTGGCTCAAGGATTTGGATGCACGAGAAGCAGTCCCACTCAGTACAGAGTTTAGGCTAGCAAGGTTATGTAAGCAAACAAGAATATCAACCAGTACACCAAGTTTTATATGACAAACATATTGCAGACATTATAAGACTTCATACCGTCTTCCTTGTTAACCAAACTCTTTTATTAGAAAATATCTAGATCTTAGAGATACCACCTATGCAAACCAAATTTCAACAAGCTTTACGGTAGTTCTTCACTAATAGGCTTAACTTACATGATGCAAAAATTTAATCATGATCTACTTGTTAACTCAAAACAATTGACAAGTATCAAATTATCCAAATTAGTGATCTACAAGAGTATGCAAGTTTTTTCCATTATACCAATTACCACATGCAATATTTTTCGTTCCAACCAAACACCAATCAATTTATTTTAACAACTCTCCAAACAAGTATAAGTGAAGCAAGATAGTACTTTCTTTAAAAGAAAGCTAATAGCTCACTCAACAAATATAAGTGAAGAATAGGAGTATTCTCATGAAAAAGCGGAGCGTGTCTCTCTCCCAATCAAGAATGCTAGGGTCCAATCAAGTTTATTGAAAATAAAGTACTGAAAATAAAACTCACAGACGCTCCAAAAAAGCACATATGATGTGAAAGAATTAAAATATAGTTTCACTAGAGATGACCTGATAATTTTGCCGATGAAGAAGGGGATGCCTTGGGCATCCCCAAGCTTAGACGCTTGAGTCTTCTTGAAATATGCTGGGGAGATCCATGGGAGCCTCCCCAAGCTTAAGCTCTTCACTCTTCTTGATCCTATTATATCATCCTTCTCTCTTGACCCTTGAAAACTTTCGTCACACCAAACTCAAAGCAAATCTCATTAGAGGGTTAGTGCACAATCAAAAACTCACATGTTCTATAAAGACGCAATATGACTTATTACTTTAAATATTAGCCACTGCCACTGATGTTATGTGAAGCTCTTCCACCCAAAAACAATTTCACTCAACACTAGTAAAAGAGAGAATGCAAAATAAAAGGCATAATCTGTCTAAAACAGAACAGTCCGCAAAGACGAATTTTTTCGAGACACTTACGACACTCAGATCAAAAAACTTTGAACTAATGAAAGATTCATACATTCATAAAGATTACGCATAAATTTTTCAGATTTAATTAACAATCTGGTGATTTTACGAATTTCGTACAGTGAACAGCAAAAATCTGTTTCTGCGCAGCAATCAAAATTTAGCATCATCTTAACATTAGAGGCTACTCTTGGCACAACAATGCGAGAAAGTAAAGGTACAAAGGAGTTGCTACAGAAGTAAACAAACTCCTTGACTCAATAAAGAAAAATTGCAGAAATAAAAATAATGGGTTGCCTCCCATAAGCGCTTTTCTTTAACGCCTTTTAGCTAGGCACAAAGCATGCATCAAGTATTATCAAATGAAGAAGCATCAACATTGTAATTTGTTCGAACAATAGAATCGTAAGGTGGCTTAATCTTCTTCCTAGGAAAGTGTTCCATACCTTTCTTGAGAGGAAATTGATATTTTATATTCCCTTGTTTCATATCAATAATAGCACCTACAGTTCTAAGAAAAGGTCTTCCAAGCACAATAGGGCAAGATGGATTGCATTCAATATCCAAAACAATAAAATCAACAGGGACAAAATTGTTGTTAACCATGATAAGAACATCATCAATTCTTCCCAAAGGTTTTTTAATAGTAGCATCAGCAAGGTGAACATCCAAATAACAATTTTCCAAAGGTGCTAAATCAAGCATATCATAAATCTTTTAGGCATAACAGAAATACTAGCACCAAGGTCACACAAAGCATTGCAATCAAAGTCATTCAATTTCATTTTAATGATAGGCTCCCAACCATCTTCTAACTTCCTAGGAAGATACTTCACGTTTCAATTTTTCTTCCCTCACTTGTATGAGGCATTAGTAATATGTTTAGTAAAAGCCATGTTTATCTCACTTGCATTAGGACTTCTAGCAAGCTTTTGCAAGAACTTAATTACTTCAGAAAGATTACAACCATCAAAATCAAAGTCATTATCATCAAAAGTAATGGAGCTATTGTCTTCCTTATTGCTAGAAATTTCAGCATCTTTATCAAGAACAGTTTCAGAGTTATCAGGCAATTTAGGACATTTTGCAATAGAAGTGGAAACATTACCAACACCAATTATCTTGCCATTAATGGTAGGAGGTTTGCTAACACTTGAGTTTGAAGCATTTTCAGTAGTAGTAATAGTATAAACTCTAGCAATATTATTCTTTCTAGCAATTTCATCCTCTCTTTCCCATCTAGCATGCAATTCGGCTAACATCCTCACATTGTTATCAATTTTAACTTGTATAGCATTGAGAGTTTTGCTCTCTTTAACATCATGAGGCATGTTCTTTAGTTTCAACAAGTCAACATCAAGAGCAAGACTATCAACTTAGAGGCAAGAACATCAATTTTCCCAAATTTTCCTCAACAGTTTTATTGAAAGCAGTTTGTGTACTAATAAAATCCTTAAGCATAACTTCAAGATCAGAGGGTACACTTTTATTATTGTTGTAGGAACTACCATAGGAATTTCCATAACCATTGCCACTATTAGAAGGATAGGCCTATAATTGCTATTACCAAAATTATTCCTATAAGCATTGTTGTTGAAGTTATTATTTTTAATGAAGTTCACATCAACATGCTCTTCTTGAGCAACCAAAGAAGCTAAAGGAACATTATTTGGATCAACATGTGTTTGACCATTTGCAAGCATAGACATAATAGTATCAATTTTGGCACTCAAGGAAGAGGTTTCTCAACAGAATTTACCTTCTTACCTGTTGGAGCTCTCTCGGTGTGCCACTCAGAATAATTAATCATCATATCATCAAGAAGCTTTGTTGCAGCACCCAAAGTGATGGACATAAAGGTACCTCCAGCGGCCGAATCCAATAAATTCCTTGAAGAAAAATTTAATCCTGCATAGAAGGTTTGGATGATCATCCAAGTAGTCAGTCCATGAGTGGGACAATTTTTAACCAATGATTTCATTCTCTCCCATGCTTGAGCAACATGTTCATTATCAAATTGCTTAAAATTCATTATGCTACTTCTCAAAGAAATAATCTTAGCAGGAGGATAATATTTTCCAATAAAAGCATCTTTGCATTTAGTCCATGAATCAATACTATTTCTAGGCAAAGATAGCAACCATTCTTTAGCACGTCCTCTCAAGGAGAAAGGAAAAAGTTTCAGTTTAATAATATCACCATCTACTTCCTTGAGCTTTTGCATTTCACAAAGTTCAACAAAGTTATTAAGGTGAACAGCAGCATCATCAGTACTAACACCAGAAAATTGCTCTTTCATAACAAGATTTAAAAGTGCAGGTTTAATTTCATAAAATTCTGCTGAAGCAGCAGGTGGAGCAATAGGTGTGCATATGAAATCATTGTTGTTCGTGCTAGTGAAATCACACAACTTAGTGTTCTCAGGAGTACTCATTTTAGCAAAATTAAAAACAGGACAGAAAATAACTTGAAAGTAAACTAGATGCAAGTAACTAATTTTTGTGTTTTTGATAATTGAAAGCAAACAAGATAAAATAAAATAAACTAAGCAAGACAAAAACAAAGTAAAGAGATTGGAAGCGTGAAACTCCCCTTGCAGAAATGCTGTCTCCCCGGCAACGGCGCCAGAAAATAGCTTGATGCGTGAAACACACGTTCGTTGGGAGACCCCAAGAGGAAGGTATGATGCAGTCAGCAGCAAGTTTTCCCTCAGAAAAAACCAAGGTTATCGAACCAGTAGAGAAGTCTTCTGAAGGTTGTCAACGGCGAAATAAGATGCAGCGCAACACAGGGATCCGGCGCTGACGTGGAATCTGCACACAACACAATCAAACTACTTTGCCCCAACGAAACAGTGAGGTTGTCAATCTCACTGGCTTGCTGAAAACAAAGGATTAAACGTATGGTGTGGAAAATGAGTATTAAATTGCAGAGAATGAAAAGGAACAATGTTTGTTTAATCAGTGTAAAAGAATGGACCGGGGTCCACAGTTCACTAGTGGTGTCTCTCCATAAAAGATAACTAACATGTTGGGTGAACAAATTACAGCTGGGCAATTGACAAATAGTGAGCGCATGACAATGCATATATGACATGATGACTACTATGATATTTAATTGGGCATTACGACAAATACATAGACCGTTATCCAACAGCATCTATGACTAATAATCCACCGCCGGTTGTCATCCGAGTCCCCCGTTGGTATTAAGTTGCAAGCAACGGATAATTGCATTAAGTAAAGTGCGTAATGTAAACAAATACATATGACCGTGGACATAGCATTGTTAGGTTATCCCTAGTGGCAACAGCACATCCACAACCTTAGAACTTTCTGTCACTGTCCCAGATTACGGAGGCATGAACCCACTATCTAGCATAAATACTCTCTTGGAGTTACAAGCATCTACTTGGCCAAAGCATCTACGAGTAACGGAAAGCATGCAAGATCATAAATAACATATAAGATAGATTGATAATCAACTTGACATAGTATTCAATATTCATCGGATCCCAGCAAACACAACATGTAGCATTACAATAATATGATCTTGATCATGTAGGCAGCTCACAAGATCTAAACATGATGGCACAAAGTGGAGAGACAACCATCTAGCTACTGCTATGGACCCGTAGTCCAAGGATGAACTACTCACGCATCACTCCGGAGGCAGGCATGGTGATGTAGAGCCCTCCGGTGATGATTCCCCTCTCCGGCAGGGTGCCGGGAAGAGGTTCTGGACCCTCCCGAGCTAGGGTTGACAACGGCGGCGCCTCTGGAACTTTTCGTGGATAATGGCTCGGTACTTAGGGTTTTCGCATCGGGGGAATAAGTAGGCGAAAGGGGGCGGCTGGAGAGCCCCGAGGGGCCCACACCACCCTAGGGCGCGCCAGGGGGGACCCGCGCCCTAGGTGCGTGTGGGGCCATCCTGGCTCCTCTTCGTTGCTCCTTTGGACCTTCAGGTGTGTTCTGATAAAATAGGTCCCTCCGTGAAGTTTCGTCCAATTCCGAGAATATTTACTGACTAGCTTTTCTGGAATACAAAAACAGCAGAAAACAGGAACTGGCACTGTGGCATCTTGTTAATAGATTAGTCCCGAAAAATGTATAAAAGTGACATAAACTGGATGCAAAACATGTAAAAATTGGTATAATATCAGCATGGAATATCAAAAATTATAGATACGTTTGAGACGTATCAGTAATCCATCGTATTCTTACATGCACTACATGGACAACAAATAAAACCATTCGCCCGCTTGTTTGCCTCAGCCACATGGAGAAAATGATGCATGCCAGTAATGAACTCGGGACTGCGTCAGTCACCATACATCCATTGCCGGTTCATCTGCATTATATAAGTATATCAAAAACTATTACACTACATCATGAATAGATAAGTGACAAAAATAATTAATACAAGTTCATCATATTAAAAGCAAAAGTAGAGTAGTGACCAAATGTAATACATAGTTCTCATAAAACATACAATGAAACTAACATACAACTATCTAAAAAATTTAAATCCAACAACAAATGCGATCAAAATCGCAACTAAAGTAATTACCGAACCAACAACATAATAATACCAAGCCTCTTGACTAATGGCATAATTTCTAATATTTTTAATCTTCAAGCGCATTGCATCCATCTTGATCTCGTGAGCATCGACGACGTCGGCAAGCTTGAACTCGTGTTCAGCGACGATGTCGGCAAGCTTGAACTCCAATTTCATCTTCTCTTCTAGGCATTGGAGACGAAGATCTTCACTTCTTTTCAATTTTGCTTTCAAATCATTATTTTCTTTTCAAATAAATTTAGCATATCGACAAGAGGGTCGGTTGGAATTTCCGGTTCAACTACCTCCTAGATAAAAATATGTATGTCAAGTTGGTCGGCATAATTAGTCATAAATCGAAATGAAAGTAATAGTTATAAAAGTATACCACATCCGAATCATAGACCGGACGAGGGCCGACGGGGACGGATATCAAAACCATGGCACTATACATATAAAAAACAATTTAAGAAAATTATACAACTAATAACTATGCATAGAAATCATTAAACTAAGTTTTTTAAATAAAATATAAAAAACAAGAGGCGGCGGTGAGGATGGTGGCAACACTAAAACCCACAAATCATACTTTAATTTGAGCTCAAATTGCATATAAAACAAATGAAATCCCTAACTTAGTCATTTCATCAAACACCTAGCTAGCACTAGAAAAATGAAATGAGCTAAACTAGCAACAAAACGAGCTAAAGTAGCAACGTCGGAAGTGCTCACCCTTGGATAGATGGGGCGCCGTCAAGCTTGACAAATGGTGGCAAATAATGGGACGAACTCGAGCTCGGGAGAGCAAATAGATGAGAAAATGTTGATGAACTCGAGCTCAACAAATGGCCATGGCCGGCTCGGGGGTGGGAGCTGATATAGGAAATAAGTGTACCAAAGGTCCGCCTTCAGTCCCGGTTCGTATCACGAACCAGTACCAAAGAGGGCTCGCGCTGTCCCCACCTCTGCGGCCGCCTGCCGCGACCCTTTAGTACCAGTTCGTATCACGAACCGGCACTAAAGGTCCCCTACGAACCGGGACTGGACCTGGCCGGCGCCCTGGGCATTCGAACCGGGACTAGTGACCCCATTGGTACCGGTTCGTAAGGGAACCGGGACGGAAGGGCCGAACCGATGGCCCTGTTTCCACTAGTGCTCGTCGCGGGATATCGCTACGGCGGTGGACCTCCTCGACCAAGGACGCTCTCCTCGTGGGCAGCCTCTCCATCGGCTGGTCGGCGTCCAGCGGCGCGAGTCTTCTCCATGAGCGGCCGCCGGAAGCACGACGGCCGGGAGCGCGGCGGCGCTAGGATTTATTTTTATTTTTATTGGACTGACGTGTGGGACCCGCAGTCAGATTAATTGTTATTTCGGATGGACTTTTTCAGATTTTTTATTTTGTATTGTACTGACAAGTGGGGCCACGCCAGCCTGACTGGTGGGTCCTCCTGTCAGAATTGGTGTCAAATTTTGTTTTTTTTTGCGAAATGTCCAAAAAATACAAGGGGTTTTCTGCAAGATTACGTGTCCACGTCCGTGCCACGCGCGTGACCGTTTACAACGAAAAACGGACTGAGGCGACGTTCCCGTCGACAGCGAGGCACCCGTGGTGACTTCGTCAATTTCAAGACCTGATCCGCCGGCTCAGTCTCTCGGAGGTGCTCATATGGGTAGGGTGTGCGTGTGTGCGTTCATAGGGGGCTGAGTGTATGCGCGTGTATATGAGCGTCTGCGTTGTACTGTGTTTCGCAAAAAAAAAAGAATACGGAATGACATGTGGGTTCGTGACCTGTGTGCACCAAAAGTCCAGTTGTGTGACAAAAAATCACGTTCTCCAGATGTGTGATTTAAATGCACATGGCGGACAAGTTGTGTGACCGTCAGTGCAATTAACTCATACGTAGGGTAGCGGCCTCCGGAATCCAACAGGTCATTCGTGGTTTTTTGGTGGGAGGTCATCTCGTGTAGCAATGGATACAATCATACAAGGCATTCGTGCCGTTTGACGTTGCGGTTCAGATGTGAGTTCAAGGGAAGCTATAACGGCTAGCAATCAACCTGAGCTCGCCGTCGGGTTTCCACCACTGCTGGAGCTTATGCGCGGCCAACGACTGCTGGATGCCGTGCGCGTCTCTGTCCATGCTCGAGTTCTTCCACAGCGTCGCGGATGGCAGGAGGTGCGGCCGCTCTTTCTCCTTGCCGAGCGCGGAGAAGAGCATGTCACGGTAGGAGAGCGTGGTGGCGGACTTGCAGCGCTCCTCCAGCTGCTGCCGCTGCTCGAAGTAGTGAACGAAGCCCTGGCAGATGACGTCCCTGTCGTGCACGTACAGGTTTGGCGCCCACGAGGATAGCCGCTCGAACAGCTCCTCCATGCGCTTCCGGTGGGGGCTGAGGACGAGTCCGAGCCCGGCCTTGAAGATGGCGCTCTTAGCGAGCAACTCCATCCTCAGCCCCTCGGACGGGACCATCTTGTTGATCGCCCCAGCAGACGACACATGCGGTGGGTTGAAGAGGAAAGTCGGGAGGCTGAGGCCCTGCTCCGCCATCATGGTCCGCCCCACCTCCAGCGCCAGCGACACGCCGAGCGAGTGCCCCGCGAGCCACACGGCGCTGCTGTCGATGGTCGCGAGCAGCATGTCCACGGCCCGGTGCGCGCGCTGGGAGCGCTTGGAGTACTGGAGGGTGTTGGCGATGATCTTCAGGTTGAGTAAGACGTCGTGCAACGCCTTGGGGTGCGGCAGCATGGTCCCTCGGAAGGCGACGATGTACTGCGGGGCGGAAGGGTGGCGGCGTCTTCCCGCCGGGGGAACATGCTCGTAGATGGCGCCGAAGATTAGCTTGTCGCACTTAAGCCTGAAGGATTCTTCCTTGAGCACGTCCACGAGGCGGAAGTGGAAGCTCTCCCACCACGGCGGAGCAAGCGCCTTCTCGTGCACCCTGCACAGGGTTCTATCGTTCTCGAGGATGTAGGTGCCTTTCACCACGCAGGCGGCGACGCACCGGCGATCCTCCTCGTTGTTCCTATGGGTCACACGATCAAATCCATCAGTTAACACATACTCCTACTTATTTGGACCAAGGATGATGGATGGATCGCATATAACATACCAGTCAATCACCATGGCAGAAGAGCGGCGGACGCCGGATCTAGACATGATGTGCGTCGGCCCGGAGATGTCAAAGCGGTCGGCGAGGTCGTCGACGTTTGAAGCCATTGGTCAACGCGGTAGAGCTTGCTGGATGGATCAGATGGAGTGTGCTGTCCTCCAGCCTCCGATCCTGTGCTTTGCCACCAAAGTCTACGATCAAGAAGCCCATATATAAATGTACGTGTGTTCGACTTATTTTTTTTTTCATGTTGACATGGTCTGTGAAAAGTTATCCCTACGTACTACTGTACTACCAAGTTGTTTCGGCTAGCAGCGGCTAATGTTCCTTTCTGTAAGCTGCAACTTGCAACTGGTTTTTCTTTTTCTTTTTGCCACTTGTAATTGTTACTAATAATACAAAGTCCACTAGATCTAGGTGCAAAGAACGAGAAGTGTTCTTGGTCGAAAACAGATAACACTCTTGATCTAGTGTACGGGAGCCAGTAAAATGATCGTATTTAGTCGACTTGTTCTCACATTAGACTGTCCGGTTAGTACCTCCACTTGTACTGTTGTTCGCACCTACTCCTTCCGTTCTAAATTAATTGACATGCATTTGTCTAGTAACGAATGTATCTAGACACTAAACAAGTATAGATACGTCCGTATTTGGACAAGCCTAATTCAATTAATCTGGAACGGAGGGAGTAATACTAAGAGTTGTACTCTTCTTCTCAGTTGACAACGGCACTTATATATACTAGTGTTATAATTGTCTCTTGAATTGTCTTTAATCCTTATCCCACGGCATACAGAGAGCAACATAACATATGATTACACATTGATACCCCTCAATCTCACGGGGTGACTTGAGAGGGAAACGGGGAGGAATACGAAGAACATGATGGTAAACACACACACAAATGGAGATTAATAGATAGACGAAGAAAATACCAATTAAACAAACGTCTTCCCAACAGACTAGCCTCTGAATTCAAAACATCAAATCCACCTAAGTATTGTTGAAACCGGTTTCTCCCATCGGTCACCGAACCAATAGAACCCGAAAAAAGATTGACGTAGATGAGGCCTTGGAGTCAATCCATCCAGGTCTCTCGAGGAAGGGTCTTGGGGGTCTTGCATCCCCTCGGAATATTAATTGTGTGCATAGCTCTAGGGTTTAGTTAATCTCTATCCGCCTAGGCTTGAACGAAACATGACTATTTACAGTTTAGGGGGAGAAGAGGTAAGTTATAGGAAGCCGCCCAATCTCTGCATGCATGCCGGTTGTTTTACCCGGCCCCGGTTGGACGAGTCCAAGAGTCGGGGGCAAGCAGGTCTTCTAGAGAGGGGCGCACTTGCGCCATCTTCGGTCCATCCCGTCCGCTAGGCCCATTTTTGGCCCGACTGTACTAGGGCTCAGTCGTACCAATGAGGAGTCAGGAAATTTCGGGGTCTTCCAGAGAAGTGCGAACTTGCGCCATCTTCCGGACCGATCTGGTTGTTGGGTCATTGTAGCATGTAAAATAGAGGACTCATCGACTTCTTCTTCTTCTTCTTCTTCTTCTTGATGCTTAACTTCCTCGTGCTCCTTCGTGGCTGGTAAAAGATCTTGGGACTCGTACCTAAGCATGCACAAAATATCCAATTCAGGTAGCACGCCATCTCAAGATAGAGGTAATTCGAACATAGTGATGAAGGATTTCACCTCATCATTTGGCTTAGGCTCTTGTCATAGAGCCATGGGGTCGCGTCGGACGTGTGGGTGAGCTTGGTATCGTGATGTTCGTGGGGTGCACCGTACCATCTACCCCCCTTCCCTTGGGAAAGAGTTGTCCTTGACTCAAGCTTTCCTCATCACCACAAAAGGGTGAATGATCGGTGACGTTGAAAGTGTCTCTCACCAAGTAGTACTTTGAAGGTGGGATGTCTATTTTTGAAGCATTGTCGTTGATGCGCTTGAGGACTTTAAAGAGTGAAAGATCGTTGACGAGACCCAGAACTTGTGTAGCCATACAAGGTTGGCTTCTTCAAATTCTGTTTGTTTTTTCTTTTGTTGATTTTTGAAGCTTGATATTGGACTTGTATCCAGAACCTTCCCTTGGCGTGCTTGGCCTACTAGTCGTGATGTGGGGCCTATCTGGGGATCCAGCTGGCTCCATATCCCAGTCTTGCTCTCCCAATCATGTATTTCCAAAAAAAAATGGTGTGGCAAAACTCTCATGTCCATTTGACTCCGGGAAGAAAGTAAAAATTACGGGAAAAATGATTTCCTCCTCTTCAGAGTCATAACTAAAATAACTGGATTTCACTGGAAATCCCATAAAAGTAATAATTATATTATGTAAACTCATGACACAATATAAATATAAGAGATAATAGCATAATCAAATACAAAGTTATATATATGTTTCCGACACATCAATATCATCAAGCTTTCTATAGTCGTCCTCGTGCATAAAGAAGCAAGTTATAAGCTAGTGCATGCGAAAGTGTGCATTGTGTACATAAGCAATGCTCATGTTGGATGTTGTTCCTATGTTTGGTCTAGATAGGGTTTTTAAAGAATTGCATCCCATGACTCACTATGGTGAAGAAAGACCCTCGTAGAGACAACTAGGGATTATCATGTGTTGTTGTTCACTAGAATAAACACGTTTTGAGAGGTATATCTCATGTCAACAGTTCATTATAGCAAATAATTCCATTCATTTTCCATGCTAACACTTAGGATAATAGACGTTCGAGAGTGGTGAAGTGGTGAGCATTTCTTTAGTTAGAAAGTTAACACTCCTCTCTAGCCATACAAACACATTATGTGGCTAGCTAGCCAATCATCGGGTGTCTTCCAATTTCAAACTTTTCCATGCGTGACCCCTTTGTGATTAACTTATCGTATTGATGAGGCCGCTTCCACCAATTCTTTTTGTTATAAGTACGAGCACATTATTCAGACTCAGTACCGGGGTGATTGGCAGCGCTTCCCACTCCAATGTTTGTCGGTGGCAGAGTTATGTCTTCTATTTTTTGAGTGATTTTTCTTCTGAATGCTTTCTGGACATGTTCGCCCGAGTGTTTGTGGTAGCAGAAATCTCACACTTGAGTCCTTAACAGTTTTTTATGGGATTAACAGGTTTTTTTTAGAGTTAGTCCTTAACAGATGACCGGTAAAAAATGTCCACCAAAAACATTTTTTTAGAGGATCCACAAAAAACAAGGAGAGAGAAAAATTAAACAAATGCTGGCAAGCCCATACCGGCGAGGCACCCCGGTCTTGGACTCGGCCGGCCCATATTTTCTGGACTCGAGCCCGCAGTATAGTTGCCCCACCGGAACGGCAAGACCATTGTCTGAAACGAAACCCACACCTTCTACTTCCCTTCGCTTTCTTTCCTCGTTTCAGTTTGCAGACAGGGTAAAACACAGAGCGGAGAAATACAATTCCTGAGTCACCGGACTTGGTCGGCGGCGGTCTCGCCGGCACAGCCAGGAGGTATATCGGAGCGGGAGCGCGAACCTTCTCCAAGTCGCCGGAAACCCTAAATCCGGCGGAGCAGGCAGAGAGGAGGGCCCCTAGATGCGGACCTAGGGTTGCGTTTGCTGGGGTTGGTGGCCGTCATGGGTCGGAGCTCGGGGGGAGAGGGAGGGGCAGGAGGGGATGCGGATGGCGGCGGCATCGAGGATTGCTCCCCGGGACCATCGTGTGGGTGCGGCGACGGAACGGCTCCTGGTGGCCCGGGAGGATACTCGGGCAGGGCGACCTTCCGGCGTCGCAGGTGGTGTCGCCCAAGACGGGGACTCCGGTCAAGCTTCTCGGCCGCGAGGATGCGAGCATGTGAGTTCCCCTATTGTTCTACCCTCCATAGTTTCTTTGCCCTAATTTGATGTGGTATATGCTGCTTGCTTAGTCGTATTGCTAGGTTAACACATTTACCGAGTATTGATTGAAATTGAAGGCATGTGCTTTGTGCTGTTGATTAGTGAAGGAGTTTTTGGTTAAGAAATAGATGAGAATACTTACTGGGTCGCGGTCTACCAAACGATAGGAGATCAACGATGTAATGTTTCAATAATGGCAACAAGCTTATGTTCTGGATAACTTGACTACCATATGTTGTTCAATAAATCATCCGTCAACAAGCTTAGTTTTTTGCCCTAATTTGATGTGGCTTAGTCGTACTGCTAGGTTAACACTTTTACCAAGTATTGATTGAAATTGAATGTCTGTGCTGTTGATTAGTGAAGGAGTTTTTTGTTAAGAAATAGATGGGAGTACCTACTGGGTCGCGGCGTACCAAACGATAGGAGTAGATCAACAATGTAATGTTTCACTGATGGCAACAAAGCTTCTGTTTTGGATAACTTGACTTCCATATGCTGTTCAATAAATCTGTCAATTATTTCGGCCATTACTCATTGTAGATTTTGAAATAGCTAAACAGGCAGAAAATTCACTATCGACAGGATCACTTCTTATCTAACCTAATAAGGCCTAGTGCTAGGCTGCTGTCCGTAACCGTTCACATCGTTATATGCGTGAGAGTGCGAGTGGTTTATCATTTGTGTTGAAGGAACGGATACAAATGACATAGTTATGATTTGTCACGCTTTAAGTTATGCGATACATGTATGCCCTTGTGGAGGGTAAATGTTCAATTATCCTCTGGGATGTACTCAATATATTCAAGTTTTGCAAGAGCAGTGAAAGAATCTATGATATGTTGTAACCTATAACGCGTGATTTGCTGTAATCATGATACATGTAATATTTTGCTACTCAATCTGCCATGTCGGTTTGAAGTAAGTGATGCTGCAGTCAGTTGAGATGCAGACTATTTACTTTGTAGTGTTACTGGTAATTGTTTCCTCCCAACGATGATTTTCTTAGCAGTCGTTAGATGTGCTGAGATAATAGATAGACAGGTTTTATGTTTGGGTCCTGAGTTATGATATGTACTTCTATGTATTATAGCAATCTTACTCCTTACAAAAGCACTGTTTCTAAATCTTAGCAGCTATATGCCCAAAAATCATCGCCTAGTCTTACTTTGTTATCTTTCGGCTGCTCCCATGGAATGAAATGTAGCTTGTTTAAGAGATTTTTTCATAGAAAACCAACATATTCGAATAAATTATGAAACGAGAAGAGGATGTGCTGATTGGGTTCTTCTATGCCAGTCTGCGTGATATTATTAACGAACATAGAATGAATACATTATTTTAGATTTTTATTTTGTATGTTCAGTCTGTTTGATTTGTGGTATAATAAATGATGGAGAGAATTCCTTATTTGGCCCTTCCTTAAAATCTTGTTCCCTATTTGGCCCTAAAAATATTTGTCTTCCCTATTTGACAGCTAAATTTCATTTCATTCCTTATTTGGCCCTTCCGCTATGCTGTTATGTTTTGCCGTCAGTTTAGATTTCACTGGACCAAACTACCCTGATCTAACGGATGGAACGAGTGATTGAGCGAACGAGTACAGACCCGATTGATATTTTCTCTCTCCATCTCAAAATAAAATAAAAACTTGCTCTTTCTCGCATGCCTTCCCCGAGTCAACGTTGAACCCACCGATGGGCGGCGGACGGAGCGGCCAGGCCGCGGCGGTCGGCGTGGGAATGGATGCGGATGAGGGGCCAGGCCTGCTCCGGCCGCTAGAAGGCGAGCTCGATCTCCTGCGTGGCCGGCCAACCGCGCCCCGGGCGGCGGCGCGGCGAGCTCCTCCGCGCACGCCTCGATCTCGGCCGCAGCTCTGCCTTGCCTAGTCGACGGCCAAAATCACCATATCCTGCTCCCCGCCGGCGCCGGCATTCTTCTCCCAAGGTTCCGGCGACCGAGATCGAGCCTTCGCCGACGGCGCGAACGGCGGCGGTCGTGGTGAGCGGGTCGACGGAGGACCACCGGCGGCGCGAACCTGTGGATTGACGCGTCCGTGGGCTGTGGCTGTCCAGCGCGACACGGAGCTCCGCCGCGGCTCGCCCGGCCGCCGGCGACGAACGACCCAGCGGGGTCGACGGAGGACCACCGCGGCGCGAACCTGTGGATTGACGCGTCCGTGGGCGGTGGCTGTCCAGCGCGACACGGAGCTCCGCCGCGGCTCGCCCGGCCGCCGGCGACGAACGACCCAGCGGGGTCGACGGAGGACCACCGGCGGCGCGAACCTGTGGATTCACGCGTCCGTGGGCGGTGGCTGTCCAGCGCGACACGGAGCTCCGCCGCGGCTCGCCCGGCCGCCGGCGACGAACGACCCAGCGGGGTCGACGGAGGACCTCCGGCGGCGCGAACCCGCATATTGACGCGTGCGAGGTGGTGGTTGGACAGCTCTGTCGCGGCTCGCCACGTCGCCTGGCCTCCAGCGACGACGAGGCTCGCATCCACGGCTCGGTCTGACTCCGCTGGAATTTTTCTTATCACATAATTTATCGGGGCAAGACAGACTTTTCACATTCCTATTTAACACCGGCAGGGCTCAAAATGCACTTGAGGGCCAAATAAGGAATGAAATGAAATTTAGCCTTCAAATAGGGAAGACAATTATTTTTAGGGCCAAATAGGGAACATGACTTTAAGGAAGGGCCAAATAAGGAATTCTCTCTAAATGATGTGTTCAGATCAAATTCGTAAACTTCTGTTTTGAAAAAGAGATAGATAGCAGTAAACTACTGCATGCATCCTTGGTGGAGTTGATTTTCCTTCAATATCTTTCCCCATAAGATTATGATATGGTTCAGCTTGTACTGAAACGATTTGAGGGGTAACCATGCACCAAACGAGCAGTAGAACGAAGTAGAGAAAAAAGGTGTTGGTGAACGAATTAGTAGACAGAAATAGAAAAACTAGATAGGCAGCAAAAAGCAAAGAGATCATTCGACACTTTCAAAATCATGCAAGAAACGAAGCGTGCAGACATTCTTTCAACCAAGGTTGGTGAACCAACCTCAGAGCCTAGATCAAAACCCTAAGCATTAGATGGCGCGGAAGCATGGTATGATCACTCCTGGCATGGGTATTTTTGGGTTTCCTCATAACCTCATGAATAGGCACTAACATGCAATTATAGTTGCATAGTTAAACTCTCTTAACTTTGCCGGAAGCTGGCTGTACTGGCCATGACCATTCCAAAAATTAGACAACAAAATCTTGTTCCATATAACTGGCCAAATCTCGTATTTCCTTCTAAATAGCTGCACACTATCTCTATCTTTCCAGTTAGAATTCATTTTGTGCTTAATCTCATGCACATGCATGACTAAGTCTCTTCCCATATGCGTGGACACACGCATGTTTCTTTTTTATGTGACCATAATAGAGTCAAGTACGGATTCTCTGGCTTTGGCTAATTCTGGTGACATACATAATCAGAGTCATGGGCACGCTGGAGTTCTCGATGTCCAGCAGATTGCACTCACCCACCATCTTGACATGTATGCTCACAGGGATTACACTCGCCCACCATCTTGACATGTATGCTCACATGGACACATCATCATCACATTCCTAATAAAAAAATCAAAAGAACCTTTGCTCGTAATCGTTCTGATTTTTAGGGTTCGCTTTTCAACATGAACTTGCGATGACAAATAACAGGCTCATGCAAGTGCATCAACAGCAACTGTGATTGGAGTGAAAGTAGCCGTATCAGATTACATTTTCCTACAAGTTTCACTCTCCAATCTCTTGCTTAGCTGATTTTATTTATGCAGTAGTTTGCCAGTCACTGTTGAAATGCATTGGATTCTTATTTAGTCTTTTACTTCTTATTCACTGATCCAAATCTCAGACTAGTTCTCCACCAAAGAGTACATACATAAGATGTTGAAGTAGATTTTTTTATTCACAATGATGATAGCCAAATTGCTTACTGCACCTGATACTCAACATTACCTCGTAATATTGATTGCTTTCAATAGAGTCTACATTTGATTTCTGATTCTTCTGTGTAATGGTTCTTTTCTTCCTCTCTTTTCAGAGACTGGTATAACCTCGAGAAATCAAAACGTGTTAAGGAATTTAGGTGTGGGGAGTTTGATGCTTGTATTGAGAAGGCAAAGTCTTGTCAACCTGTAAAGAGAAGAGAAAAATATGCTCGTAGAGAAGATGCTATTCTTCATGCTCTTGAATTGGAGAGAAAACAGCTTGTGTCAAAGTATCAGAATCAAGGTTTCAGGGGGAGGGAGTTTGATAAATTTGCTTCAGAATATTACTCAAGAAACAATGTTCAGGAACCTCAGTTGTCCTTGGTAGATCTCAGCACTACTCGTTACAAAAGCAAAAAGGGTAACAAACGGAAAGGGAATAACTCTGTTCTCCTGGTAAAACAAAAGAGTCTGGTTCAAAAAGAAACTTGTCAGGATCTCTTGTTTTCGAGGCTTCAGGGAACACTCTCAGTAATCAAGTTAATGGTTTTTCCCATCTTGGATATAAACAAGGAGGGTCAACTGTAGAGAGCGGTGAGAAAAATGCGGCCATGAAAAAGAGAAGTTTAGAGGAAGTTTTTTTGAAGAATCTCTTGTAAAAAAACATGATAGATGCAGGCCGCTTGCTCAAGTTGTACAGAAGCCTCGTTCTTTTCAGTGCAATGATGATTCTGGAACTGTCGGAGTTGAAGGAGGGAATGACGCTCAGCCTTTTATCTGCCAGAACAAAAGAAGTGGCACCACATACCCCTCTACTGATTTTGGGGATGCACATAGCCATGACTCTCTACTTGCTAAGCAAATAGTTTTAACAGAAGCTCATCATGAGACTGAAAGTTACCCAAAGCAGCAAGATACCCTTTCCCAAGGGCAAACATTTCCGAATTTTGTTGAGAAGCATGAATCTGATTCTTCAGCAGGTGAATGCTCAGAAACTGAGACAGAAGATGATGCTGAACTTTTGCAAAGTAGGTGCCTCTGTTGCTACATGCCTTTTGTTTCAGTTATATTTGTACATATAAGATGCGATATAAATAATCATACCCCTGCTTAGGTTACCAACTATTGATGCCTTATATTGTAGAAATGTTGTCATTCTCCCTATAGAGTTAATTATTTATTTATCATGCAGTAATGTAGTTCTGCGTGAGGGTGGGACTGTATCGTTCAATAATTCCATGCTACTTAGTGCTGTGTTCATCTCATTAGTTTTGTTGGTGCCTTTTCTTTCTTGAAGTGTTCGATTTAAATTGTTGTTTGAGAATGCTAAGTATGTTTGATTATTTTTGCGTTGTATACTACAATAAAATAGAACCCTCATTTGTCTGGAACTTATGATAATTGATTCCATTGACTTCTCTAACATTTGCCTCTGGATATTTTTCCTTATTTGATCACATTTCCTTTGTTGATATCATTGGCAGGGTATGCTAGGAGACAATCCCCTGAACTGGATGCATGTGATCCTAATTCCCCCGGGCTTCTAAAAAGTTAAGGCATGCAAATGAGATCAACGATGATGATGAGGTGACCTTTTCTACTCACATTCCTCAACTAAATATCTTAGAAGACGAGGATGGCCCTTCTGAGTTAGGTGTCTCCCAGTGGCATATGAAAGGTAAACGCAACCAGCGCAGTGCAGTGAAGAGACCAATCGGCAAGGTGGGTGAAAATGTGTCATTAGACAACTCCCATACTTTCATGAAAGGGTCACTGAAAGTGGCCAATGAAGTTGACTCTAAAATGGAGAGTATTGGTGCATCCAGCCATCAACCGTTCAGTCAAAGTTTTTTCGAGAACCAAGATTGGATTGTGATTTTGATGGAACAGATTTGGTTGACAAGGCTGCGAGTTATTCAGAACTTGGCACATATTATGGTAATGATTATCCCTATCTTCGAAACCTACCATAAATAATGGACACAGTTACACATTCATCGACTCTGAAATTCCCTGCAAGACTTCTCTGCTCAATAAAAATGGTGATCAGATATCCTCTCTTGGTCGGAAGGCATGCTGGGAAGGATCTTTGCTGTATCAGCGAAATCATGGCTCACATCTTGGTTCCATTAGCCCGTGTTGTTCGATGTTGAGCTGAAGGTACAGGCTAACTATCAAGGCGAGCATGTCCCATTGGTTTCTCTAATGAGCAGACTGAACGGCAAAGCTATTGTTGGACACCCTATCCAAGTCGATAAACTTAAAGAAGGTTCAGCAGACAGCCTTGTTTTGGCAGTGATCATGTTCTTGAACAAAGCACAGCAGCTGCACCTGCTTGGCCAACAGGCAGAAGGACTGCTATGCCAAGAGTTCCACGCTGTAATTCATCACGTGCAACCTTGGATGGCGATGACGGTGGGGGTCCTTGGGAGATGAAAGCTCCCTTTGATAGGTTTCCTGCTCCTTCCAATCAGCAGGGAGTCAGGGTTGCAAATAAAAACATCTCCAGTGCCCAGAGGCCATTTTTACAGAAATCTAAAAAGAAACCTTCGGGCACAAAGAAAGGAAGCTCACCAAGCCAGAAGATTAGAGCCCTTTCTTCCATTTCCATTGGGAAAAAGCATCGCAGAGAAGGTGGCCAAGGGAGGCGCAGTGATATTCTGGGCGGTTTGTTGAAGTCAGACGGAGCAATTCCGCTGGTCACATGCGTCCCTGCAAAGGTTGTGTTCAGTCGGATAATGGAAGCAGTTGGCAGGCCATCTCAAGCTCTTGCTCACTGTGTTAGGAAGGCTAGTCCTGCCATGCGGGATCCACCATAAACCTTTGGCTATGCTAGTACATATGGTTGGCATAGTTTGACCTGCTCAGGCGTGCAACTATTCTATGTACATTCTCTGGAACCGAAGTCGCAAACTGTTCATAACTCAGAACTGCTGATCTCTGACTGTCCCGTGGTTGATGTAAAAAGATGGAGAACTGTTAATGTGTTTTGTTCAGAGCGCAATCTGATGGATATCCCTTGCAGAGTCGAGCCGATCACCTCATCACCATGAAGGATCTTCTTCAAAGGGTGACCAGCATTTGGATTTGGCTGTCTATGTGAAGTACTGACTTCAGCATTTTTATACCTGTGTCTATGTAGCAGTTAGTCTTTTGTTGTTGTTGCATACATAGCCAACAGTTGACAGGTTTTGTTGTGGTGCCATGTATATAGTGGCTCATCCATGTTCAGATCTTCGCCTGTATGTCTAGAAGCATATGTAGGTTACAGTTAGTCGATGTAGTAAACCAGAACAGCTACCCCAAATGTTACTATGAACAATCTAGCTTACAGTACATGTTACAGAATCTGCACTGCTGTTGTGGTTTGGCTGGCTGTCAGGGACTGATTGTGAAATAGCTGGCGTTTCTTTTGTGATCGACTGCTGCAGTTCCTGTATGTATGCTAAGTTGCTAACATCGGTATATATCCTGTTTTTTTCTTCTTACGGAACTGGTATTGTATTTTATTTTTGTCCTTCGTGGAACCAAGAAAGTATTTTTTGTTTCCCTAAAAAAAAAGTATTTTTGTTTGGTTATACTTGTGTTTCTGTAAAGGATGGAACAGACGAGCCAGATCCCTACCTCCGAGGCTCCGACTGTATCCCGTTCAATCTCTCACCACGGTTGGGAGTTCTGGCTTTGTTTTCTTGCCGCCGTCGCCGTACCTCAGCTCGTCGTCTCCGGCGCCACTTCTCGCTGTCACTGGTCAGTGGTCACGAACATCCCTTGGTCACCTCCGTGACGGCCTCAGACGGGCCTGTGTCGGTAACATGATCCGCAACCGTGACAGTTTCCCATTAGTCCAGTTCAGCCTCATGCGTACCCGCCTCTCTCCCTACCACGGAACCCTCGCCGTCACCACGCCACACTCATCGCTTCTCCCATCACCACTTCCTCTGCCGCAATGGCAGCCACCCCGTCGGGTACCTCGGCCGCGGCCACCCTCCCGGCGCCGGCAGCCATATTCCTAGACCCACCCAACAAGCCGCCCAGCGCCCCGAGCAACACGCGCCATGGCGGTGATTGGTGAGGTAGGCTGTAGCCCTAGAATTTTCATCGCATCTGCTACTTGCTTCTCCTGCCGTCCTGCGGTCCCTGCTTGTATGGATTGCCTCGCCTGAATGGTTGGTTGGCACTTGGCAGGGACAATACCACACAAAAAAAGAAAAAGAAAAATAGCAGGGACAATGGATACTAGATTAGCACTGACCAGATTCAGTCTCCACCTTTTATTTTGGTAGAGGATGCATGGTGGTTGATTAATTGTTTGGGTTCAAGCAATCATACATTGATTCGACTTGCTGAATCCAAACTACTGGGCGAAAAGATAAGCATTACTTGTAGGTCTGTATACTTTCGTCTGAATTTCAGCTGGTCTGTGGGTGGTGAAATCAATCAATCTATATCCATGAGCAGTGATCTGCATGTAGTGGTGATAATATTTTTGAAACTGCTGCTATCCGAGACGAAGACTGGTGACGCTATTTGGTTTTAGGCACCAGTATATACATGTACAGACAATACTCAATTGTTTGCCTGAACTTGGTTTCAGAAAAACAAAAGAAAAGAAAAATGGGAAATGAAACAGGGAATAGGGTCGTACTCATTGTTAGTGGGATAAATATCTCGTTGACCATGGGGAGGGGGGTCTTGCACAAGTTCCCAACTACACGTCCCATCCTTAGCTGAGACAGGCTTGCTTGGCTACCAGGCTACGAGTCTGAAATCAGTCCACCTTCCACTGAAGGAAATAGGATGCAATAATGCGAGAAAAGGATACCAGTATGTTCTACAAAAAGAGAAAAAATTGGATGCCAGTGTGTAGCAATTGTTTGCTAGTGGTTACTGTTCTTAGTCTTCCCTCTTGAATAGTTGGATTCTTGGGAGACGTCTTGATAAATAAGTGTTGCAGCGTCTGCCGGCTTGCCTATTGTTTCTTTCCAAAGGACGATGGAGAAGAAATTTCTTCACTCTTCTCTCCTCAGGTGAGCTTGACAAAGCAACCAACAGCTTCAGTGACAACAATATTGTTGGTAGAGGTGGATTCGGGACAGTCTACAAAGGTATATTATCAGATCAAATGGTCGTAGCAGTCAAAAGGTCGCAGCGAGTTGATCAGAGCCAGGTGGAACAATTCGTGAATGAGCTAGTCATTCTTTCACAAGTAACCCACACTAATGTGGTTCAGCTACTAGGATGTTGTCTCGAGGCAGAAATTCCCTTATTGGTTTATGAATTTATCACCAACGGGGCCCTTTTTCATCATCTTCACAATACATCAGTCCCGATGTCATGGGAAGATCGCCTAAGGATTGCAGTTGAAACTGCATCAGCGCTTGCATACTTGCACTTAGCTGTGAAGCCGCCAATTGTCCACAGAGATGTCAAGTCATCGAACATACTTCTTGACAAGAGGTTCACCGCAAAGGTCTCCGATTTTGGCGCCTCGAGGCCAATACCCCACAATCAGACCCATGTGACGACCTTGGTGCAGGGAACACTAGGGTACATGGACCCTGAATACTTCCAGACAAGCCAGCTGACTGAGAAAAGTGACGTTTACAGCTTCGGGGTGGTGCTCATCGAGCTATTGACAAGGGAGAAACCAATATCCGATGGTCAGATGGACGAGGTGAGAAGCCTAGCAATGCATTTCAGCACGTTGTTCCATCACAACCGGCTTCTGGAAATCGTAGATTCTCAGGTGGCCGAGGAAGCTGGAATGAGGCATGTTAGAACGGTCGCGCAGCTGGCGTTAAGATGCTTAAGGTTGAAAGGTGAAGAGAGGCCAAGGATGATAGAGGTTGCAGTTGAACTTGAAGCGCTGAGAAGGCTGATGAAACAGCACTCGGTCCTGAAGGGTGAAGAAGAGCCTCTGGTTCGGGAGTCGAGGTGCCACGAGGAGATGAATCTCCGCGCGCAATCAACCCATGATGGCATTGCCAAGGATGAAAGCATGGAAATCATTTTGCTCCCGTCCGGTGACCTCTCATGTTAGGTCTTTCATATTAATAATCTGTTCCATCTGTGGTTAGCTGCCAGTCAGATAGTTAGAAATCCATAATAGGGTTATATCAGGAACAGTAGGTGAGGTTGTCCTCGCATGTCTCCGTTCAGTCATATCTTTTCAAACTATTCATAAGTTAAGGAACTTTACTGACTCGGCTAAAGTAATACGCTTGAATTGTACCAAAACATCATATACAAAATCGGAATATTGACCATGTTATGTTCATTATAAGATATTTCACTCGCTCAAATATCACGTGTAGTTTATAATACTCATATGTATCATGTACTTCAGCTTAAAGTAAAATGGGTTCGGAAGGCGACCATGCATGAGAGCATCTGTCTACCTGATATGCTTGCATGACAATGACACTGCAACTGTTTTGGTTACCTTGTCGGGCATCTCAGGTAGTATTGTTAGCAGCCAGAAGGGATGATTCTGTCATGGGATGGATGGAGACATGCGCCATGCTTTTGTTTTTGCTGGTAATGCGTATCTCATTTATGAAATATATAAAATATAGATCAAGTTACAATGCACCTAAATACCGATCTTATAGAACTAAAAAGACAGATCTTATAGAACTAAAAAGACAGGAGAAACCTATGTGAAACACCAACGTCTATCCCTCTCCTTCGGCACTACCGTAGCAGCCACCAAAGAGAATAGAGATACATCACCTCTTCACCCAAATTTGACGCGGCTCCATCGCTGATCAGAAGATTTTCGGACCTCCAAAGTAGTTTGCCATAGGACAAACCATTGTCGTTGAAAGAATCAGAGCGGGGTAGCACGACCCAGGACATAGCCATCGAACTTCAGAACTGACATCCCCGCACGACGACGTCGGAGTAGGGAACCTTTTACGCGTACTCCTGGACAAATCTTGTCTACTCCACCATGGCACCGAAGACAACGCCGCAGTATCGGGGACAAAGCATAAGGAACGACCCATCTGATAGAATCGCCGCCGCCGCCTCGCCGACACCATCCATGAACCGTAAAGCCACTGATCTGAAGGATCGATAAGCACATGATACCACCAACTCCGAGACACCACCATGAAGGACAACGCTGGTGTGGGATTGGAGTTGAGTCAGATTTATTTGACTGGGCGCCGCTCCCACCACCCCAACGACGCACCACGCCAAAATTATCCTAACCCTAATTTCCATGCCGGAACGGAGCAAACGGGGTCCCCCCTCCCTCCCGTCGCCGGAGCAGCAAGCGGAGAGAGAGATGGGACCAGCCCCTTCGCTGGTGGAGATCGATGGAGGAAGATGGAGTCGCCCCTACGCCTGGCAGCTAGGTTAGGGAGAAAACAATACAAATCTAGCTGAGGGAGCATGGAGCCATGCATGAACTTCAAATAAACTGACAATCCCTTAGAATCCATGGACAGACGTCAAAGAAAAACCCATCCTGACAACTGTTTGGTCTCTAGATAGGAATTACTAGGCGTGACTAACGGGTGACAAGATGCAGCGTCGACACACTGCAAGGAAAGGCCTGCTAGTTGAGTCTCCGTGCTGTGCGGGTCTGCCGAACCCGCGAACCGTCGACGCATGAGTTTGGAATCAATGCCAATTTTCCATGGACGAATGCGCGTCCTGTTGGCACTATCGTGACAGGCGGCGACGCCCGGGAAAAGATGGCACCCGCACCGGTGTGGTTGGCTAGCTCGTCGCTTTGGACGTTGCCTCGGAGGAAGGAAAAAGTCTAAAACAAACCTTGAAGCCCTGAACTTTGAATCCCCGAAATTGGCACTCTAAACTATCAAATCCCGGTCTATTTTCAACCCTAGATCTGTTTAAAGTGTGAAAAAAATGTACTAAATTGAATATTTTTTGCTGTCACTGACAAAGAAGACCCACATGTCATATCTATCTTCCACCTCCCATTCCTCTCCCCATTCTCTCTCTAATCGCCTTGCCGTCTCCCGTCTGGGGCGAGTCGTCCCCGCAAGCTCCCGTGCACTGCACGGAGGTAGAAGACGAGGGAAATATCGTATTGATTAAATCCCTGACCGGTGGGTCCGTATTTTCAATGACAGCAACATGTAATCCCGGTCAGATTCGCTGCTTTCCCGGTGCGCCAAACAGATCTAGGGTTGAAAATAGACCTGGATTTGATAGTTCAGAGTGTCAATTTCAGGGATTCAAAGTTCGGGGTTTGATTTAACTTTCAGCTATAAGTTTAAGGTTTGTTTTGGACTTTTTCCTCGGAGGAAAGATGCAACAAAAGCCGTTTCAGGTCGCTCCTTTCGTACCGGGCTAGCTCGCTTGACGCCTAGATTGCCTTTTCCCCTTTATTTCTCCCTCATGTAACCAAGAATGTCTTCTCGCTAAATTAAAAAAAAAAGAATGTCTACTCGCTTCCGGTTGTCGAAGAAAAGAAAACATTTTCGCTCACCGGGTTGCCGAATTTTAAGGCTCACGAGCCTCACCTCCATTATGGGCCCTAACTCAAACTCAGCGTCTCACCTCTGTTATGCTCCCCACTTTCAATCTGGTTGTGACATTTGGCGAACATGCATGCAACTGTTGGTACTGCGAAGGAGAAGGCAACACTTGTCAGCACGAGATGGTCCGCTGGGTTTCTTCGCAAAGGAACCTTTTTCTAGTGATTTCGAAATGATCTGCTTAATAGTCGTGACAACTTGGGCCTTTTTCTCTTCCCAGTCCACGTCGGCCCGGAGCCTCAGTCTCGATGCCCCTCAGAGCATCTCTAGCAGAACCCGCAAAAGGGACAAACCCGCATAATAACCGCCCGATGCGGATTGAAAACCGCAAAAAGGCGGAGAACAGAATCCGCAAATTTGCCCAACCCGCAAACGATTTTGCAGGGCCCCATGAATCCGCGCCTCCGAACCGAGAAAGCTAGGTTTCCTCCCCCGACCCGCAGCCGGAACCTCATCCTCTAGTGTCGTTGGCGCGAGGGAACCTTCAGCGCGCCTGTCCCCGCCGCCCACTCCGGCCACCACGCGCCCTGCCCCGGACCGGCCATGAGCACCGCCGACCCGTCCCTGGTGACCGTCCGCGTTGGGGACGCGCCATCGTCAGATCCAGCGGGCCGCGGAGAGCTCGGAGCCGCCGCCGCCGCCGACACCGCTGCTGCTCCATTGGCGGCGCCGAAGTGGAGAAGATTGGGCACCGCAGGCGCGGCCCAAGTTCTGCTTGCCGCGGCTGCCGTGGGCACTCCCGCAGCCGCGAAGCCGAAGAGGCAGGCGGGGAGGAAAATCAGGGCCAGCGCCGCCGCCGCTGCCGCTGCTGCATCCACCGCGCCCGTCCCCGGCGCCGGGACCGAAAGGTATGAACTTTCGAACTCAAAATTGAGCTCTGTTCACCGCGCCCGTCCCCGGCGAGCTGAATTCGTTCATCTTGCAGCACGCAAGCGTTCATGGACATGCTTGGGTCGGTAGACATCGACTCGACTCCACTCGGCAACTACAGCTACAACGAGTTCGACGGTGTTCGACGGTGGCGTCGATGGTGGCACGGGAGAAGACGACAACGAGGTCGAGGAGGTGGACGGGGCCGGCCTGAGTCGGAGAGGTTTGAACTACACCATTTTGGAGGACCAATGCTTGATCCGTGCTTGGGAGAGTATCTCTCTCGATGCAACGGCCGGCGTTGATCAAACCAAAGACCGGTATTGGCAAAGGGTGGAGGACAAATTCTTTCAACTCATGCCACGCAATGGCCGAACGGTGCCCCGGACCTATCGATCACTACAAGGCCGTTGGGAAACTATCAAGACTTCATGTGGTCGATGGAGTGGATGCTTGCAACAAGTGATCAATGCGCCTCCGAGTGGTACCGTGGAGGGTGATTGGGTGAGTTTATTCACCATTGTTCATGTAGTGTTCTCACTACTTGTTCACCATTTGTTCATCATTGTAGGACCGCATTGCGAGAGAAAGGTACTTGGATATGCCCGCATCCAAGAAGAAGCCATTTGTCCTTGATCATTGTTGGAAACTTCTCCAACATAGTGAGAAGTGGAAGTTGAGGGATCAAGAGCCAAAAAAGAGAGAAATTCATGTTGAGGATGACTCCGATGATGAACAAGGTGGGAGGAACATGAACAAGCCCGAAGGCAACAAGAAAGCCAAGTAAAGAGTGGCAAAGCAACTTGAGGCAACAAGCTTGAGAGAGAAGCTCGATGAAATGGTGAAATCTAATGAGACCATGGTGGCCAAGACATTGGAGGCAAAGCACCAATTGGCCGAGAGGAAAGCTCAAGAGAAGAAAGAAAAGTGGGAGGTGCTTCGTGAAGAAGGGAAGCGGAAGATCGAGATTGAGGCCAAAAGAGCCTCGGCGGAGGAGAACAAGTCCGTGGCCAAGCTCTTGGCCGAAGAGAACAAGATCATGATGATGAACCGAAGTGACATGGACGAAGTCACCTTGGAGTGGCATGACATCGCAAGGAAGGAGATATTGCATCGAAGGAAACAAGCGATGCTAAACGCTAGCGGTGGTGGTGGAGGTCTCGGCGGTGGTGGAGGTGTTGGTGGTGGAGCTGCCGGCAATGGTGGAGGTGGTGATGCTAGCACGGTGTAGGGCCTTTCGACGATGCGGATGGTGTTTTGGAGGCATTTTTTGGTCACACGGATGGAAAACTAGTTAATGGCCGTCTTTAGATTCAAGAAACTACTTAATTTGCTATATTAATGTCGAATTTGTAAGCAATTTGACATTTTATGATATTCATGCCTATCTTGCTGTTTTGCATATGCAGTTTCAGAACGCCGCGCGGCGGAGCAGAACCCGCAAAGCAGATCCACAAAACAGCCGTGCGGCGTTCTGAGCAAAAAAACCGCGAGTTGCGCGAACTGCAAAACTGTTTTGCGGGTTCTGCTAATGCTCTCAGCCCCCTCTTCACGTTCGCTTCTCCCATCTCCTCCTCCCTCCTATCCTCAAAAAAAAAAAAAAAAAAAAACTCCTCCCCCTCCTCTTTCGCAATGTGTGGCACGGCAGCCACACATCATCATTTGCATCAGCCAGCCGCGGCGCGGGCGGCCTCCCCCCGGCAGCCGCAATGCCGCCTGCCCCCACCAGCCCGCCCGCGCGCCACCCCTCCTCGAGATATGGGCTTCGTCGGAGGCGACGCCGAAGCGGCTAGCCTCGACCAGGATCGTGAAGCGCGGGAGGTCGGCTCTCCACGCCGTCGCAGGCCGCGGGAGGCCCGGGGAAGCAAAATGTAGCCCCGAGTAAGGATGTGAGGGGATGGACAGCGATGAGCCTGGAGGCGGGGAGGGCAGCCAGGGTCGGAGCCGCGCCGGAGTCGCCGTTCCTGGTGGCCTGGTGCCATGGCGGGGAGGTAAGGTGCTAAAACCCTAGGATTTCGATCTCTTTATTTGTGTTATTATTGCTGAATTGCGCCGGGGACAGTGGACGCTGAAACAGTTGTAGTGGTAGCCGTACTTGGTCTAAATCCGATTGTGAAATCAGATTAGTCCGTCAAATCTATTTCAATAAACGCCATCATGGTCCTCTTAGAATCGAATGAAGAGACCAGGGTGAGTCGCTTGTATCAAAGATATCTTCTATTTCAAAGACCGGCCATGATGTTTAACATTTGGTGGATCCGGCTACTTACTTGGGGAAAGGAAATGTACTAATCGTGGACTTCATACTTCCATATGAGATTAAGGTGGACAGGACCCATCTTGAATGGGTGTAAGCATTGTGTGGCCTTGCACCCATTTCAAACTGCCCCTAAAGTGGTAAAATTATATCCATGAAGACATGGACAATGGTCTTATGTGTGGAAAATCAACATATCTGTTGACGCCGAAAATTAGAAAAACTACTCCATGCCGCGATTTTGATCAAGCAACAACAAGTTCATACAAAGCAAGATCATACAACTTCTAGAAAATCATACAAACATAAAATACATATGGCCAAAAAATACATACGAAAATTATAACTACTTCGCGTTGTCGCACTACTTGCTGGACCAGCGTGGGAGGTCGCGCAGGACCAGACGCTGACGGCGCTCCTGCATCCACTTCCAGCGGAGCGTTGCGTGCTCATCATCTCGAGGATGCACGCGAACTGGTTATTTTTGTACCATTTGATACACCGGGCGGTATCTCGGTGTTGGACACCGCCTCTCGGTGTGAACGGCGGAAAGGATCGACTTCTGCCGGATGCGCTTCACGAGCTCGGCCTCGTCGGTGATTGTGGCGAGCACGTCCACGTCGTCGTCTGTGAGCTCGGCCTCTTCGGAGTACTCCTCCTTCTCGTCGTCATCGGAGGAGAACCAAGGCCGGTAGCTCAGTATTCGGCGACAGAGGAGGAGGAGGCGCACCACCGTGCCTGTGCTCCATTGGCGTCGGAGTCGCGAATAATTGCTCGCCGGAGTGGGTAACCCTAGCGGCGAAGGAAAACTAATCGCGGCGGAGGGAATGGGGGAGGGGGCCCTAAATGCCCCCGGTATACCCCGGATAAATATTTCTGGGCCGGGCCGATATGCGGTGCCTGTTCGGGGCGTAAAAACGGCCCAAACCGCATATCGGCCGGAATTTTCCGGGCCGGTGGGGCTCATCCGGGATCTGCTAGAGATGCTCTCATTCTCCTGGTTTTACATACATGTCAAGGCTGCACAGGCAAGAGAGATTTTTTAATGCTTGATTTATATCCAATTTAAGAACAAATGTCATATCATATTCAGATGGTGTGAATCTCGAAACTATAATTGGATCTCAACTCACAGATGGGATATCAAGGATTTCTCGAGGTTGATGACCTAAATAAGTTAATAGTGATTCCTCTGAGCTATTTTACATAATTTCTCCATAATCAATTAATCATATTGCACATTATCTTTGAGATTACATAAAATATTCTGAGAAGAGTCATCTTGGCATGTGAAAAGAAGCTTTCATTTCGGTCTCTATGCTCAGCCGTGTACTTCCTTCTGAGAAGTGCAAGGAAATCGAGCTTGCCTCACGTAAAAGGTGCTCTTGTTCATTATTTTCTTGTACCTATTTTTGTTCACTTTTTTGAAAATCGTTCAAAAATAATTTCCGTTTACACACTTTTTCTGTTCGCCTTTTAAAATCGTTCAAAAATAGTTTCCGTTCAAATACCTATTTGTTCACTTTTTTGAAAATCGTTCAAAAACAAATTCCTTTCACAGATTTTTCTGTTCGCCTTTTAAAATCGTTCAAAAATAATTTCTGTTCAAATACCTATTTTTGTTCACTTTTTGAAAATCGTTCAAAAATAATTTCCGTTCACAAACATTTTCTGTTCGTCTTTTAAAATCGTTCAAAAATAATTTCCATTCAAATACCTATTTTTTCACTTTTTTAAAAATCGTTCAAAAATAATTTCCGTTCAAATACTTATTTTTGTTAACTTTTTTGAAAATTGTTCAAAAATAATTTTCGTTCACAGACTTTTTATGTTCGCCTTTTAAAATCGTTTGAAATAGTTTCCATTCAAATACCTTTTTTGTTCACTTTTCCAAAGTCGTTCAAAAAAACTTCATTCAAAGAGTATTTATTGGTTCAGTTTTAAAAAAAATTCAAATATATTTTCTGTTCATAGACTTTTTTTCAGTTTTTAAAATCGTTCAACGAAGTTTCGTTCAAACGAAAAATTTATACTCCGTAAAAGATACAGCTGTGAAACTGGAAATCGGGAACTATAAAACAGTGCATAACGATATTCTAACACCAACTGTTGAGCAGCTCAGTTGGTTCGCACTGTGCCTGCGTTGGTTGAGGTCCCGAGTTCGAATCCTTGCAATGGAACCTGGGCCAAGCCCACGCTTCCCTTACGGCGACGCGAGGCGATATATAGGATCCGCCCGGAGCATCTCTGCCTCCCCTCCTACCGCCGCTCCCAAAAAAGAAAAAAACAACCTCATCTTCCTCCTCCTCCTCCTGTCGCGATGTCACGGCAGCCCAGCCACATCGTCGCGTGCCCCAGCCACCCGCGGATTACGATCTATTTCAAATCAACATACTGTCTTTGGAAACCATGGACAAGCTGCACAGTGACAACGTAATCCTGAGGGACTAATTAGGTGCGTGTGACTAGTTTTTCCTGCTCCTCATTCCTCTGGTTTTGCACATGTCGATGTCGGCCAGGCGAGAGAGGTTTTTTAATGCTCGGTTTAGATCAAAGTGAAGGAAACAATTGCTATACCATTCAAATGTGTAAATCTCGAAAGTAGAATTGGATCTGACCCACTGTTTAGATATCAAGGATTTCTCCTGATGATCGTTGACCTGAATAAGTGAGCAGTGATTAATCCGAGCTATTTTACATCATTTCTCCATAACTACATTGCATATTGTCTTTGACATTACAAGAAATATTATGAGAAGCTTCATCTTGGCATGTGAGAAGAGGCTCTCATTTGAGCCTCCATGCTCTGTTGTGTACTTCCTTCGGAGCAGTGGAGGCTAGAAATCGAGCTTGTCTCGTGTAGAAGGTTTCCTTGTACATGTTCACCTGTTCTTCTCATAGTTTGCTCCTTGGTGAATGATCTTCTTAGCGCATCTAAAACTGATGCCACTTCCTTCATAAAGGGTCGCTCTTGTCCAATCATATTTAAACATCTCACAGAGAGCTGCGCAACTGCATAAAGTTGCTCTTCACCTGCTTCTGCCAAAATGTGTGGCTCTATCTCCTTAAGTAGGCGCTCTTCATTAAATAGAATCACTATATGCATGGCTCGTCGCGCTAGTTGCTCAATCCGTTGCTTGTTTGGTTCGAGGTTGAGCTCACCCGCCGCCCTACGTCAGTAGTCTTCCTAACTTCTATTCCCTTTTTTTGCTCTAAGGTAAGGTCCTTCAAGAACAGCATTGCGGTCGCAACGGGGCTCTGGGTGAATATTGTCCGCCCGTATGAGCCAATCTTTCCGGATTCGCTCCGCCTTACAGCCTTGCTTCCCATTGTCATTGCCATTGTAGCACGTGTGTGGCCCAGCCCATAAGGGCCATGCGGACTTGACGTCATCCCCACCTTCCTCCAGTATCTCACTGGCAGTCCCTCGTGAGTGCGGCACGCACCTTTTTCTTTGTTTCGGAGCGGGGCGCGTACTATTACCACTACGTACCACACCACCGGGCCAGCCCCTCTGGCCTGCCTACAGAAATAGGCTTCTGCCTTGTCAATAGCTCTGCAAGAACTACTCCAAAACTGTAGACATCACTCTTCTCTGTGAGCAGGCCGCTTTGGAAATATTCAGGATCGAGATATCCTATAGTCCCTTGAATTAGGGTGGTTACATGAGTTTGATCAAATGGAACTGATCTTGATGCACCAAAGTCTGATATTTTAGCCACAAAGTTCTCGTCCAACAGTATGTTGCTTGATTTGATGTCTCTGTGAATGATTGGTATAGAAGATGTAGAGTGCAGATAGGCAAGTGCTTCTGCTATTTCTGCAGCTATCCTTAAGGCATCTTCCCATGTTAAGGAGCCAGGCGCACTTGTGTTGTGAATGTGCTGGAAGAGTGTTCCATTCGGTATGAACTCATACACCAACAATGGAACTTGTGTCTCTAGACAACATCCCAAAAGCTTGACAACATTCGGGTGATTGGTCTGTGATAAGATTGTAATCTCATTGACAAACTGCTCCACCTGGCTCTCATCGAACACCCTAGACTTCTTTACGGCAACCAGAGTCTCATCTGCAAGAACACCCTTATACACTGTCCCATATGCACCTCGGCCAAGGATTCGAGTCTCACTATAATTGTTAGTAGCAGTCTTGAGCTCTTCCGCACTGAATATCTTTGCTGACGAGTCTTTATCTTGAGATGTGATTGCCGAAAATCTCTGCTGCAACAGCAAGCCTCCATTCTTACGGAATAACTCAGCTCTGTTTCTTCTCACCTTTCTTCTCTTCATGCCCCAGTAGTAGCACAGAGATGTGGTAGTTATTGTAACCACAAGTGCAAAACCAACAACTGCAAATACTGGATGAAAACATGTACTATCTTGTGTAAGTTTTCGTTCTTCATGTAAAACATGTGGAAGTAATATTGTAAGCAATGCTGACAGGTGCCGAGTTACTCTTGACTATTGACTACGCCCATGCAGATGCAATATTGACGTAATCTTTTGGACAAGCATAAGTTATCACTTCTCTTTAACATTAGCGAAAATGCGTTTTGTTTTCGAGAAAACGCAAAAGGCTTTTGTGTTTCATTTCTTTGAAAAGAGGAGAAGTTGTACATCAGTTCATGCCTTGTAGAAGGCGTACATGAAAATCAAAAAAATACATTTTAATCCAGGTAGTGTTCTCTTGTAGTCGTAAATCATGAACGCTCTATATGTATACTTTTTAATTTTTTTATACCTGGTACTCACTGCTCATCCGTATAAGCCATCTTAAGATCTATACATAGGGACACAGATTTTTGGAGCTCATTGACCCTACTCTACACACTTTATTAGAACAAATGTGTTCGCAAGCTTTTCATAGAAAAAATATGTAGATGTGTGAATACTCTATGCACATTTCAATTTGGTGAAAAGAAAAGTTATTTTGTGGTCTGAACTAAAATGGGAAATGCGAGGGGCTGAAAACACAATTTTGCCATGCACCAAACTTTTCTTTTTAGAACTCTGAATTGCACAAAAATTGCATGAAGCATTGTAGGTGCACAGTGTTCGCACATATCTGCTTGTGTGAGTTTTCTCTCCAATAGAATAAGAATTAAAAGCAAGAGATAATAATCAAATTTTGTATGCTAGGTGTGTGGAGTAAGTTACCCAAAACAGTATCTATAGGAAAGTACTTTTGGCAGCCATTTCCCCTTTTCCGGCCATCGCCACTCATGCCTGGAGGACAACCGCACTGCCCATCACTGCAATAATTCGAGTACTTGCAGGGGTTCTTTTCAGGATGAGTGCACACGTCCAAACCTAATAGATACCCATGGATTGTCAGTGGCACTATTTAGTCCTCTTGTGGAACTGGTTAGAAATTCTATTTTTATCATACCTTGCGGTTGTTGCATAGGGGAACCTGCATTTGAAGAGAATGGTCATTATTAGATCTTCTGACTGTACTAACTGTAACATGGAAGTGTACATCGGTACATCAGCGCTTGTCGCTTGAGAACCTGAAGTACTTCTACCATATGATAGACATATATGGTATAAGTCTATAGATTGTAGACCAAGATGAAAGTACGTGCTTAAGAAAATGAGAAAGATAGAAGTAATTTGATATGGTGGCTGCATGAAGGGGCTAGATGAGACTCTATCTGTTTTCTTCTAGATGTCTGTTTAGGACGCATACAATCGACCTTTAAAAATTTGCAACTAAGATACAGGTAAGTATTTGGACGTTCATGTGCAAATGTGATAAGTACATCTGTCAGAAATCCTTTTAATTTCCTAACTCTTACAAAAGATAAAGGTCAAAGGTAATACATTGGAGACCGCATCCATGTCCAAAACATGTAAAAGGAAATAGTGATAGTGCAGAACAGTAGCTGAGTTGTAGCTTTTGATACTGTGTGAATTGTTAAGTACATTCAAGCCATATACATTTTGGGTGACTTTTCTAAATACAAAATTTGGCATTACTATGTTTAGCAGTTAAATTTTCCTAGACTTACCAAATGGAATGCCCAACTCTTTGCAGCCTGTCCCTGTCTTGTAGCCGTCGCCGATCTTGTTATGGGGACATGAGCAAGTAAAACTTCCTTTGGTGTTGTTGCAGCTTTCCGGAAAGCTGCAGCCATTACTGTGTTGATCTTGGCATTCGTTGATATCTAAACCAGCATTGCAACACTTCATATCAGAAATCAGATAGGCATATTTCTATTCATAAAAACAGGTACAATTTTATCCATTCCTTAGAAAGACAATCAAATTGAAGTAGTGAGCTATTCACCAAATTCATTATTTCGACAAACCAGGCTGATATTAGCAAATTGACATGTCTCTTACTTGACCTTCATTCCAAAAAAAATCAGACATCTGAAAGTTACATAGCCTCCATGCCCCCTTTTGGGAACTTGATGGAAGAAAGCAAATAAGAAAGAATACTAGCAACAGAAGATTTCAGAAGGCGTCTCCCCCTCTAAATGTGTAGAAACACGCAAGTTTCATGGCATATGAGATTTCCACATGCATCCACAAGCAGGCTCAATGATTCATTTCTTAGTCATCGTAATTTTGCTCTGGTTACAAACATAGATATCATTTGTGTGCTAATGTTAATGTTTTAGTGTTAATGTTAATGTTTTGCTCTGGTTACAAACATGGTGTCAAGTTTAGCTTTACTGGATTCAAAGACACTTTTGCAGTTCAACTTTCTTGCTTAGATTTCAGTCTCTTCATCAGCTTGTGCCGACAAAGATAAACATGGAACCAAGTGCAGTTTTCTAAAAAAAAACTTATTTGTTATTTGTTGATCTAGTTAGGCTAAATTACAAGATCTTACGTGAAGATTGACTTCTTTTGGACAATAGTGAAGACTGACTATTGTGTCCTGTCATATGAAATTGCAGATTTCTTTTCAATATTATAGGTCAGGGATATCTCTATGGTGGCTGAAGACATGTTTACCTGCACATCCGTCCGCAGAGTAAGGATTCCCGTCGTACCCGGCATTGCACTTGCAGAGATAGCCCACTCCACGGGGTGCGTCGATGCATCCACTCATACTGTTGCAGTACAGCGGCGCAAGATTGTTGCTTGAGGCCTGGTCGCAGTTGCCGCTCCCAATTGCCCAATCCAAGATCATCCTGCGGTCAACAGCTGGCAACAACAGGTCTTTCAGCGGCCTCTGCCCACTGCCTGTGCCACCCATGAAATCTGGGTCGTCTTGGTCAAGGAAGAAGACAGCACTGCAAGTGCCTTTCTCATCGCCAGTGACTTCACCTTCTGTCTTGTCGAACGTCAAGGTGAAATCTTTGGCGGTGTCCATCGGCATGTGGGCCTCGCAGCAGGCTATACTGTCAAGGCAATTAGCGATGTTGGAGCTTCCGCTGCAGTAGGAGGAGCAGGTTACCGGTTGCCGGGTGTTGATACCGGTTACCGAGTCACTGAAGTTAGCAACTAGCTTGTAGTTGCATCCAGTGAGCACCAGCTTATTGTGCTTGGAGAAGGAGAAGGGTGTCCCTTCCAAGCTGATATTGCCGATTCCGCTGGCCTGTGTCGGCTTACCGTTGCGGTCATAGCACACTTGGCGAATCGGTCCGGCCAAGATGACAACGAAGCTTCCGGGCACCGACACATCGTCGATTTTGTAGCTATGGTCACCGATCTGCAGCATGGATTCATTGCTTCCACCGCATGTTACCTCAAAGCCAGGTACGTATGCGGATGTGTCCCTTACGCCAAATGGATACGGGACATCGTTGCACGTCATGTTCCGCTTCTGCGGCGAAGGCAGTGGCGGCAGCGGCAGTCCCCTGAGAGCGCTCCATGGGGCATCACCGAGAATAGGAAGAGCACGAGCGGGCGGAGCTGCCATCTAGCTACGGCAGCCACACCTGGTTTGCTCCCTCTTCCGCACGGCATAGCGCCTCTACAGCTTCTGGTTGTGCACAGGTGTGGGAGGGACCTTGGCGAGCTTGCTTATCCTTTGTTCAAGGGTCGACTTTTGTTTGTAGTTTTCCTGCTATTCCCGACCTCATGTAGTTTTCCTGCTATCCCTGACCTCACCTTCTCTAGGAGATTTTGTACAAAAACCCCTCGAATTTATGTGTCTTTGATCTGATGAAATGTGAATTAAGCATGCATGTAATTTTCCTGCTATTCCACGTTGCTATGAGATCAGTGCAAAAAACCCCTAGACTTTATGTGCTTTCGTCCTGATGAATGTGAATTAAGCATGCATATAGTTTGATGGCTCATCTCTCACGCTTCCCTACTTTTGAATAATTTCGATCTGCGAGTGCTGTTTTGCATTTTCTACTCTCTCTACAGAAGAGATGTCTCTTTACAATCATTTTCAGTTGGAATATTATCACAGCCGCGGCACGGGGTAAGACGACCTGGCTCGTGTAAGTCGACGCATAATGTCGAAATCAACGTCAATTTTCATAGGCTTGGGAAAAGATGGCACCCACAACCGGATGAGGTCCACCACGGCTGGCTGGATGCTCTCTCATAATCAGTGGCTGGCCGGACCCTGTAGAAAATGGCTTGACCTTGGACGACGCATATACGTGAACACGCCGCTCCGGCACATCGCACCCGCACACACGCTCAGGTTATTAGTGCATCTCTTTGACAAACACAACACCTAGGACATTCTAGTGAAGGCTGGATTCCCAGGAAGTAGAAGTAATGGGCGCCGGGGATGAACTGACGGATCTTGCAAAGGTTGTACGGGATCGCATGCGATATGAGGATCCTTGTGCTCGAAGGCGTACGCACACAACTCTGCTTTTAAGATAGTTCTGATCTTAAGGGACTAGAACTTCAGAAAACTAATTCCACACAGGGCTGAAACAGGCCCGCGCCCGCGTCGCTCCAGGGGCGGCTCGGGCAAAATCCTAGAGCCGCCGCCCCTGAGCGCGCCTCTCCTCCCGCCCGCCCGCTGCCGGAGGAGGCCGCTGGGCATATAGTTTGAATGAGATGAATCATGAATGTGAATGAAGCATGCATATAGTTTGAGACTTTGAGAGCTCATCTCTCACGTTCCCTACTTTTCATAATCTTGATCTGCGTGTGCTGTTGTGCATTGTTGTACTATCTAAAAAGAAGTCTACTGTCTGTTACGAACCCACTTCACTAGTCACTCAACAACACCAGATTACAAGGATTCAAGTTATTGATTTGGAGGATACAAGTAGCAGCAGGAGATTGGGGAATAGAGAAGAGAGTCTAGGGCAGAGAGGAGAGGAGTTCGGGGAGGAAGAAGCCGTCGTTCTGTTCGTGATCCAACTGGATGGTCTCTTCGCTGAATCCTGATGAGTATGTATAGCGAGGCTAGCTCTTGGCGGGTCGGCCTGAACCCGTCGTCCCTAGCCCATGACAATGGCCCAGCTTGTGGTACATAGGCCAGGGTCATGACATTCCTCCCTTCTTGAAACTCGGCTTGTCCCCAAGCCGATGTCTTCGAGGGTAACTAAACACTGTTGTGCCGGGATCCCATGGAGCGTGCACTTCCTTGATGTTGTTGGCATCGCAGAGGTGATCTTCATGGTAGTAGATCAGATCGTTACAGATTGTGTCGGAGGAGTACACGTGGTCGGAGCAGTAGTCGGAGCCGATGGCCATCTTGTTGACGAAGGTGATGTAGTAGTTGTGGCCGACAAGACTAAGTTGGAGATGACGGCTTGGTTTGTGCCATTCCTCCCTTCTTGAGAAGGTGCTTGCCCATAACCAGAAGAGAGTTTCAAGTCATCCCCAGCCCATGCTACCAACCAGATTCTAGATGCATATGCAAGCAACAACGATAACCACCAGAATTGATCAGGACAATATAAAGCAGTGGGTTTTGCAGTATTCCTCAACTCACAGTTGCACAGAGCAAGCAGGCAACCTCCAGGATCACACAGAGTCCTCCAGTGTGCATTAGCTTTGTCAACCAAGTCCATAGGCACCACGAAAATTACTGTCGTCGCAACTGGAAGGCCCGCCTTACTTATCGGATAATGTCCACTAATACTGGATATATCTGAACCATACATGTTGATGGCAAAACACTCGACCAAGAGATAGCTGGCCAGACATGGAAACAGTTCATTACTGCCCATAGACCCCTCCATGTTGATGTCAGTGCACACTGTAAGTACACATGTCAAGCAGATTTCAAACGGAATTTTCTTCCTGGGAGGTAATACATGTATACTGCATGTGTATCTGGCAAGTCCTTTTTCCTGATAGAATCTAGAAAAGGAAGCGACACCACCAAGATCCCTCTTGATAGCACACTGAAATGCATCAGAAGTATTAAGCTCAGCGACTGGAAAAGATAGCCGCTCCACCCTGAAACTGCTTCCCTCCTTCGGCTGAAACATCAGAAAACTGGTTGCAGCAAGGATGATTTTTGAATTCAGTGTAGTCACTTTGCTATGTGGCTGCAATCCTCCTTCATCAACAACTTTGTAGACTTTGGTCAGAATAAAAACCCATGAGGGCTTGGCAGCAGGAACAAACAAAAACTCTTCCCAGGTTGTGTAATAAGTTGATGCATATTGGCAGCTTTCGACTGCAACAACCTATGATGTACCTGTCCATCTTCCGAATAAAACAACAGCTGCTCTTGCTCATATGCCCATAGTAGGCAGCAGATCGCACTACCCCCTTGATAACCTGTGGAAATCCATTTGCAGAGAGGATCTCCAGCGGGCTGTGCCAACAATTTAATTCTACCATGTACTTGTTGCCAGGAGAACGTGCAAACGATTTGAGTCTTGCATATGTACCAAGTGAAGACTGAACCATGTGTGACAGTGAGGATACTCCTTCCAGATTGCACTTGGTCAGCGGTAATTGCCTTGGCCTGAATATGTCTCTTTACACACTTCAAGCTGTTGCCATCCTCTAGGAAATTTTCCATAATAAGAACATGTACAAAACAACTCGACAACAATTTCAGTGCTGAGCATGTACCAAAGATTTGTATAGGAATTCCAGGGACACAACTCCAAGAGCCAACAGAAGTATCCAGAAACACACTGACTTGCTGCACCTCTTTAACATTTGAGCACCATTGCTTAACACTTGAAATCTCATCATCACAGTACCGCGTCCTACTAGTACTGTACTGGTCCTTGGCAATGCTACAAGTAGGAGAGGTCCAGAAGTTGCCTACTAACCGTGGCATATGTGGATCTGGAGCCGGAAAAATAGTTTCTATGTGGCCAGTGAGATTACATTGCTTGAACCTCTACCAGATATGATGTCTTACACGAGTGCCCCTGCTAACCAATGTGACTGATGGCCATGGTGGCTTCAACTGCAGGCGCTGGGACCATGCTTCCCCTTCAAATTTTATTTGCGGTGGCCTTTCCTCAAACAGCTTGTGTGTATCAACCTTCAAGCAGGTGGCCTGAATCGCTGAAGCGCTGCTGATGGCTTCGCGGCCTAGAGCTCCATCGCCTGCTGCAGTTGCAACAAACACAGAGATGAAGTCGAGGGTGGCCGAGGGCGCCGTTGCTGAGTCGAAAGCAGGCCTCGACTCGATGGCGCCGCAGCTCGGGCTTTCCGTCGAACACCTGGTCGGCAGCGGAGCTCCAAGGCTGGTGGTGTCCATGGCGAGGACAAGCCTGGCGTCGGGGACGACCGGGGACGCGCCTGATGTTGCGGACGAGCCTGGACCGGAGCTTGGGCTGCCAACACCGAGTGCCGGTGCAGCCGCGGTGATGTCGGACCTGATGGTGTTGACAGCGAGCTTGATCGCCTGCATCTCCTGTGCCATCCGCTTCTCGGATCCCTCGATCATGCTCATGAGTTTGTCGAACTTGGCGTCCCAATCCCGAGCAGGACCAAGTTCACCCTCGGTGGTGATGGAGATCATGGTGGAGGTGGTGGAAGCGTGGGGAGATGGCTCTGATACCATAATGTTACGAACCCACTTCACTAGTCACTCAACAACACCAGATTACAAGGATTCAAGTTATTGATTTGGAGGATACAAGTAGCAGCAGGAGATTGGGGAATAGAGAAGAGAGTCTAGGCCAGAGAGGAGAGGAGTTCGGGGGAGGAAGAAGCCGTCGTTCTGTTCGTGATCCAACTGGATGGTCTCTTCGCTGAATCCTGATGAGTATGTATAGCGAGGCTAGCTCTTGGCGGGTCGGCCCGAACCCGTCGTCCCTAGCCCATGACAATGGCCCAGCTTGTGGTACATAGGCCAGGGTCATGACACTGTCACTCGGAAGGAGAGGGTGTCATTTGTAAATTGGATCACAACCTAGGGTAAGACCGACCTGCAGGTTCGTGAGAGTCGATGCATGAGGTTGAAATCCACTGTCAATTTTCCATAGACGAATAACTCAGTGGGATGTTATTGTTCAGGTCCACCACGGCTGGCTCGATGCCTACTTGCAGTAGCTTTGGAGAGGCGGCGCCACGAACTCTATACAAAGTTTGATCCTCGTGGTCGAAGTCGTACGCACACACAACACAGCTCTGCTACTTTTTAAGGTGGGATCTCTTGACGGACTCACTCAAGTCCAGCACGCGATGGCTTGGTGGTGGCATTGCACCTGCCGTGGCACTCAGGGCGATTGAACAGAGGCAACCACCACTGCATGCCGGCAACATGGCAATATACTCGGAAGTGATCGATCGCCCAGCTAGCCTGCCAGTCAAGTTGTGATTTCTTTCTTTCTTCCTTTCGTGGAGTGACAGAATCGTTTTTGCAGATGCGGTGAACCCGGCAGATCCAACGCATTTCTCTTCGTCGTGCAGTTTATGTTACCGTCTAGCAGACTGTTGGGCCATGTCCCTCCACATGGAGGTGTGTTGGCAGCCCAACATCAGCCCAGGAAGTCCAACACGTTTCAACCGTTGATCGAGGTTCGCATCCAACGGCTGAGCTGCCTCCAAGAGAGGTAAGAGAAGAAGGAAGCCACGCCATCCTTGGTGGCGTGAGTAGCAAGTAGAAGTAAGCAACCAGGACGTTGCTGCTGCTCAGTGCAAAGGAAAAGAGTGAGAGAACACACAAGAACACAACCAACCCAGTGAGAAGAGAGAAGAAGAAGGAGAGGCGATTTCTGTCAGGATTTGGTGAATCTGACCGGTCTGCCTTCAAGCCGGTGATTGGAGGGTCAAACGTGCTTGGGTCGACTCCATACTTGGTGAGCTCGTTCCTTACTTTGAGTACTTCGATCTGGATAGCTGGTTTGAGTTTTGGGTCAGAGGAGCATCAGATTTGAGAGAGGTTTCGTCAGTTCGGACTGCTGCAGTTTCAGCACGGAACAGTTTGGTAGAAGAACAGTTTGGACAGGCAAACGATGTCCGATTGAGCTCATCTTTGGTGAGTATGTTGGGGACACATATGTCTGTTTGTCTACTGAGTTTGGTGCTGATTGGATCTGCGGTTTAAGAGCAGTTTGCTGATTACGAAGGGGACAGAATCTGTGATACTCTGCTTTGTGATATCTTGCCTCTTGTGGTTGTTGTTGTTATTGTTGCCGGTGGGCAACGAGTTGGTGTGTGTTGTTATCTCTAGAGGTTCTGGAGAAGACTCTTGCTCATAGTGAAGCTTGCGTGGACCAGTTGGTCCACAACCGTGGTTTTTCCTCCTCACGTTGAGGAGGTTTTCCACGTAAATCCTTGTGTCACCTGTGTGTGCGATTGTGTCTATATTTCCGCTGTTATTGCTGTTGGTTGAACCTATCCTCGAAGTTCATTGCAGGCTGGGAGGTTGTTGGAGTTGTGTATCTTCTCCCCTCACCTCCCAACACAGACATCGTGCGGTTGCCACTTACATGGACCAAAATATTAAACATATGCACTAGCCAATTATCTCAAATTCCGAACTGATAGAAAGGGTTAGACTTTATATTTAGCATCCCCCTCACGTTTAGGCTGTAGACGTACATGAGGACCCTCAGACGTGGGATCGATGACATATGCAACTATTTTTAGATAATAGTGCGTTGGTCGGGTCTTGAACTTGACACTTCTTGACTCTAATACCATATTGAACCGATGCACTAGCCAATTATCTTAAAAGTCTGAACTGATGAAAGGGCTAGTCTCTATATTTAACACAAAGATATGTGAAATTTTCTTGCTTGGATCCGGTAGATATGATTTTCAGGTTCGTATTGTCCGACGGCTTCACTTATCTTACCCCAAGTGTCTGCTTGGATCCGATGTGGTATGAAGCATGTCCGGTAGTGGTTCATTAGAGCATCTCTAGCGAATCTCTTATAAGTGCCATTCTTCTAAAACCCAGGGGCGACTTGAGTGACTTTTTTTTCTGCTAGTAATCATCATTGAGAGTTTGAGACCCCCCTTCCAAAAAACCAAATCATCGAGATTTGATGGCTATAACGATTAGAGATTCGAACTAGCCTATCAAGGATGATTGACTCACAACTCAAGTACAACAAAGTAATACTCCCTCTGGTTCGGTGTATAAGTCTCCCTCGACTTAAGTAAATAGATTTTATATGACACCAAAAAATAGACTCTTTGATGTGTATTCGAAAGAAGTTTCCAGTGGTAAAATATTGTGGCATATGACAGATATTTTGTTGCTCAAAATTAATCATGGTCAATGTTTGGTTTGGAATTTGAGGAGGACTTACACACTGAACAAGGGAGTAGATTTTTTTGACAGGAAAATAATGGATCGTGATGAAGCACCCTTTTGGATTGATTAATTGCAAACACTCTTCTTCAATCACCTTCTTTACCTCTTTTTTCACTTGACCCTCCCTTTTCTTTTTTCTTTTTTTTTTGAAACGAAGGCAAAAGCTTTGCCTTTTATATTGATATAGGAGAAACAAACATGATACGGTCGAGACCAAAAATAAAAAAGTCATACATGGCAGGGCCTACTAAAAGAAGTAGCCCCGCGAGTATCCAAATCAACCTACTCCATCTATTCTCTCAGAAAGATATATCGTCATATCTTCAAAACGCTACTCCACGGCGCGATCAAGGGATCGGGAAGCAGATCAAGCGGAGACGTCCTGCATCGTGGGTGGCGGGAAATCGCTTCCCCCTGGGCCAGCAAAGCCAATCAAAGCTTCATCCGCTGCCGTCATGGATGACAAGTTCAGTCTGAAGAGGGTTCTCAACCCGTTGATTGCCGAATCCGAGAACGGAGCCTTCTTGTAGGTGTTCGCGAATTCTTTTGTAGCCTCCACCAGGGGCATATCTTCAAAGTCGAGCCCCAGTTTCTTGTGGAGGACACGCCGCGCTTTGGCGACCGCTGGGAGTTGTGGCTTTGCCGCGAGCCTGCTGCTGTGACGGTCGGGGGCGGGCAGGGCCACAGGAGCACGTGGCACTGACGGAATAGGCGTGGCCAGCAGCGGCACAGCCGGCAAGCTGAACAGATCCACGACACAGCGTATCGCGATGCCTGATGAGTGAGCGTCATCAGTATCGTCAGCGAGGAGGTTCCCAATCGTCGCAGCCTCCGCATCAGCGTCAATGACGTCCGCGACGGGCTGAAACTCCCTCCTCGCCAAGTTGATGTCGTTATCAAGGCCGTCATCGTACGCCACCTCCTCGCCGTCCAGCAGCAACACCTGTTGATCCAGCTCGGCGAGGCATGGCAGAAGTTGCTCCATCTTCCCGTCTTCATCCTCATCCTCATCGTCCTCACTAGAAAATCCTCCGTCGCGCAACGCGTCGCCACCTCCGCCGACCATGGAACCCAAGGCGGTCGGAGGATCGTCAGGAGTGGCCGCGACGATGCGCTCGGCCGAGATCGGAGCGTGTCGTGGCGTGGATGGGGAGTGTGGCGTCCCTCCTTTGTTCCAGCCCTCGTCGATGTCTAGGCGGGCCAGCAGGCCCATTGCCTCAGCTTGACTGGTCGTGTCGGCTAGGCCAAAGGGGCCATCAGCCGCCGTCGTAGCGGGGCGTGTCGGTGTTGAGCCCGACGCTTGACTCCGACTTGGCGAGGAGGACCCCGAGGCCTTAAACAGGAGCACAGACGCCCTCGTGTTCCAGTCGCGCAGTGCCGCCGATTCGGCGAGCAGAGGCTTGACAGCCGTGTCGAGGCAGGCTTGGAGCTCCGTGCGGAGAGACGCAGCTTCATCGGCAATAATGGCGCGGACGTCGTCGGCCGTGATCACATCGCAAGGAGGCGGCTGCACCATAGGCGCGGTCGCTGGCATGATCTCCACCCCAGCCAGAGGGGTTGAAAGGGTTTATTTCCATCATTCTTGGTGTTTGTTAGTGGGATATGTTTTTTTAACAGTTTGGATAGTTAATATAGTGAAATAAACCCCAATCAGTCACATGAACGGTCCAAAATAATACTCCCCTCCACGCCACAAAAAATGGGACGCCATGTACATAGTTTTGTTGCATTTAAATTTTATCACCATATTTTTTAACATGTTTTCATTGGATGTGTAAACATATTTTTTTAAAATATTAAATATGTATCATATTTCAGTAAAAATTAATGGCCAGAGTTATTGAAGTCTAAGGGGTGCCAAAGTTTCATGCATGGCCCGGGACCCCTTGTGGCCTTTCTCGCTTGTTGGGCCTTACTCAGGCTAAAGACATCCCACCCTTCCTCAACGAGGATCCCAGCATATTTTCCTCAACAACAAAAAAAAGATCCCAGCATATATCCAACTTATAGATTCAGCAGGCAGGATATTGCGTGTTCCTTTTTATGCAGTGTGCACAAGCTGTCGTATCTCCTTATAACTTGTTTGAAGTTTATACGTTCAAGCATGCTTGTTGTGCATGTATGAGTATTTTCTTAGAATTTCTAGAGGCATAATAACACAACTCAAAAATTGAACTTGAGTGTACCAAATCCACTCTAATTAAGCATATCAATATTGTAGTTGTAATATTGTGTTCTTTACTTATTCTATATTGTTCTTGTGGAAATCGTTGATTTTTTTTGTGACCTAGGTTTGTTACTGGGCACTTGTAATACGGAGGATCAAAAGATCCTCGTTAGGTGGCTATGCATGTCGACCGGCAAACAACTATTTCTAAACCATGTGAGAAAATTTCCTAGCCTCATCTATAGTCGTATTAATGATTTTGTAGATGTATCATATCAAAGATCCATTTTAAACAATTTTGCGAGGCAAATGAATATACTATGCTCACATTTATTTCTCTGTCGAAATAGTGGCAAACACAAAAATTTGTCCAAATAATGTTGTCGTGATTGTTCGGTTAGAGTCCGTCTGTGTCGCTCTCTTGCGAAGCTAATGCGTATCATTTCGGCAAAACGAAAAAGAAAACAAAAGAATTAGTGCATAAACGATGTTATGAACTTGACAACGTGAAACCTACCATGCTCGTATATCTTCATATGCTGAGTTAAACTGCTATTCATAAGCTGATTATAACACCTCTCTCCTAAATCATGAACATCCCAATACTTTAGTTGAACCCTTCAGGAAACATACCGTGGTATAACAATCAAATCTTACGAGGACGAAGATCAAAGTAACAAAATTTTCATCATCCTGTCGACACAGTCCAAGTGCATATCTAACAGAATTTTCTTATTGCCAAAGTGATGCGCTCATTCTTCTCGGCGCGGTCCCTTATTATTGGTGATCGAGAATATGGCTGACACTCGTGCGGTTTCATTTCAACTTTCCGAGGAAAAGACAGTCGTGCGAATTGTACGTGGGTCAAAGATTCGCGATGTGGCGCCCAGCTCTAGCTTTCATGAGACAAGGACGTAGCCGTATGAAGTTGGTGGAGGAAGCAGGCAGCATCACGTGCAAGCTCATCACTTGGCACATCGTCTCACAACTCGGAACACAAACAAAAAGTACTAAAGTACTCCGGCTAGCTTGTACTCCTAGTGGTAACGAATATCGATCATCTCAAAGTAATTTGGAGTAGATCCACACATTTGTCATTTTTATGTACATCTGGATGTAAAATATTTCAAATTGAGATTTTGCATATTAATGGGATACATCATTAACCATATGCAGGATTTTTTCATATTTTTGAAAGCTTGTAAATATGATTTTGGATTTATTTTTTAATAAAGAGATCACGAGGTATTGGGAGCCAGAAATCAATATGCCGGGTGAAAAAAATTCCTTCCGAAAACAACAAATTTTCACCATTTATGCACTCGGAAAAGATGATTTTTTTTCTCTCTCTGTTGTGGCGCTCGTAGCCACCCGGCCTCGTGTTCAATACTCTAGCTCCTCCACTACTCCCGGCACCGCGAGCGGCCATGGGGTGGGAGGATCGCATCTGCACAACACCAGGACACTAAGCTTAATTGGTTTCATCTTGCGCGACCATGACGAGCCATCGAGGTGAGTGCGACGAGCTAACTGTGCATGGTCGGAGTGTTTGTCGGTTATTGGTGCTACCGTGCAGATACTCCATTAGCAATCCATTGAACGCAAACTTTTACATTTTGTCGCTGATGGATGATGGATTGGGCAGCGGGATCAAACTCGTTCCAGTTCGTGAGCGTCGGTGCACTGAAGATTGAATTCATACATCTGCTTCGCCAAGTAAACCTGCTGATTCCGATGCATATCACACATGCGTATCGAAGTTCAATTGCTTCTGCCTCTCTTCTCCTACAACACCAGGGCAGGTCTATTATGGCCCTATGCCCCTATGCGTACCCAAGTGCAAAATCATGTCTCTTTTCTACTAAATGGCCCTTAATCGGACATTAAGCTAATATATTTTTGATATTTCAAACTATATATACTTAGATCCACACTTTTGTCATTTTTATATACGCATGGGTATAAAATATTTCAAATTGAGAATTTGCATATTAATGGGATACATCATTGACAATATGCAGGATTTTTTTCACATTTTTAAGAACTTGTAAATACGATTTTAGATTTTTTAAATAAAGAGATCACCAGATATCAGGAGCCAGAATTCTCAATAAAGAGATCACCGCGAGGGGCCATGGGGTGGGAGGATCGCATCTGCACACCACCAGGACACCAAGGGGCTGTTTGGTTACCTGCAGTCACTCATGCAACCATTTTACACCCTAGGGTCAGGCCCCCTAGAGCCTGGCCCGTCGAGTTGAAACCAAACACCGGGTAAATTTGAGAGCTCCTAGAAAAGTAGGTGGGAGTTGATAGATTTGCATGCGCGGTTGTGGCGGCGCGTTGCGTCTGAGAAAACGACCGATTCAGGCGTTTCTTCAGGGCCAGGCACATGGTTGCTTTAAGATTCGTGTCATGCGACATTTCGAGACTCATCGATAACCAAACAACGTGTCTGACTAAAGATTCTGTTTTATATGAGAGTACCAACTTCTGCCGATTTTCAGACGAACCAAACAACCCCTAAGCTTGGTTTCATCTTGCGCGACCACGACGAGCCATCGTGGTGACTGGTAAGTGCGACGAGCTAACTGTGCATGGTCGGAGTGTTTGTCGGTCATTGGTGCTACCGTGCTAGTAGTACTCGATTAGCAATCCAGTGAACGCAAGCTTTTACGTTTTGTCGTTGATGGATGATGGACTGGGCAGCCGAGATCAAACTCGTTCCAGTTCGTGAGCTTCGGTGCACTGAACACCGAGTGCACACATCTGCTTCGCCAAGTAGACCTGCTGATTCCGATGTTCAATTGCTTCTGCATCTCTTCTCCTACATGCCTACACGGCTACACTTCTCGATCATAGGGGCCATGGCCATTGACACCAAAACTGCCAAAGGAACCAATAACCAGCGGGAGCTCCGCTGGATTCAGTTGGAGATATTTACAAACACCAGGGCAGCGCAGCAGATGCCCGTCAGTCCTCACGTGGGTGTGGCCCCGCCTCGAGAGCGGAGCTCGCAGCAGCACAACTGGTACAGCCAGCCGGAGCCGGAGACGGAGCAGATAGATAGGCTGCTCCCGTCCTCGCTGATGCCGGCCGCATGGCGAGCGACGCAACCGGACAAGCATTGTTCACGGCTAAGCTGCCATTGATGGGGCAGTTGATCGAAGTGAGAGTAGGAGCCAGTCAAATTGCACCGTCCTGTGAATCATGTATGTGTACTCAGCACTGGCCGGCTGTCCCGGGGATCAGTCATCAGTCCACGAACACTATGCTCGCGTCTTGTGCGCGGGGAGCCAGGAGAGACAGAGGAAAAAGCCTGGATCGGTTTAGCCTGCTTGCATGCACTTGTCCATGTGGATGCCTTCAAGTTTTGCAGTTTTTTCACAACTTGAATGATCTCGTGTTTTACTTTCAGTTGCCGGATTCACTCGTAGTCAGGGTTGTCTCTATGAATTGCATTGACCGTGGCCGTCTCGCTGACGCGTCGGGCCCACCCGTCAGGAAACGACTCGGAGCGCGTTGCCGGCGCGCTCGGTTGCGTCCCTAGAAGCTGGGCATAAAGCGGGGTTACCGGACGCTCTATTGGGACGTGCCGGCAACTTTTTCTCTATTGGGCGCTGCTGGGGGACGGTTTCGTGTCGGCGCGCCCAAAACGTCTATTGGGAGCAGAGTTGGGCACGCCGGTGGAGATGCTCTAAGTCTTGATATTTAACTGTAACTAGAAAATTCCAGCACGTTGTTGCGGCAGTTCATGTTTTGTGTATATTTATTGTCTACTCTAGACATTTGTGAGCCAAAGAGTGGACATCATGAGCCAAACAGTGGCGGCGGTCCGATGGTGTAGGTCGTGATGGGTGGCCTCTAATTTTGTAAGGCCACCTCCAACGGGCCACCCCAAACCGGACACATTTGGTGTCCGGTTTGGTCCGTTTAGGGCGGCCCACGGACACAAATAAGTCTCGTGTCCGCCTTTTGTTCGTTTGGTGTGGGGGGGCAAATGTTGCTTTGGATTTCTTGTTGACTAACTTGCAAGGTGAATGCAAGATTCGGCTTGAGATTCTTATGAATCAATATGGCATGGCACAACATCTCCTTGAAGAAAAGGGGAGACTTGAAAGAGAAAATGCTAATGAGATCGCTTCCCTTACTATGGCTATTGAGGAAGAGCATGAGCTTCGAGTTTCTCTTGAAGAGAAGCTTGAGAATTTTGATGAATCTCAAAATGAAACTCTTTCTCAAATCATTAAAGAACATGACCATGCTATTGCTAAATACAAAGTTTTAGAGAAACAAAAGATCGTATTTGGTGTTGGTCATAATAGACTAACCGATGAGCTAGAGAAGCTCACCAAGGCTCACAAGGCCTTGGAGAGTGAACACTCTACTCTCACCAAGTCTTTTGAACAACTTCAAATACAATCTACTAAAATTGATGCACCTAGCTCCTCTACTTCTTCTTGTGATCATGCAAATGTCATTGAGGAAAATGCTAGGTTGAAGGATGAGCTTGCCAAGGCCTCTAGCCCTCAAGGTGAGAAACCTCTTTATGAGCTCTTGCAAGCGCAAAAGCCACACATAGGGAAAGAGGGTCTTGGTTATGTTGCCAAGAAGAAAAAGAAGAACAAGAACAAGAAGAAGGCCAAGCCCGCACAACCAAAGGAGACTACCATTGCGAGTAGTGATGCCACAAGGGGCAAAACCACTCGTGATGACTTTGCGGGAAATGCTAACCCCAACTATATTCTTTATGTTGATTATTATGGGGATGTTTATGCAAAATATGTTGGTCCCTATGATGGTTTCATTGCTTATTCTATTTGGGTCCCTAAGACCCTTGTTGCTAACAAACGAGGACCCATTGCAAAATGGGTACCTAAAACCAAGCAATGATTTCTTGTAGGACTTTTCTTCCGGTGGATCTTCATGGCTCATTGATAGTGGGTGTTCATCTCACATGACCGGAAGCTAAGAATTAGTAAAGGGCCTATTGAAACAATTACTCACATTCTCTCATGTCACCGTCGGGAACGATGCAAGACTTGGTATTGGGATATGGCAAGGTAGTGATCACTCGGAGTTATCCATTGAGAAGGTCCTTCTTGTTGAATCCCTTTCATATAATTTACTTTCCGTTGGTCAATTATGCAATGCCGGTTACACCGTTATCTTTAATAAACACCACGTGACCATCCTCTTCACTCAATCTCTTAAAGTAGCCTTTGTTGGATTTCGTGAAAACGGTTTGTATGTGGTCGATTTCTCGAAAGAGACCACTCAAATTGCCACGTGTCTAATGGCTAAATCCGACAAGGGTTGGCTTTGGCATCGCCGGCTAGGCCATGTCGGTATGAGAAATTTGCAAACTCTTGTGAAGGGTGGACACGTGGTAGGACTAACCGATGTTAATTTTTCCAAAGATCGTCCTTGTAGTGCTTGCATAGCCGGAAAGATGCATGAAAAGAATCACCCCAAGAAGAGCATTATCTCCACTAAGAGGCCTTTGGAGCTCCTTCATATGGATCTCTTTGGGCCTCCCACATATGATAGTCTTGGTGGCAAGAAATATTGTTTGGTGATTGTGGATGATTATACAAGATATTGTTGGACTTTCTACATCAAGAGGAAGAGTGAAACTCAAAAGATATTCATTGACTTTGCAACCTTAGTTCAACGCCAATATGACTCCAAGATTTTGGCAATAAGAAGTGACAATGGTACGGAGTTCAAGAATTACACTATGGATGATTTCCTAAGTGGGGAGGGCATTCAACACCAATATTCCGCTGCTTATACTCCCCAACAAAATGGTGTCGCCGAAAGGAAGAACCGCACTCTTATTGATATGGCAAGAACTATGTTGGCCGAATTTCATTCCCCATACAACTTTTGGGCCGAAGCCATCAATACCGCTTGCCACTACTCAAACCGGCTCTTCTTTCGTCCTCTCATGAAAAAGACACCATATGAACTCCTTACCGGTAAAAAGCCAAATGTCTCTTACTTTCGCGTATTTGGATGCAAATGCCATGTTTACATTAAAGGTTGCCCAATTGCTAAATTTGAATCTAGAACTTTTGATGGTATTTTTGTTGGATATGCCGCAAACTCCCATACTTATAGGGTCTACAACATATCCACCGGATGTGTTGAAGAATCTATGAATGTGGAGTTTGTCGAGGATAATGGCTCCCAAGCGGAGCATATTGATCATGATGATGTAGGTGATGTACCTCCATCTCAAGCCATAAGAACTATGGGCATAGGGGAACTTATTCCTATTGAAGAACCTATTATGACACTCAAGAAGAAGGAACAAGTTCTACTCAAGTTGAACCATCCACCTCAACAATTGATCAACAAGCTATACAAGAACAAGATCATGATATTCATCCACATGAGCAAGATAATGGTCAAGACCCACCCAACTCTAGTGGAGAACAAGAACATGATGAACCCCCATCTCCAAGAACTCCACTTCGGGTTGACCATGAACAAGATGAAGGAAATGATGAAGATGTTCGTGTTGGTGAAACAATTGGTCAAGCCATAGAACGCCGAGTCATTCGGCGTGCATCAACATTGGATCATCTACAACACTTCAAAGAGAATATCCTTGGGAGTATTCGTAAGGGTGTGTCCACACGTAATCAATTATCTAACTTTTGTGGTCATGTCTCTTGTTTGTCTAGCTTAGAACCTCTCAAGGTATATGATGCTCTTGAAGACATGGATTGGGTTGCGGCCATGCATGAAGAATTGAACAATTTCGAGCGCAACAAAGTATGGTCATTAGTTGAAAGACCCAAAGACACATCACATAATGTCATTGGAACCAAGTGGATATTCAAGAACAAGCAAGACTCACATGGTCAAGTCATTCGCAACAAAGCAAGATTGGTTGCACAAGGCTACACCCAAATCGAAGGAGTCGACTACGGTGAAACTTATGCCCCCGTTGCTAGACTTGAATCTATTCGTTTATTGATTGCCTATGCATCTACTCATAACATTACCTTATATCAAATGGATGTTAAAAGTGCTTTTCTAAATGGTCCACTAAGTGAATTAGTGTATGTGAAACAACCTCCGGGTTTTGAAGACCCTAAATTTCCTAACCATGTCTACTTACTACATAAGGCTCTTTATGGGCTCAAGCAAGCTCCACGTGCTTGGTATGATCATCTCAAGGAGTTCTTAGTAGACCGTGGTTTTGAAATTGGGGTAATCGATCCCACCTTTTTACAAAAAGGATAAATGGAGAGTTTTTCGTATGCCAAATATATGTTGATGATATTATCTTTGGTTCTACTAACCATGAATTTAGTGATCAATTCTCTAAGCTAATGACCAAGGAATTTGAGATGTCCATGATGGGAGAATTGAAGTATTTTCTTGGCTTTGAAATCCACCAATGGAGAGAAGGAACATTCTTATGTCAAGCCAAGTATATTCAGGACATGCTCAAGAAATTTGATATGAACAATGCCAAGCCATATAAGTTTCCCATGGACTCCAAGGCGGATCTACACTTAGATCCGGAGGGTAAGGAAGTTGATCCCAAGCTTTATCGTTCTATGATTGGATCTTTACTTTACCTTTGTGCATCTAGACCGGATATTATGTTTAGTGTGGGTATGTGTGCAAGATTCCAATCAAGTCCTAAGGAAAGTCATGAAACCGCGGTTAAAAGGATTCTAAGATACTTGATGGATACTCCTAACTATGGTCTTTGGTACCCCCATGGGACAAGCTTTGATCTTGTAGGTTATTCGGATGCGGATTGGGCGGGTTGCAAAATGGATAGAAAATCAACTTCGGGTACTTGCCAATTCCTTGGTAGGTCTCTTGTGAGTTGGTCTTCCAAGAAGCAAAATTGTGTGGCCTCGTCCTCCACCGAAGCCGAATACATTGCCGCCGGAAGTTGTTGTGCACAATTATTATGGATGAGGCAAACTTTAAAGGATTATGGTGTCATTTGTGACAAAGTGCCTCTTTTATGTGACAATGAAAGTGCCATCAAAATTGCTCACAATCCGGTACTTCATGGGAAGACCAAGCATATTGAGATCCGGTATCATTTTATTCGAGATCATGTTGAGAAGGGTGATATTGCAATCAAGTATGTCAACACCAAGCATCAACTCGCCGATATGTTCACAAAGCCTCTTGGTGAAGCAAGATTCAAGGAGTTGAGAGGAGAACTATATGTGGTGGACATAAGCAATTGGACTTAGTGGACTTCTTGCATACCTACCCATATTAGTCAATAGTAATTTGGTTTGGATGTAGGCATGGACATAGGGGGAGTGCGGTCCTAATCCATTGGACTATCCCTCCCCCCATTATGCCGATAGTAAGAACTCATTTTGTCTCTATATTTTCATTTCATGAATTGTGAGCTTAAAATGACGAGTAGTGGCCGTGAACCCAAGATACATCTTCGCGGTGTCACACCACAAACTCATACATGGTGGCCTAGGCCACCGCACTCTTCTTTTTGAAGAGTTGGTTCTTTTGGGTCTTAACTGCAAATCATTTGGATTTCCTTGGTCTTTATGTTGGTTTTATGGAAAACATACTCAAACTTGGCATTTCCTTGTTCGATTCTTGCAAGCTTGAGTGTGAAGTACCAATGACAGTTTGGCAATCTTATCCCAAGCCTATCCTACCTTAAAACATTCTATCTTACACACAAGTCATTTTTGAAACTGAGGAGAAAGGGTTCAGCAGGCCAGAAAGTCTGTTTTCAACAGAAATTCTGTCAGTCGGAATATCCGGTGCCTGACGGGATCGGATTATCCGATGCGTCGGATTATCCAGTCCAAGTCAGACCCGGAATATCCCGACCTCCTTTCTCCTCCAGCGCCGCCGCCTGCTGTCCCCGCGCCGCCCCGGCGACTCCGGCCGTCCCCATCTCCGGCTTTTGGCTGGATCTGGTCCTCCTCCTCCCCGGGAACCTTTCCCTCCAAGCATTGTCCTCAATGGATGAGGGTAACTTCTTCTCTCTCATGCCCTAGGTGTTCTTCACCTAGATTCTTAGAAGAAGTTATTATTTGCTGTTTCCTTCGAGGGTAGTGGTTCCCATTGATGCTAAGTACACTAGGCTAGCACTCCTACTTGTCGATCTACTGTTAGACATTGGATTGGAATCGATTTGTTGCTGAAATTTTCAGGTCGGATATTCCGAGTCAGTCTGAGCCGGATATTCCGACCTGTCGGATTATCCGGTTCCTGACTGACCCAGATATTCCGAATTTTCACAGTACTGTTTTTCAGCAATGTTTCGATTTGTCCAGGACTGAGTAGTTTCAACTTAGGGTTGCTCTCCTATTGTACCTTGTATCATTCCATGATCTGTGGCTTGTGTGTACTTATCCCTGCTATCCATCTATTGCTTTATCTCACAGGTGGTTCGAGTCAGAGTCCTCCGAAGAAGCAAGCCAGAAAAGGCAAACAGGCAGCCAAGAAGTCAGTGAAGAAAGTTGCCACTAAGCCTAAGAGGAAGGGCAAGGAAACTCGCCCCGACTACTTTGAAATGGACAGTGTTGACTATGCCAAAGTTCGTCAGTCCAACTGGTATACGAGTATGCCCAGAGATCAAGAGATTGAAGATCCATACTTTTGGTGCATGGAGCAGAGTTATATTTACCAGGACATCTATCTGCGTTACAACAATCCTATTCGTCCAATGCAGCCCTACAGATTGTTAGATATCAAGGCCAAGGCCAGTTATGCTGATGCTGCATTTGTGCTTGAAGAGATGGGCATGGTTTCTCTCATGGAGAAGCAGTGTCCATACAATGTGCCACTTATTTTGCAGTTTTTCTCCACCTTGGTGATCGAGGGTGACCATATCAAGACCATGAAGTGGATGTCTGGTACCACTCAGTGTACATCATCTTTTGATCGGTTTGCTACTATCCTTGGCTATACTTTCAGCAGCCATCCTCCTGTTGGTTACCGTATGCATTCAACTGACAAGCCCAATAAAAGCATTATGAAGGACATGTATGGGGCTGGTGCAACTATTGGCGGAAAGCATGGCCTCCTGCCCCTCTATGATCAGCTTGCGATCATCTTCCGCTCGATTATTGCTCCTAGCGGTGGTAACAATGACAACATTGTCGGTCCCCTTGCCAACCTGCTTTGCCTTGCTAAGAGGATTATTGAGAATCAAGACCCTGCTGCTGATTTCAAGGTGGATGTGATGCATTTCATCTATCGCGAGTTGTGGGACTCTATGGTCAGTGGGCTCACTATTCCGTATGGTCCGTACATCATGCTGCTCATCAAGGACACCTTGGAGGACCACGACTTCACGAACTATTCTATGCAGCCACATATCTACAAGAAGGTTTATCAGAAAAGGAAAGAGGTTGTTCGATCTACTTCCACTGCTGCTCCTGCCCGAGGTTCTTTCATGGGTGATGCTCGTCGTGGCGCCACCGGTTCTTTCATGGGTGATGCACGTCGTGGCGCCACCGGTCAGGCCCCGGTTCCTTCCTTTGCACCGCCCAAGAAACTGAATTGGTTCCAACGGAACATCCTGTGTATGAATGCGGACATCCGTAGGGGCAGTATGAGAGTTATCTTAGGCAGGAGGACATTCTCAAGCGCCTCCCTCGCCTTCCAGAGGACCCCCCTGCACGGCCTGCTCCTCTTTCTTATGCTCAGTGGAACAAGGACTGTCAGTTTCCATGGACTCAGCTTGAGAGTCATCTTCTAGCGACAGCTTCTGCAGGACCTTCCCGGCCTTCCTTCACTCCTGCTCCAGAGTATGAGTATGCAGAGGACTCTGATGATGATGATGATGATGATGAAGATGCTGATGATGATGATGAAGATGCTGACGATGCCTCTGGCTCGGAGTGATCTCCTTGGGACGTAGCATCGCTCTTTTCCCTTTTTGGCGTTTCGATGCCAAAGGGGGAGAAGTAGTTCTAGTAGGTTCTCCGTGGGATTTGCATGGGTTCGGGCACAAGCATATGCGTTTATCATTCTTATTGCGCTTGTGTCCGTGTTTATCTCTTTGTCGAACTTATTTGCTTTTGTGAGTGTTGAACTATGTGGATGTTATGTTTTATGTTCTATGTGAGAGACATATGGATTTCTAATTATGTATGGTTGATACTACATTATTGTGCTATGATCTCTATGGATTATTATTTTTCGTCTATATGCACATGGTATGATCTTCATCTCAAGTCTCAACCTAGTGTGTGTTTTGTCTCTTGTTTCACCTTTATTGTGATCTATATCATATATTGGAAATTGTTCCTTTCTATATGTGTGTATCTGCATTCCAAGGCAAACTAATTATATGCACACATCTAGGGGGAGTTCTTTCCATACTTTGTTGAAAAACATGTTCGAGTTGTGGAATTCTATTGCAAATCCTAGTGTTGTCATCTAACACCAAAAAGGGGTATATTGAAAGGACATTTCTTAATCCCTTGTGTTTTGTGTGTTAGGCAACAACACTAGTGAGGATTTAATGTGTGAATCAAGTGATGCAGGTTTTATCATGTTTAAAACACCTTTGCATCAAATCCAAAAAGGAAGTTGAAAAGAGCTTATTGCTGAAATATGTGCATCGGATTATCCGGTCCAGGGTGACCCGGAATATCCGATCTTCAGAGTTGAGTCGATTTCTGCTAAGGAATTGAGAAGAAACGGTACTGGTGTTATTCGGAATATCCGATACAGAAGGAACCGGATTATCCGAATATGTCGGAATATCCGATGCTCAGTTGAACTGGATTATTCGACTGTCAAGACTTTGCTCGAATTTGTCTAAGGACCTGAAGCAATCAAGTACTGGAGTTACTCGGAATTTCGGTTGGTGTTGGATCGGAATATCCGGTGGTTCGGAATATCCGATACTCACTTATACCGGAATATCCGATTGAGCAGTCTGCAATGGTTACTTTTCTGGGAGGGGTATAAAACCCCTCCACCTACCTCCAGCAGCTGAGCTCGCCTACATTTGAAGAACACCATTGTTGCAAGCTCAAGAAACATTAGATCTCCCAATCCCTCCACCCAAACTTGTTGATCTTTGGAGGATTGAAGGAGAAGGCCCGGATCGACATCTTCACCAAGCAGTTCTTCATTTCCCCCTCATTCACTTGAGGGATTTGAGCCTAGGGTTTCCACTAGGAAAACCTAGGCATCTTGTTATACTTACTTGCTTGCTACTTTTGTGTAGCGAAGTTGTGGTGCTTGGGAGCTCCCAATCCTTTTGTGGGTTGTGCTCCAAGCTTGTTGTAAGGGCTCCGGATTCCGCCTTGATGGACTCCGATAGTGGAAGGTGGACCGAGCTTTTGTGCGAGGTTCATCGGAGAATAGGGTGAGGCCATTTGTGGCGTCTTGAGTTTGAAACTCACACCCCTCCAATGAGACGTACTCCCCTAAAAAGGAGGAACTCGGGAATACATCCTTGTCTCCGCGTGCTTCCCGATCGGTTACTCCTTTCTTGTTATTTACTACTTGTATCTTATCTTGTTTAGACTTAACTTGTCATATAGGTAAATTCATCTTAGTTGCATATCTAGAAAATTTACCTTTGTGTCAAGCCTTAATCGAAAAAGAATTAAAAATTGGAGTAGCACCTATTCACCCCCCCCCCCCCTCTAGGTGGCCATACGATCCTTTCAAAAACTCCAAATGACTGCACCGATAGAAGCCTCTTTAATGCAGCAACAAAAGTTACAGTGGGAGACGGTATGAAGGCTTCGTTCTGGGGGTCGTCTTGGCTCGATGGTCTTGCTCCCGAAGTGATCGCTCCAAGCCTTTTTGAGGTCTCCAAACGTAAAAAACGAAACGTTCATGATGCGCTCACGGACGACAAGTGGATAGCGGACCTCGACGTGAGCAACTTTACGGTACAACACATCTTCCAGTTCGTCCAGCTCCGAGAGCTCATTCAGGGGTGCCGCTGACCCCGGGCACGGACGACACAATCACCTGGACCCTATCGACCTCGGGGGTTTACTCGGCCAAATCCGCTTACAAAGCTCAGTTCTTTGGTGTCTCCTCCTGCTCTGTGGGGACCCCGGACTAGCTGTCCAAAATACCCGATTATGCTTAACACAACGATCCCGTGATCAGTCTGTCGTTGCACATAATCCGAATTGGATACCAAAGTTTACATCCATTACAGTACCGAATTAAAAGTCTTACATAAATGGTCATTTAGACCAAGTTCTTACATAGGTGCCTTCAAGGGCCAAACCAAAATATCAGCGGAAGCTACGGCGTAGTAGGCATCAGATTCTAACGATGACAACCCGACAGGCAGCTGACTTGTGGAGATCCTTAGTTGGCGTAGAAGTCGCCATATTCCTGCTCGGCGTAGTGTTCCTCCTCGTAGTCTGGCTAGGACAATAGCCAGGGACGAAACCAATATGAGTACATTTGAATGTACTCGCAAACTACCCAACATGAGTATGCACTTTTATTTGTTTTAGAACATCTCTATATCTTTATTGAAAAAGGTAAGAAGAGTTTTATAACCATCTTTGAAAGAAGTCACCATCTCATTTTGTTTCTCAAAAACTCCTCCTTTTCATGACCATGGCTCACCATAATCCATTTATTCCAACAACCCATACCACTTCATTTGGTATAGCTGTGTAACACCATCACCATTTCAGTTTCTTTTAAACTTAAAAGCTTTTCCAAAAACTTGCACATGGTCTAGGACAGCCTTCCAACTGTCCATATCCGAGGACTCGGCTATTCGAATAGTTTTACACTCTGCAGAGGTAGCACGCTTTTCCCCATCCATCCGGCAACTCATCGTGTCTGCCACGTCTCGCCATACAAGGTGTATGCGAAGTAAGCCGCCGACCATAGCCTGTCCTTTGCTCATGCTAGTATAGGATCCTACCGCTACGAATTTATCATCCTTTCCATCAACACCCAGTCCAGATTCCCCGTCGGGAAACCTAAGTGTGAGGACTCGTAGTTCTGCCCGGCGAGCGAACCCTTCAATCCTCCCACCATCGTGTTAGGACCCAGGTCAGGGGTAGGTCACCAAACCATCCCCTCATGGAACGAGGTCATCCTCGTTGTTGAGGCATCCCATACTAATATGAGCAAATTATATGACTACGCCCTTTCCCATATGTGGGTAGATGAGGTCGCACAGGGTAAGATTGGTTGTCATAGTACTAGGACACAATGTGCATTTTTCATAAACATCACCATTCTCCACTTCTTTACTTCCACACCGACATCTCGGTATTCCATCACCACACAAGTCTTTTTAAAGGAGTTTTGAGTAAACAACATTGTTTTCCCATCCTAAAGTTTTATATAAGCTACTACATAGGGTGGCAAAATAATATCCATATACTTTTGAAATGGGTTTTATAAATCTTGCTTTGAGAGTAAAACATGTTATGAAAGTAGATGCATATGTTTGTAGTGCAAGCTCAGAGAATAGCTTGCCTTGCTTGGCAAAGTGATCTTGCTCTTGTTCTTCGATTTCAGCAAACTCTCCTTCCTCGATATATCCGACAACGTTCTCGTCTAATTAATAAACAAACAATGCAAACAATCACTAATCTATACAAGCAATCATCTCAATCAAAACAATCATGAATCATCACACATAGCTACTGCACACATCAAACCATACAATTTGGTTTCAAAATATTTGAATTAAACATCATTTATTTACTTCTAAATTAGGGCAGAAACTTGTTGAACATGTTTAATTCAATAACTTGAGTTATGTTGGTCACAAAAATACAAACTAAAATTCTATAGAAAGCTACTGATGTGTAGAAGACAACACAATTGAGTTTGGATTAATTTGAGTTACCAAACTTCCTACACATTTGTTTGAATTCAGAAGCTTATTAATCAAGTTTTAGCTACCAATTAAATTCTGTTGCTCCTAAAATTAAATCCTTTTAGGGGTAACTAAACATGACTAAAGGTGACCTAACAAAATTGGTCCTAAATCATTTGGGTTAACCATTTAACATATTTAAATGTTTGATTGCAGAAGGGTGTTCAAACTTCAATTTCATACTAAACAATTAATACTGCACAAATAATTCTACCAAAATTAGGGAAGCTAATACATGGCAGTACTAAGCTAGCAAAATTGGTTTGGAATTATTTGGACTAACAGAGTATCAGAAACAAACAAGTTTAGAATTTAAACCTTCTGTAGTATTTTTAATAATACTTTTTATTTATTTATTTAAATCACATGAGACCCATTGGGTTGGTTAAACATTTTCATAAGCTTTCCAGAACAATTGCGTTTGATTTATTTGGATTCCTAAATCTTGAGATATTGAATTTATAAGTTCATAACAGTACTGAAAATTTCTGAGAATTTGAATTAGGAAAATCCACTGTTGTGGATAAGGTTGAAATTGCTGACATGGGGACCCACTGGTCAGCGGCTCAGTATACGCGGGGAAATTAATAAAATCCTGACGAACGGGGCCCGCTCGTCAGTCTCTCTCTCTCTTTCTAATACACGAAACGGTACGCAACCGTTGTATCTAGATCCAACGGTCCACGTGCGACGCGACGACGGCGACCAAGATTTGGCGGCGCTGCCGCGCCGGTGGCGATGTGGTGGACGGATGTCTCACCTAGGGGGCTCGGGAAGGCTCGGCGAAGGCGTGGATCGACGGCGGAGGCTCGGGTAAGGCTGTTGGAAGAACTTGCGCTTGCTGGGGAGGGCTGGTTCGTCGGCGGTGAGTTCCCGGACTTCCACGGCTTCGGCAGCGGACTCCGGCGAGCTCCTGGCGACGCGTCTGTGCATGAAAACGAGGAAGAAAGAGCTCGGTGAGTGCGGTGAGGGTGGAGAACAAGGTTCAGGGCAGAGAGGGGACAATGGTGGGGTGTGGCGTTGCGGCCATGCTCGACCTGGACGGCGGCGACGGTTGCGGCCGTGCACGCCCTTCTGGCGGTGTACAGATCAAATTGGAGCGAGGGAGAGTGAGTGGGGGTGGTGTGGAGTTCCAGAGGGGTGCGGGGGTGGTCTTATAGGGTTGGGGCGGTCCACGATGGTCACGGTTCACGGCGACGGCCATGGCGCGCCCGAGGTGATCGATTCCTCGATTCCGCGGCGAGGGTGCAGGGGATCGTGGCGGCGTGATGTTTACCGGGGTCCGGACGTGTTCTAGAAGCATCTAGACGAGCTGTGCGTGTCGGCGTGCAGAGAGGTGCGCCAATTTGGGACGGCGCCATCGGAGTGACTACGGCGATGCAGAGGGGGACAGGGCGGCGATTTCGGCAACGGGGTGCTCGAGTTCGTGCAGAGGGCGCAGAGGCGACGACCGTGGACGACTGCGAGCGAGAGGGGGGCCTGGGGGACCCGGGGAAACGGCGACGCGCGCGGCGTGCGGCGACGACACGGCGACGGAGATGTAGCCGATGACACTTTTGCCAAAACCCCCTGGCTCCTGTGCTCTGCTCCTTTTCCTTCTTCTTTCTTCTAATTACTTTTTAGTCCTTCTGTTTAATTGCAGTAGCACTTCCTGATTTAATTTGAGGCACTAAATCAATTTATAAAAATTTGCCAAAATTTGTGGGGCCTTCCCATAATGTGCAGAAGCTCCACAAAAATTGGCTTTGCAAAATAAAATTTTTGAAACATTTTCTTTTATAGTGTTTCAATTATGGTATTTTAATTTATTTCTACTTTGTTTACTTTTAAATTTTAAAACTAGTTTGAAAATAATATTTGAGAGAGATAAGTAGTAAGGATGAAATGGGAGGGTTTGCACTACCACTCCACTGAGTTTTGTTGAAACAATTTGAGATCCTCACTTGGAGAATTTGTGTGACACTTGCCACATTTATTTTCTTGTTTTGCTTTTACTTTATTTCTCTCTTTTCTTCATGTTTGTCTTTTAGAGCAAGCAACACACCAACAAGAAGAAATAAACAACACAAGCAAGAATAAGAGATCAACACATATAATTAAGCAAAAGTTTTTGTTGGCTCTCATTTTTGGAATAAAATACTGATTAATATTTTTGGGATGTTACAATCCTTCCCCCCTTAGAATAAATCTCGTCCCGAGATTTGCTAGGCCTGGGTACTAAAGAGGTCTGGAAATTCGCTTCGAAGATAATCTTCGCGTTCCCAAGTTGCTTCTTCTTCAGAGTGGTTAGTCCACTGGACTTTGTAAAACTTGATCGCACGTCTTCGGGTAACACGAACATCTTCTTCGAGAATTTTGAGGGTCTCTCACGATAAGTCAGGTCTTGGTTCAGGTCGATGGAGAGGTGGTCGATGTTTTTGAAAACATCAGGCTGGTCAGGAACTTCAAGACACTTCCGGAGCAAGGAAATGTGGAAGACATCATGATAATCTCCTAACTCTGGGGTAACTCCAGCTGATAGGATACTTCTCCTCGACGAGCAAGACCTTGAAGGGTCCAATATACCTTGGCGCTAACTTTCCTTTGACATGGAAACGCTGCATTCCTTTAGGGGTGTCACTCGGAGATAAACATATCTCCGACTGAAAGTGAGGTCACGGCGCTTGGTGTCAGCATAACTCTTCTGACGGGATTGGGCAGTTTTGAGGCGTTCACGAATAAGCTGAACTTGCTCTTCAGCTTCACGGAGGGTATCTGGTCCAAACAATTTGCCTTCTCCGGTATCGGACCAATTCAGGGGTGTACGACACTTCTTGCCGTAAAGGGCTTCAAAAGGGGCCATTTGCAGACTGGACTGATAACTGTTGTTGTACGAGAACTCTGCAAACGGAAGACAATCTTCCCACTTGGAACCATAGGATAGAACACATGCACGAAGCATGTCCTCCAATATCTGGTTCACTCGCTCAGTTTGGCCATCGGTCTGGGGATGATAAGCTGTGCTAAATGCTAACTTGGTTCCGAGGGCTTCATGAAGGGATTTCCAGAATCTTGAGGTGAATTGCGTGCCTCTATCAGATACAATCTTCTTAGGCACACCATGCAGGCTTACTATTCTGGAAATATACAGGTCTGCTAACTGGGCTCCATTGTGAGTGGTCTTGACGGGTATAAAATGAGCAACCTTGGTCAGTCGATCAACGATGACCCAGATTGAATCATGGCCTCGGTTGGATCTTGGAAGTCCGGTAATAAAATCCATTCCAATCTCATCCCACTTCCACTCGGGAATTTTCAAAGGTTGAAGCAATCCAGCGGGCGCTGATGTTCAGCCTTGACTCGCTGACAGATGTCACACTTGGCTACGAAAGAACCAATCTCTCGCTTCATTCCATGCCACCAAAATCTTTCTCGAAGGTCTTGGTACATTTTGGTTCCGCCGGGGTGGATTGAATAAGGGGTCTCATGGGCCTCCTTTAGGATTAACTCCTTAAGTTCCGTGACATTGGGCACACAGATACGGTCATTGAATTTCAGCACTCCTTCAGCATCTTCGGTAAAACCGGGTGCTTTGCCGAGGGAAATCTTCTTCCTAATTCCTTCAATGCTTTCATGATTTTTGGGCTTCTTTGATTTGATCCATCAGGGTTGGGGTTAACTCTAAATTGGCGAGATAACCATGGCTAACAAGTTCTAGTCCAAAATCTTGGAACTCTTTGAACAAGGCTGGCTGTTCGGCTTGGATCAGGGCATTCAGGGTGCAAGGTTTGCGACTAAGGGCATCGGCAACTACATTAGCCTTTCCAGGGTGATAATGGATTCCAATATCATAATCCTTGATTAATTCCATCCATCTCCTCTGTCGCAGGTTCAACTCTTCTGGGTGAAAATATACTTCAAGCTTTATGATCGTATAGATCTCACAGCGATGTCCCGCAAGATAGGGACGCCACTTCTTAAGAGCAAAGACTACAGCAGCTAACTCCAAGTCATGGGTTGGGTAATTCTCTTCATGCGGTCGCAACTGCCGGGACAGATACGACACAACTTTGCCTTCTTGCATCAGAACGCAACCAAGTCCGAGGCGTGATGCATCGCAATACACGTCGAAACTCTGGGTGACGTCTGGCATAATCAATTGGGGCTGAGGTTAGTCTCTTCTTCAGTTCTTGGAAACTATCCTCACACTTCTGAGTCCATTCAAATTTCTTGTCCTTCTTCAACAGTTGGGTCAGGGTTTGGCTATACTGGAAAATCCTTCAACGAACTTGCGGTAATAACCGGCAAGTCCGAGAAAGCTTCGGATTTCAAAAACATTGGTTGGGGATAACCAGTCAAGAATGGCTTGTATCTTCTCAGGGTCAACAGAAATTCCTCCAGCGGATACAATATGTCCAAGAAATGCCACTTCACTGAGCCAAAACTCACACTTGCTAAGCTTGGCATACAGCTGGTGCTCTTGGAGGGTCTCCAAAACTAGACGCAGGTGTTCAGCATGCTCTTCTTCGGTCTTGGAATAAATAAGGATGTCATCAAGGAAAACTACCACGAACTTGTCGAGGTACTCCATGAAAATCTTGTTCATGAGATTCATGAAATAGGCTGGGGCATTGGTCAGACCAAAGGACATCACGGTGTATTCAAACAAACCGTAACGGGTGGTGAAGGCGGTCTTGGGAATATCTGTCTCTCGGATCTTCAACTGATGGTAACCTGTCCGAAGATCGATCTTTGAAAAGACTCGGGCTCCGTTCATTTGATCGAACAGATCCTCGATCTTGGGAAGAGGGTACTTGTTTTTAATGGTCACGTCATTCAGCTTGCGATAATCCACACACAGGCGTGTGGTACCGTCTCTCTTGTCCACAAAAATAATGGGTGATCCCCATGGTGAAGCGCTTGGGCGGACAAGACCTTTGCTTAGCATATCAGCCAACTGCTTCTTCAACTCAACCAGTTCTTCCGGATTCATCCGATAAGGCTTTTGGGATATGGGGGATGTCCTGGGATAAGCTCAATTATGAACTCAATATCCCGGTCTGGCGGCATACCAGGCAATTCTTCTGGGAAACATCCTTGAACAGGTGAACAACACGGATCTCATCTAGGGCGGGTCGAGCTATGCTCTCATGGCATCCGGGTCTGGTCTGGCTGGTCTCAGATGCATACTCCACTTCAACTCCATCATCAGAAGTGAGAGAAACAGCTCTTCGGGCACAGTCAATACGACCGTGATACTTGGCTAACCAATCCATTCCAAGAATAACATCTATGCCTTGGTTTCCTAAGATAATTAGGTCGGCTGCAAACCTTCCTCCTCCAATTTCTATGGGGGTTTCGGAACACATCTGGTTGGTTTTGGCTAACAGTCCTGGGGTTTGTACCAACATTGGTTTGGGTAAAAGACTCCCGACTAAACCTCCCTTAGAAACAAACTCTTTGGTAATAAACGAATGGGTGGCACCAGAATCAAACAGAACAGTTGCAGGTACTGAGTTGACAAGGAACGTACCCAGCACAACATCTGGCGCTTCTTCAGCCTCTTCAGCATTGATGTGGTGCAGACGGCCTCTGACAACAGCAGCATTCCCGCGGGGTGCGGCATTCTTGCCATTACCATTTCCATTGCGGCCTTGACCATTGTTCGGTGCAGGTGCATTGGGGCGCTGGACAGGCTTCTTGGGATTGGGGCATTCTCTGGAGTAATGTCCTGGCCGCATTCAAAGCAGACAACCTTGGGGCGGGGTTGAAGTTATTGAAGTTTCCTCCAGAACGGTTATTGTCATTGGGGCGGTTGAAGTTGTTTGGGCGGTTAGGGAAATTGGGGCGTGGTGCTTGGGGTGGACGATAGGCAGGCCTGGGGTTCTGCTGAAAGATACGAGGTTTCTGGCTGCTCGAACCTTCCTGAGCATTCATCCTCCTCTTGCGACCTTCATACATAGACTTGCGCTTGGTCTCCAGCTGGATGGCTTTGTCCACAAGTGACTCCAGATCACGGAAGTCATGGATAACCAGAGCACACTGCAGTTCATCATGAAGTCCACTCATGAAACGCTCCATCTTCTTCTCTTCTTTGTCGGTGTCATCAGGAGCATACCGAGATAAGTCGGTAAACTCCTCAGATAACCGACCACATCTTACTTCCCTGCCTCAGCTTGCGGAATTCATCCTTCTTCCTCTCAATGAGTCCATAGGGAATGTGCTTCTTGCGGAACTTCTCCTGGAACTCAGCCCAGTTGATGACATGACCAGCTTGCTGGAGAGCCTTGGTAGTTTCCCACCAAGCTCTTGCAGGTCCAGCGAGATAGTGGGTTGCATACAACACTTTCTCATTTTCTCCCACAGCAGCAACTTCCAGATTGTTGTCGATGGTGCGAAGCCAATCATCGGCCTCCAGTGGGTGAAGTCCCTTGGAATAGGTGGGTGGGTTGGTCTTCTGGAAATCGCCTAAGGTAGATCGCTGGTTCTCATTGCCATTGCCGTTACCACCATTGTTGTTGTTGTTGTTGTTATTGTTGTTGTTGTTGTAAGCGGCTGCGAGTTGTTGTAGGGCAACGAGATGAGCTGGCGCTCCTGCCGGGCATTTTCACGTTCCTCCATGATAAGCGCGAGAAGTTGGGCGGGGGTTGGGTCCGGTGGTGGTGGTGCTGATCCTGATCCTCCGCATTGTCGCGACGGGGCGGCATCCTGAAGCACACCGGGTATAAGAGGCAAGGCAAGAAAAGTTCGACTAAGGGAAAAGACGATTCTCAAGTGGTTGATTAATTTAAGATTTATATGAAAATAGTTCACACAGATTTAACAAGACAAACATACTTATATTTCACAAACAACATCAAGGAGTTCACAACAACATCAAGCTTACAACATCAAGCTTACAACATACATCTGGTTTCCAAAAGAACCACTACTACGACTCGACTAGCTATAGGGGGTCAACCTAATCCTGCGGTAGTGATCAAGTCACTCGCCTACTGAGGTGGAACCTCCAGCTCTAACACGTCAGCATCTGACTGGTAGGCTGGCTCCTCGGGATCCTCCTCCTCGTCCTCGAGAACTGGCTCGAGTGGCTCCTCCTCCTCGTCAACTAACTCCTCCTCATCATCCTCCTCCTCACAGTCCATCTCCTCCACGAAGTCATCATCGTCACTGAGGAAAGCGTTGTTCTCCTTGCGGAGATCCTCGCCCTCCTCCTCCATCTCGTCAGTATGGTGCTCTAGATCCTCAATCAGTCCGTCCTGCTCTGCCACCTTCGTGCGGAGCTTCACGATAGTCTTCCTCAGCTGGGCCCTCTTCCTGAGAAGAGCAACCTTCTCCACCATCAGCTTCATCTCGTTCTCGCGAAGCTCAACGAGCGACTCGCGGTCAAGTGGAGCTGAATCCTAGTGCGCAACAGATCATCCTGAGTGCACTGAAGTAAGATCTCCATGTCCATGATGTAGCTCCCAAACATCGGGTGGTAAGGTGAAGGAGTAGGGTGTCCATCGCAGTTGCGCCTCCCGTAGAACCGGAAACGGGAGTCTACTAACTCCGCCTTGTGCTCCTCACAAAGTCGGGCTAGCATCCTCTGTGTAGCAGTACAGAGACCATCAACCCAGGTGGCCTCCTTGGTGGTGAAGATGAGCGTCCTGGAACTGGGAGACTTGATGTTCCTGCGAACTGACGACTGATGAGCCAGCTCAGCCTTCCGACACCGTGAACATCAATCTGAGCTCCCTCAAACTCTGGAGCGGGGCGACCTAACAGCTTGGTCAACTCGAACAAGTCCCTCTCAAACGTCAACTTGCTGTCCTTCTCCAGCTGAACGAACTCGGTCCAATGGAGTGCCATCTACAATTTTTAAGCAAAATTTTAAGTTAGTTAGGTGACAAGTATATCAAAATTTTAATATAGTAGGGCAACAAGTGAGTCAAATTTTAAGCTTAATGAGAGGTGTGCAAAATTTTAGGGATACCAAGGAAAATGTAATATTTAATGGAGTAAAATTTTGCATAAGTAAGAGGATTGGAGATAAGCAATTTTCGAAAATACTTCATTCCTTTCTTTTTAGAAATTCATCTTTTGTAACATTTGACAAACGACCATGCTAACTAAGGTTTCCTAAAGTCAGGATGGCTCTGATACCAAGTCTGTGGGGACCCCGGACTAGCTGTCCGAAATACCCGATTATGCTTAACACAACGATCCCGTGATCAGTCTGTCGTTGCACATAATCCGAATTGGATACCAAAGTTTACATCCATTACAGTACCGAATAAAAGTCTTACATAAATGGTCATTTAGACCAAGTTCTTACATAGGTGCCTTCATGGGCCAAACCAAAATATCAGCGGAAGCTACGGCGTAGTAGACATCATATTCTAACGATGACAACCCGACAGGCAGCTGACTTGTGGAGATCCTTAGTTGGCGTAGAAGTCGCCATATTCCTGCTCGGCGTAGTGCTCCTCCTCGTAGTCTGGCTAGGACAATAGCCAGGGACGAAACCAATATGAGTACATTTGAATGTACTCGCAAACTACCCCAACATGAGTATGCACTTTTATTTGTTTTAAAACATCTCTATATCTTTATTGAAAAAGGTAAGAAGAGTTTTATAACCATCTTTGAAAGAAGTCACCATCTCATTTTGTTTCTCAAAAACTCCTCCTTTTCATGACCATGGCTCACCATAGTCCATTTATTCCAACAACTCATACCACTTCATTTGGTATAGCTGTGTAACACCATCACCATTTCAGTTTCTTTTAAACTTAAAAGCTTTTCCAAAAACTTGCACATGGTCTAGGACAGCCTCCCAACTGTCCATATCCGAGGACTCGGCTATTCGAATAGTTTTACACTCTGCAGAGGTAGCACGCTTTTCCCCATCCATCCGGCAACTCATCGTGTCTGCCACGTCTCGCCATACAAGGTGTATGCGAAGTAAGCCGCCGACCATAGCCTGTCCTTTGCTCATGCTAGTATAGGATCCTACCGCTACGAATTATCATCCTTTCCATCAACACCCAGTCCAGATTCCCCGTCGGGAAACCTAAGTGTGAGGACTCGTAGTTCTGCCCGGCGAGCGAACCCTTCAATCCTCCCACCATCGTGTTAGGACCCAGGTCAGGGGTAGGTCACCAAACCATCCCCTCATGGAACGAGGTCATCCTCGTTGTTGAGGCATCCCATACTAATATGAGCAAATTATATGACTACGCCCTTTCCCATATGTGGGTAGATGTGGTCGCACAGGGTAGATTGGTTGTCATAGTACTAGGACACAATGTGCATTTTTCATAAACATCACCATTTCCACTTCTTTACTTCCACACCGACATCTCGGTATTCCATACCACACAAGTCTTTTTAAAGGAGTTTTGAATAAACAACATTGTTTTCCCATCCTAAAGTTTTATATAAGCTACTACATAGGGTGGCAAAATAATATCCATATACTTTTGAAATGGTTTTATAAATCTTGCTTTGAGAGTAAAACATGTTATGAAAGTAGATGCATATGTTTGTAGTGCAAGCTCAGAGAATAGCTTGCCTTGCTTGGCAAAGTGATCTTGCTCTTGTTCTTCATTCAGCAAACTCTCCTTCCTCGATATATCCGACAACGTTCTCGTCTAATTAATAAACAAACAATGCAAACAATCACTAAGCTATACAAGCAATCATCTCAACAAACAATCATGAACATCACACATAGCTACTGCACACATCAAACCATACAATTTGGTTTCAAAATATTGAATTAAACATCATTTATTTACTTCTAAATTAGGCAGAAACTTGTTGAACATGTTTAATTCAATAACTTGAGTTCTGTTGGTCACAAAAATACAAACTAAAATTCTATAGAAAGCTACTGATGTGTAGAAGACAACACAATTGAGTTTGGATTAATTTGAGTTACCAAACTCCTACACATTGTTTGAATCAGAAGCTTATAATCAAGTTTTAGCTACCAATTAAATTCTGTTGCTCCTAAAATTAAATCCTTTTAGGGGTAACTAAACATGACTAAGGTGACCTAACAAAATTGGTCCTAAATCATTTGGGTTAACCATTTAACATATTTAAATGTTTGATTGCAGAAGGGTGTTCAAACTTCAATTTCATACTAAACAATTAATACTGCACAAATAATTCTACCAAAATTAGGGAAGCTAATACATGGCAGTACTAAGCTAGCAAAATTGGTTTGGAATTATTTGGACTAACAGAGTATCAGAAACAAACAAGTTTAGAATTTAAACCTTCTGTAGTATTTTTAATAATACTTTTTATTTATTTATTTAAATGACATGAGACCAATTGGGTTGGTTAAACATTTTCATAAGCTTTCCAGAACAATTGAGTTTGATTTATTTGGATTCTAAATCTTGAGATATTGAATTTATAAGTTCATAACAGTACTGAAAATTTCAGAGAATTTGAATTAGGAAAATCCACTGTTGTGGATAAGGTTGAAATTGCTGACATGGGGGACCCACTGGTCAGCGGCTCAGTATACGCGGGGAAATTAATAAAATCCGGATGAACGGGGCCCGCTCGTCAGTCTCTCTCTCTCTTTCTAATACACGAAACGGTACGCAACCGTTGGATCTAGATCCAACGGTCCACGTGCGACGCGACGACGGCGACCAAGATTTGGCGGCGCTGCCGCGCCGGCGGCGATGTGGTGGACGGATGTCTCACCTAGGGGGCTCGGGAAGGCTCGGCGAAGGCGTGGATCGACGGCGGAGGCTCGGGTAAGGCTGTTGGAAGAACTTGCGCTTGCTGGGGAGGGCTGGTTCGTCGGCGGTGAGTTCCCGGACTTCCACGGCTTCGGCAGCGGACTCCGGCGAGCTCCTGGCGACGCGTCTGTGCATGAAAACGAGGAAGAAAGAGCTCGGGTGAGTGCGGTGAGGGTGGAGAACAAGGTTCAGGGCAGAGAGGGGACAATGGTGGGGTGTGGCGTTGCGGCCATGCTCAACCTGGACGGCGGCGACGGTTGCGGCCGTGCACGCCCTTCTGGCGGTGCACAGATCAAATTGGAGCGAGGGAGAGTGAGTGGGGGTGGTGTGGAGTTCCAGAGGGGTGCGGGGGTGGTCTTATAGGGTCGGGGCGGTCCACGATGGTCGCGGTTCACGGCGACGGCCATGGCGCGCCCGAGGTGATCGATTCCTCGATTCCGCGGCGAGGGTGCAGGGGATCGTGGCGGCGTGATGTTTACCGGGGTCCGGACGTGTTCTAGAAGCATCTAGACGAGCTGTGCGTGTCGGCGTGCAGAGAGGTGCGCCAATTTGGGACGGCGCCGTCGGAGTGACTACGGCGATGCAGAGGGGGACAGGGCGGCGATTTCGGCAACGGGGTGCTCGAGTTCGTGCAGAGGGCGCAGAGGCGACGACCGTGGACGACTGCGAGCGAGAGGGGGGCCTGGGGGACCCGGGGAAACGGCGACGCGCGCGGCGTGCGGCGACGACACGGCGACGGAGAGGTAGCCGATGACACTTTTGCCAAAACCCCCCTGGCTCCTGTGCTCTGCTCCTTTTCCTTCTTCTTTCTTCTAATTACTTTTTAGTCCTTCTGTTTAATTGCAGTAGCACTTCCTGATTTAATTTGAGGCACTAAATCAATTTATAAAAATTTGCCAAAATTTGTGGGGCCTTCCCATAATGTGCAGAAGCTCCACAAAAATTGGCTTTGCAAAATAAAATGTTTTGAAACATTTTCTTTTATAGTGTTTCAATTATGGTATTTTAATTTATTTCTACTTTGTTTACTTTTAAATTTTTAAAACTAGTTTGAAAATAATATTTGAGAGAGATAAGTAGTAAGGATGAAATGGGAGGGTTTGCACTACCACTCCACTGAGTTTTGTTGAAAACAATTTGAGATCCTCACTTGGAGAATTTGTGTGACACTTGCCACATTTATTTTCTTGTTTTGCTTTTACTTTATTTCTCTCCTTTTCTTCATGTTTGTCTTTTAGAGCAAGCAACACACCAACAAGAACAAATAAACAACACAAGCAAGAATAAGAGATCAACACATATAATTAAGCAAAAGTTTTTGTTGGCTCTCATTTTTGGAATAAAATACTGATTAATATTTTGGGATGTTACATGCTCCTTCATGGCGGTCGTCTGGAACACCTGGGCCCCTCCGAAATGCTCCTTCTTCGCCTGGCTTGCGGTGCAGAATAGGCTCTGGACGTCTGACCGCCTTGCCATTAGGGGTTGGCCTCATCAGCCCGTCTGTCAATTATGCAGAGGACAGCCGGAGACGGCAAGACACATTCTGTTTGAATGCCGGTACTCAAAAAGGATTTGGATGGAGGCGTCCTCGCGGCTAAAACGCCCAACTCTCATGCAGAGTCTTGGTTCTTCAAAGCCCACTGTTTTAGCATACTGGAAGGACTTGGCCGCCACGACGTCGGCCTCCCGCATGGCTGAAAACGGTAATCATCCTAATCACGTGGGAAATTTGGAAGGAAAGGAATGCGAGGGTCTTCAACAACACCTTTGCAATGCCCTCCACCCTTTTCCAGCGCATCAGGACCGAAGGCAACAACTGGATCCTTTCTTGGGCAAAGAAGTTGGCGGAAATCGTCGGGTGATTTATGTGATGTAATCTAGTTTTTTTTACCGTCTTACCCTTTTTTTTGGGCCTTGTCCTTGGTGTCTTTGCTCATACTATATCAATATAAAAGGCAAACCTTTTGCCTTATTTCAGGGAATAATTACCCCCGTTCTAGGTTTGGTCAAAGGCAAAAAAGAAAAGTTTGACCAAACATGTAGAAAAATATATCATATCTATAATAGGAAATGCATATAGTATTTTTTGGATGATTCTACAAATATTTTTTATATTATAGATATCGACATTTTTTCCTATATTCTTATTCAAAGTTTACAATATTTGACTTTGAATAACCCAGTACGCAGGGTCATTCCGGGCGTGAGGGAGTATATCCCCTTTCAACAAAGTCTCGAGAAAAGTGAGCAGTAGATTTCACCACGAAAACCCAAGAAACGAGCAGTCAAGTTATTTTAGTACAAATTACTTTGCAGACATGTCACCTCGTCCCAAGGCATGTGGCTTTCCCTTTTTTTGTGTTTTAGTTTTGACCTATAATACAAGTGTCATTTGTTACAAAATTATACCATTAGAAACTTTATTTTACTATGAATTCAGTTATATAAGTTTTGTGAAATACAATATATATTTTGTTGGTCAAAATTGACGGTCAAACTTAGACGAAGGAAAACATGTGCGCCAACTAAATGGAGATGGAGGGAGTATGATACACTATAAATTATTTATATTTAGATGGATAACCATACACTCTAGAAATGTGTGTCAATATATATATTTTTAGACACTTATATTTCAAAACTCCTTGTGATGAGATACAATGTGAAAGAGGACACATATAAAAAGTTGCAGTACATCTGAGTGAAATGAACTAATTGACAAAAAAACTTGTGTATTTCTTTAACACTTGGGCCATTTAGTAAGTAGTATATGAACTATTAAACGACAATGTATCAAACTAGAACTTTGCCTCCAAAAAAAAAACTTTGGAACCAACATACTTTTTGCAAATAGGTTACAATCCAGCACACGTGTTAGAAGTGTACAACAAAGCTAAAGAGCAATGTTATGTGATTATTTGCCATGTCTAATAAAATATGTACTTGTTAAGATCTCTTCTCTTATAGACAAGATGTTAGAGGTAAAAGTGTCTAATATAAATATGCATAAGTTATTAAGTTTAACTCTTCTTTAGCCCTTAATGGTGTGATGTGCTGCAATTTAGTTAAACTTTCTGGCATATGCATGATTACATAAGAACAATTCACAATGGCTAGATCAATAATACTAGCATAAGCACAAAGAACAATGTGACAACCAAGGGATTACTATAAAGATTGGATCGGTGGTTGTGTCACACTTGTAAGTAATCAAAGATAATATGTCATCGCAATCTTTCTCCAACTCTCCCAAAAACTGCTTGCTCATTAAACCAAGCCGTAATCAGTTACTCCCTCCGTTCCAAATTAATTGACTTCCATTTGTCCAAATGTGGATGTATCTATACTTGTAACATGTCTAGGTACATTCACATGTGGGCAAATGGAAGTCAATTAATTTGGAACGAAGGGAGTTGTTAGTTCTGCCCACAAAAAGATCAGATTGCTAGTTTTCCTAAAAGAGTAGAGTATACGTCCTCCCTAAACTTACACTTCTCCCATTTATTCCGAAACTATAATTGGGTGTTATCAAGTTAAATTATGGTTCAGAACAACAAAAATAAAATCACTCTTAATTCTGTATTTTTGTTCCCACAATGTCTAGACAACTAAGTATAAAAATTCCAAATTTTCTTAAATTCTATACACTTCCTCAGACTTCGTATCAAGAGATATCACACAAGAAACCACAGATAAGCCATAATATAAGGATAATTGAAAGGAGCAGACAACAAGAAGAAAAGGGGGAGATGGACGGTGAGTGCTCACATGAACATGAACAGAACTATAAGATTATGGCTTATAGTGATATTTGAAAGATTTTTATAAGAAATAGGAAAGGGAAAACTCAACAAAGGAAATAAACTAATTACTCGGCAAGTGTTCATACGCAATTGTGTCACAAAAGTATCTTGATACTCGGCAAATGCATGATCATTGTAGTACTTTCACGGGAAGTAATTAGCCCAATTGTTCAACTAAGAGAGTAAGGCAAGGCGTTTATCAAGCCCGCAACTACGCTTGTCATGTACGCAGCACGCTCCACCCAAACCATGGTTTCAAGATAGTCTAATTTATCGGTTGCTAAGGTAAACAACTAAACAAGGCAGAGAAAACAATAACATATCTAGATAAAGAACAAGTGTCACGTAGATCCATGTATATATAGTGCCTAAAAACCATTTGTTGCCAAACGTGTTTTATCTTACGTAGAACAGAAGTCCGCCGCCTCTGCTTTTTCAAATATTTCAAAACCAAACATAGGTCAAGTATGGCACACCGAATTGACCATGACCATGGATACAACTGTTCGCAGATCTTTGAGTTGGAGATTGATATGTCTCAAACGTATATATATATTTTGTATGATTCATGCTATATTGCTATTAATTACGTACACTTTGGGTATTATTTGTATCAATTTTTATTGACCTAAGATATTCAAGTGCCCAGTAAGAGTTCTGGTTCTTCTTTTATTTATTTTCAGGATTGTACCCAAAAAAGTCCAAAGAAAGTAGAGCAAAAAATCATTCGTTAAGTATCGCGACACGAGAAGACCCAGGAGACAAAGCCCTGCAACAAGGATCACCGCACTTCCTAGGAGTCTCGTGTAGGCACCCGGCCTAAGGCCTGAGACGCCTACAGGGGGAGCCCCTGTGGGGCTCTCTGGCTGGTCTCCGGTGTGTACTACTCCATATATACCCTCATTTGCTCACCTAATTATTGAGGTGATCTTCGTTTTCATCACCGACCCAGAACTCTGCCGGAGGGGGAAGCCATCTCCAGCTTCACCAACATCCATCCTCGTGCTCATAAATGAATTGTGAGTAGTGCACCCCTGGACTACGCGTTCATGACAGTATCCAAAGTGTAATATCTCCACTACATGTTTTTCGTTGATTAGTTATAAAGCATGAATCTTCTAGTACTTGTATGGTTAATCTGATGAACTTTTAGCGGTGATATTGATCATGTGGTGGATTGTCCTATTATGTTCATATTGTGAACGACATTATGTTTGATCATAGATCCATATTTCTATCTTGTTGCTTGTTAAATCTTGACCATTCTAGATAAGTAATCAATAAAGGTATTAGTGTGCATTTGTTGGGTTCAATCATGCAAATAATCTACCCTGTAGAGAGAATGTGGAAAAGGCTTGTATTGAATTGTTGCCATTAAGGGTTAAGATTTAGTAGAGAATTCATTGTAATCCCTTAAACATGACTGAAACTAGCGGATGTCACCAAGAGGGGATGAATAGGCAATTTAAACCAAGTTATGGGCTTAAATAAATGCGGAACAAAATCATAGTTTAATTTATCAAGCACAAAACCTAAATATGCTAGGCTCAACTATGTATACCATCAACTTATACTAAACAAGATAAACCACTCTAATGTGATAAAAAACTATAGAATTCAAGTACAAAGGCTATCACAAAATAAATACATAAGTAGTGGAGCTTGGATCAGAGATAACAGAGGCGACATGTGGAGTCCAAGATGTAATTCCCGAAGTTCCTTCTCAATGAAAATACATCTTCGTTGGAGAGGTGTGTTGCTATTCTCTGTGAGCTCTCCCACAAAGGAAGAACTCACAATCCAATTTGAGTTCTTGTTTGATTAAGGCGTAAATCTATACTATATATCAAAGCCGACGGTTTCAGCGAGCTCTCGTGCTGCCCACGTCGACGCGCACTGTAGAAGCGCGTTTCTACAGTGCGCGGCCGGCTCCGCGCCGTCGATCGCCGAACCGACGGCCCGCGCGCCGGTTTTTTGCGAAGAAGCCCCCGCGTTTTCCAACAACTGTAAATCGGTCCGGCCCACACGCAGGCCCACACGTTTTTGCAGAAAAGCCCCGCGTTTTCCAAAAGTTCTGAATTTCCCGGAAAGACCCTCACATCTCCCAAAAATTACGATTCACTCTCCTTTTCACGATAATATCTACATGAAATATGTGCGCGACGACGAGTAGGTTCCATTCCCGTGATCGGTTTCGAGTTTGGTCGACTCTAACTCCTTAATTTTGGATCCAAGCTCGCAAAAACATCTGACGAATTTTGTCAAATTCGTCGCGCTCAGACATCCGTTTGAATTTTCCTTTCACGAGTAGATGGATACCACCCTTCCAAACAATTTCATGTTTTACCCTTTTTATTTCCACGGACATATAAATATTTCTCTTTAATCTTCAATTTCGTTGTATTTTTGCCTGCGCAAAAAAGACAAATTTTGACGGATTTGAAAATTTTGAATCACAACGGGCGCGGCGGTCGACGCACTGTAGAAGCGCATTTTCTACAGTGCGCGGCCGACTCCGCGTCGTCGATCGCCGATCCGACGGCCCGCGCGCCTTTTTTTTGCGAAAAAGCCCCCGCATCTTCGAACAACTGTAAATCCGACTGGCCCACACGTTTTTGCAGAAAAGCCCCGTGTTTTCCAAAAGTTTGAATTTCCCGGAAAGACCCTCACATCTCCCAAAAATTACGATTCACTCTCCTTTTCACGATAATATCTACATGAAATATGTGCGCGACGACGAGTAAGTTCCATTCCCGTGATCGGTTTCGAGTTTGGTCGACTCTTAACTCCTTAATTTTGGATCCAAACTCGCAAAAACATCTGACGAATTTTGTCAAATTCGTCGTGCTCGGACATCCGTTTGAATTTTCCTTTCACGAGTAGATGGATACCACCCTTCCAAACAACTTTCATGTTTTACCCTTTTTTATTTCCACGGACATATACATGTTTCTCTTTAATCTTTAAATTCGTTGTATTTTTGCCTGCGCAAAAAAGACAAATTTTGACTGATTTCAAATTTTTGAATCACAACGGGCGCGGCGTGCCGCCGCGCAACATTTCCTAGTAATCCTTTACAAATTGCTTGGGGCGATATCCACAATTTAATTGGAGATTCCCGAAACTTGTCGGAATCTTCACACCAAGGTTGATCAACGGGACAACGTCAACCGTTTAGGATACACAATGCACCCAAGAGTAACACTAACAAGGTCGTAAATATTCACTTCTACGAATCATCATGGAAAGCTAAAACTAATGCAACTAATGCAATGACAAGAACAAAAAAGGCTCATGCCTTTCACTCCCAAATATCACCAAAGTAACAAATGTTGCAGAAGTATGAAAGGACGAACTAGGTGATCAAAATCAACAAATGAATCTCAGTCCAGATACACTAGCCTTTTCTTTTTTTAAAGAGTATGCCAAAGGCATACCTCAGATTTATAGAAGGAGAGCAAAACAAATTACAAGATGTTGAACCCCCAGTGCGAACATAAGGGGCAGCAGAACTCCGCACTCACACACTAGCAACTCTCTCGCGTCATTATAATGACATCTCCCTCTAGCCTGTTGCCATAGCTGAAGCTCATCTCCAATCCTACTCAAGAGTTGCTGGACATTGCATGATCACGGGCACGGTCGAACACGCGCGCATGCATTTCTCTGCTTCCACAACATCCAAGCAACCAGAATGACCAGCGTGTCAAACTGCCTTCTATCCCGTTTCTGAATTCCGTCTGACACCTCAAGCCACCAAGACTCCAGAGTGGTGTTAGGACTCGGCACTTGGATCTGCAGCCCTACTTTGAGCAGGCAGCCCAGCCAAACTTCTCTCGCAAACACACATTGCACTAGGATTTGATTGACGTTGTCTTCGTCTTGCAGGCAAGTGTAGCAGACATTGGGGTGTTCTTGCATCCCATGTCTCGCCCTCCTATCTGAAGTCCACATGCGATACTTCATGGCTAGCCACCCGAAGATTTTGCACTTCGGCGGCGCAAAGGACCTCCATAGTGGCTTGGCGACGGCACTCCTCACTTGCCCCTGGCACAAAGCGTCATAGGTCTCTCTGGCTGAATAGGCACCCGAGCTTGCACACACCCATCTGAAGGCGTCATGACTTTGCTCATCACGGTCCACCGTGTTCACCTCAAACCACAACCTTGACAGTGAGACCCTCTTCTGTCAGCTCATCTGAAATATCCAACATCCAGCTGTTGTCGGCCATGCCTTGTGCCACTGTTCTTGGTGAAAACGTAGATCTAAATCTGATATCTCTTTTTTCCTGAAAAATGAGCAAAAATCGTTGGAGGGAGATTGAAAAACTTTAAACGTCAAGAAAAATGGGCTCCAAAGTTTGGGAATCATTGCGCTGAAGAATCCATGAATAGGGCCCACCAAAACTAACCGTATGTCTTTTTTGAGATAACAACTGATGGAATTTTAACAATGGCGAAACCGACTACAAACGACTCCACAAAAAACGGAAAATACAATATGGACCCAGAAGACCACACACCGTACTTCCAAATCGCAATCAAGCCCATCGTCCTCATCGTCACCAACCAAGTACAGGGACCGGACCCAGAAGCAGCACATCTTCAGACACCATCGAGTCACCGCCGCCACATTCGCCACATTGGGCTTTGAACACCGCAGGAGTGCCCACCCCGCAGGGTGAGAGCTAAGAACCTTTTCCAGACCATCGGGCAGGCAGGAGATGGGGAAGACCAGGCAGTACCTCCAATCCAAGATCCCCGAGCAGTAGGTCCCAACCATCGACGCCACGTCGAGCCGTCTCCTCCCCTCGCCACCATGGCCGGCCGGAAGAAGCTTCAAGACGAGACAGTCGCATCTCAAAAAAATACCATAAACAACCCTAACGAGGAAGGCGGTTGTACCATCCCCTTCCACTCCCTCGCCACCACGGCCGGCCGAGGGGAAGACAATAGCATCAGCAGCCCTCCGACTCCCGAACAGACTCCCGAAGCTCCACGGCAGAGTCGAAAAAACGACCGCGCCCGGAGAGACCATCCTCTCCAAATCCGCAGATCTGAGAGGAAACCAGGCCAACAGCTCGCCGGCGCCGCCACAAGTGGCCTTGCCGAGATGGGGATCGAGCTCCAACACCCTTATTCCGACGCGACGCCGCCTCCACCATCCGGACGGCGTCTCCAGCGTCCCTAGCAGATCTCAATCCTCCACCACCGGCGATCCGACGAAGCCCCGCCGCCTCCATGGGATCCCCGCCGATTGAGAAGAAAACCCTCCGCCGCCGGCCGCCCAGGCTTTACCCAGGCGTCTTCGCCGGCGGCGGCGGAGGGGAGGGGAGGCGGGGGCGGCCTTGGGCAGGGGGCGGCGGCGCCCCGTGCAGGCGCGGCGGCGCCCGCACGGGAGCGGTTAGGGTTGGGGAACGAAAGAGATTTTATCAAAACTAACCGTATGTCGGTATGTGTAGAAATAGGGACGGAACTACCGGACGCCAGATAGCAAAGAAAATCCGTTAATCCTGTGCAAAATTCAAATAAATGCTCTCAAGCAATCCATGAGCCAGCCTAATAATGGTAGGAGCTTAAGTTTAAATCACAAATCTAGGTAGAATCTCGAAGAGGACAGGGATTGCAGAAGAAAGCAGCAAAAGGCGGAGATCTTTGGGACGAACTTTGCGGCGTGCACAGCACAGCACAGTGATGCACGCACGCACGCCGTGATAGGACTACACAGCGTGTGCTGGTGTATTATTAGGTTTACCGTGTCTTCTTTTTATGTGCCAGCACGTAATAGGCGCTAGAATCTACAGTGTCAAATCGCCGGAGAGAGATGGAGACGCAGTTTTCTACAGGACTAGTCGTTATCACGGAGGCAGCGGCAGCAGCAGCTAGCTGCCATAGCCATAGCTCGCTCGCTCGCTTCAAGCATTGGCCAAACGACAGAGCATGAATAAATGAAGATAGATAGATATACCATCTGATCGAAGCAACAGTGTAGGATTTGTCAAGTCAACCTGGTTGCATGCATGCAAGCACGCAGGACGCATCAGATCCAGTGATCCACTACACTGGTTTGGGCTTTATATATGGCGAGCCCCGATGCGATGCACGGCCACGAGCGGCAACGGCAGAGCACGAGAAAGGAAGAGAATAAGCGCCAAAAACAAGAGAAGAGTCTCGTTCCTTCTCGTGTCGTGCGTGCATGGATCCCCACGACGCCTTCTTGGCCGCGCACCCGTTCCGGTGGGACCTCGGCCCGCCGGCTGCGGCTGCCGTGCCTCCGCCTCCTCCTCCGCCGCCGCAGCTGCCGCTGCCTCCGGCGAACGCGCCGAGGGAGCTGGAGGACCTCGTGGCCGGGTACGGCGTGCGCGCGTCCACGGTGGCGCGGATTTCGGAGCTCGGGTTCACGGCCAGCACGCTCCTGGTCATGACGGACCGCGAGCTGGACGACATGACCGCCGCGCTCGCCGGGCTCTTCCGCTGGGACCTGCTCATCGGCGAGCGGTTCGGCCTGCGCGCCGCCCTGCGGGCTGAGCGCGGCCGCCTGGTGTCACTGCACGGCGGCCGCCACCTCGGTCTCCAGTCCGGCAGCACCCTCGACGGCGCCTCCCAAGAAGGTGATTACTGTCGTCCACGCACCATGCATATCCATGCAAAAATGAAGCAAATCTGCATGTCTTAACTAGTGTCTTGTGTCTGCGCGTACGATCGAACAGTGCTGTCCAACGAGCGGGATGGGGTGGCGAGCGGCGACATCGGCGAGGAGGACGCCGGCAGGATGATGGTATCGGGCAAGAAGCAGAAGAATGGATCGGCGGCGAGGAAGGCCAAGAAGGCGAGGAGGAAGAAGGTGGACGGCTGCGGCTGGATCACATGGAGGAGGACGAGCGAGAGGACGGCAATGGCCGGTCAGAGTCGACGGAGTCGTCGGCAGGCGGAGGAGCAGGCGGCGGGGGCGGGGAGCGGCAGCGGGAGCACCCGTTCGTGGTGACGGAGCCCGGGGAGGTGGCGAGGGCCAAGAAGAATGGGCTGGACTACCTGTTCCATCTCTACGAGCAGTGCCGCCTCTTCCTGCTGCAGGTGCAGTCCATGGCCAAGCTGCATGGCCACAAGTCTGCAACCAAGGTACTCCATCTCTACCTACGCTACGTTCTTTTAGGGCCTACACGCTCAAGTTTATGTTACATGAGCATGCGTATATTATATGTAAATTTACTGCTCTGAATCTGAATATCTGCCAGCTACTGATCAGCTCAAATGACTACTCAAACTAGTAGTATTGATTACTGACATAGTGACAGTTCTGCTCATTTGTACTGCGTGCTGCTATCTTATAGATTTCAGTAGAGACTCAAAAAAGATTGCAAGCAAAGATTTCATGCATGTTAGTTTAGATTACCCAGGTTAACATATGTAGTACTTGCTCACTACATGTGTCAGTGACAGCCAAATAGTAGTGCTAATATTAAACTGAGATCAATTTGAAGGAAATTTTATGCTCCGCGTAACGTACTGCGACAAAAAAAACGATAAGTTTCGGCTCTCAAACTAGTTTTACAGCGCTGCCACTTACGATTTGGAAATCATTTGCAAGTTGCTGCATGGCCTCGTAATCAGGTGCGTACTTATGTGACTAAAGCTTCAAATAGGGTTTTACGAGCGAGCGACGAAAACGTATGTAGTCCAAGTCCAACCTGTGTAAGCAGCAGCCAGCAGGGTTTAGGGTTTGCTTAAGCAGTTGGGTCAACTGCCTTCCCGTTCCGACTATTCAGTAGGAAAATGATTTTGAATAGACTTAGCTAAAGATCACATCTGCTGATCTGCCTAAGAAGGGAACTTGCTTAGTTTGTACTTAACCATGCAAACCCTAATAGCCTGTGATTTTTTTCCTGCAAAAACAAATTTAGTGAAAGGGCAACGAACACAATTACAGCCACCAGTTTGAGAATCTAAGTTATTTAGGAGTCAATATGACTTGGGCATACTTGAGCCCAACACTTTAGGGATTCTTTAGCACAATTCCAAATCAGGAAACTAAGAAGATATAGAAGATCATAATGACATGTCCTCTTGAACCATACATGACTGAAAATAGTGCTAGCGATAAACACCAAAGTGTTTGATAACACCAAAAAGAAGCATATGGGATATTTTTTTTGTTAGACGCATGCATTTCTTGCAAGAATTGGACATAATGGGATTTTTCTTTTGGAAGTGTGTGCAAACGACTTGTAGGAGGAATTTCTAAGAATGAAATTCAATGCAAACTCAAATCTATGCGATGGCCAATGTGTCAAAGAAACGTGGAATCTATTTTGCAAGTTAATAATACCATACGTGTGCCTTCAATTTTGCTGACCATAATTTTGTGGCAAATACCGTGTCACTTAAGCTTAGCTATAAACTCATGGTGAGGACGCGTATCTAGCGCGATGGTTGGCAGTGCCGGTGTGCACTCCACCCGCCCGGGTTCGACTCCAGGAAGGAGCGAATTTTGGGTGTCTCACGGGTTTTAGCAGCCAGGCACTGGCTTGCTCCCAGGAATCTCTTCTGCCTCACGTCTATGTGCCACAGGTGAGATCGACGTGCCCGTCAGTCACCGAAGCACTGGTCTTCGGCCAAGTCTCTCAGGACGTAGTTCTGGGTTATAGGGTGTAGGTCTAATTTAGACACATAGGTGGGGTGTGCGTGTGTGTGGTGTGCGTGTGGTGTGCGTCCCGTGTGTCCGAACAGGTGCTACAACTTGTAATCCCAGAGAGGCTCTCAAAAAAAAAAAGCTATAAACTCGTGGTTTTCACTGCTTCCATGGAGGTCAAAGTAGTAATAGTGTTACCGGTCGTGCTAGTTGCACGTAAAACAAACGTAAGTGCAGTATCCCTGCGTTAGACACGCACGCCAATGCGCAGTAGAGCCCTGAAAAAGATCCCCGACGTGTCAGTTATCCATAGGCTCCGAAAGCCTGCCCGGCGTGTGTTGTCTTGTCGGCGGCCCCTAGCTGAGCATCACATAGGCGTGCAGCCGTTCATGACACGGCGGCATGCAGGGGGGGTCCGTCGTCGTCCTCGGGTGCCTGCCTGAGCCTCACCTCCCTGCCATGTACGAAACCCATGTGATCTCTCCGACGAGCTCACTGTGCTCCGCATGACAACATTGCAGGTGACGAACCAGGTGTTCAGGTACGCGAGCAAGGTGGGGGCGAGCTACATCAACAAGCCCAAGATGCGGCACTACGTCCACTGCTACGCGCTGCACTGCCTCGACGAGGAGGCCTCCGACGCGCTCCGCCGGAGCTACAAGGCCCGCGGCGAGAACGTCGGCGCCTGGAGGCAGGCGTGCTACGCGCCGCTCGTGGACATCGCCGCCAGGCACGGCTTCGACGTCGACGCCGTCTTCGCCGCGCACCCGCGACTCGCCGTCTGGTACGTGCCCACCAGGCTCCGCCAGCTCTGCCACCAGGCCAGGAGCGCGCACGAGGCCGCCGCCAACGCCAATGCTAACGGGGCCATGCCGCCGCCGCCGCCCATGTTCTAGCTTTGCTGCTCGTGGGTTGAAGTGTGTGTCTTTCCTCGTTGTAGACAGGCGACTGCGCTAGGATGGTGTCCGCTGTTGCTTGGGCCAGAGTTTGTGTGAGATGCCATTTCGTGCGACCTGTTTGTAATATGGATGTTTAACTCTAGGATTTGAAATGTGATGAATGTTATGAACTGTCCCGTTCTATCATCATATGGCGAGTTAGAACGATGATCTCTGCGCACCATATGCGTGGAATTCAGAGGCGTTCCAGAATAACAGAAGATCAAAGGAAGTTTGCTTGCTCTCCAAATTCTAACGGTAGTGGAGCCACAACAGTCAAACAGTGTTGTAGCTGAGTGTTCCAGAAGTTGACCACCTCCGGCTCCAGGCAGTCCATCTCCATTGCCGAAGGCTCTGATCTTGGCAAAGATCAGAGCTCCAATGAAAGCACTTATAAGTTAAAATGACTATCTCTGCGCAATGTTCCAGTGATGGCAATAAAGTTACAATGATATCGACTGCGATGGTCTTGTATTCGGCCTCGTCCGCGTGTGTTTCCTCGTAGACAGGCGACTGGGCTAGAATGTTGTGTGTTGTTGCTTGGCCTGTTTGTGATATGGCTGTTTAAATCTAGGATTTTGAATGATCTGAGGGGCGGAGCTGGTGTAAAACAGTTGGGTTCAAATGAAACCGATGGAAATGCCAAATCATTCACTATTTTAGTATGTATCATTGCTAATTTAGTGAAATATTACACCTATACGAATCGATCTTCTAGCTTCGCCACATTGTGCATTTTATTGAGAGAGCTTTACTCAACAAAAGCGTTCCTCATAACATGCTGAATAACAGAGGACTCACTCAACAGAAGCACATGCTGAATAACAGAGGACTCACTCAACAGAAGATTTCCAATGGTTGTGGCTAGTGTTTCTCATCTTTGCAAAGATGGCTATGTCAACCAAAATGAGATTCAGCGAAGAGAGAAGGCATTGAAGTACTCTCAAGCTCCCAAAACGGGTTTTAGATTAAAATGAATATCTCTGTGAAGATCGAATGATGGGATACTGGAATTATCTCTGCGCAAAATGGTTTGTAGTACTGATGTAAGGGAACTAGCAGAAACTCTTCAACAGAGAACAGAACAATTTTGGAAAAAACTGGAGTGAAATGGCAAATATGACAATCGCCAATACGATAGAAGTTTCAAATTTTGTTACTACCAAAGTAGTAGTGATTAACTGCGAGGCACCATGCATTTAACTGAACCTAACAGAACCAAGTCAGAAAAATGGAACCAGAAACATTTAACCACACCAAGGCCAAAGAGATGAAACATTCCACCAAACCGAATGGTGATTAAGTTGTCCATTGCACAAACTACATAGCAAAGACCAAATATGCAGTAGTAACAACAAGGTCTCACAGGATTACTACTACTGAAGCAAGACAAAAATAGGAGGGGTATCACATCGTTTGGGAGGTACATAAGCAACATTTCGAACAGCTCACGACTTCTGTATCACCAGATGATCACCTCGATATCAAGCCTGCATGGAAAAATTAATCGAACAGGTGAGATGTAATCAGGTTTTCACATCATTTCTAAGTAAGCAAGAAACTAAGCAGGAATTAGGTCCTTGTAAGCATCAATTATATTCACCGGTCATAATTAGATAGCAATTACAGTAGAACATATGAGTATTCAGATAACTAGTCAGATAGACGATTCACGATTCTACAGTCTATCAAATACTAACTGATCAGACAGATAACTTATGTCTCAGACTCACAATACACTAACACAAAAATAAGGTATACCGGATTGATTCTATTTTAATCATACATTTAAACATTATAGAAAATCTAATGTCTCGACAAACAATGACACTGTTGAGAACCAGGAAAAGATCCATAACCAAACATTGAATATCAGATAATTTAAATCAATATCATGACAATGATGAAACTAAAGAAAAAACACATTATACAATTCACCTAATAGAATTTTTCAAACAATCAACTAAACGATGTATGCCATATATATCATTCGATTCAGCCAAAAACTAAAGGGATGGAAACATTACGGCGCAAGTCATAACTTAGCACTCAATTTATATCACAACAGTAAAGATGTAGTTACCACATTCGCTTCAGAAGGCATGGAAGTTTGCACATAACTCAATAAATCATGAAGCAGTGTAATAGCAGGCCTTGCTAATAAAAAACAGTACTGTTACTCGCTTCCAAGAGAACTGATAAACTATTATGGAGACAAAAACTCTACTCAGAACTTGTTACATGGTAAATACCTAAACAGATAGCTATAACTACAAGAGATATTTGTAGGAATAACAAAAGAACATTGCAATATAGACCTGATTATTACAACAATCACGTGTACACAATGCTTTGTGAAAAAAAATACCCTTAGGCAAATTAATTGTACTAGGTTTGCTTTCTACTTAGAAAGCCTTAAAACAAGGACTGGGTCATAGATCAACCTTAGCACACAATATCAGACTCGTATCATCAAAGTTATAACAATCCAGCAATTGCACTGCAGCAGGAGTAATAAAAGAAGCACCCTTTCGTACCTTAAGCGGATGGGATCTCGACCTCGCCGTCGTCGATCTCCGTCTGCAGGTCCTTGGGGTCCTTGCCGTCGACGGTGCAGCCAACGCTGACGCAGGTGCCGAGGATCTCCTTGACGGTCCCGGTGATCTCCTTGGCCATGGACCTGGGCGCCATGATCTTAGCGATCTCGATGACGTCGTCGAGGCTGATGTTGCCGCTGTGCTTGATGTTCTTCACTTTCTTCCTGTCCCTCTCGGGCTCCTTCAGGGCCTTGATGACGAGAGCCGCCGCGGACGGGACGACGGAGACCTTGGCCTGACGGTTCTGGACAGTGAGCTTGACGGTGACGCGGAGGCCCTTCCAGTCCTTGGCCGTCTCCTTGGCGATGTCCTCACCGATCTTCTTGGGGAGAGACCGAGGGGACCGATCTTGGGGGCAAGCGACGACGCCGCGCCGACCTCGCCTCCGGTCACCCGCACGTACACCTCCACCACCTGCGACGGGTCGAGCTTGGGCGGCATGGCTGCGGCTCGGTTGGGGGCGGCGGCGGCGGTGGGAGGGTTTGGGAGAGGGAGAGGCTTTGGAAGAGCAGTAGGGTTCGCACGGAGAGTTACGCGAGCATTATATAGCACCTTCGTTTGCCATTCGGTTTGGGCTTTATGTAATCCATTCTGAGGCCCATTTTGAGTCCAAATTCAAGGGGGTGTATAGAAAAACACGACTATACCCTCTCCAAAAAAAAAAAACACAACTACGAACCGAACCGTGACGTACTTCCAAATTAATTGACTTTTATTTGCCCACATGTAGATGTATCTAGACATGTTACAAGTATAGATACGTCCACATTTGAATAAATGGAAGTCAATTAATATGGAACGAGGGAGTACAAAACAAGACTATGAACAACGTTTTATCAAAAAAAGAAGACTATGACCGAAACACAATGAGAATAGAGAGGAAAAATTGCGGGGAGTTCATTCCGTGTGTTCCAAAAAATGTGAAAAGATTCAGATCTGCTTAGGATAAATTAGTGTAGCCGCTGATATTTAGCTCTAGGTTTTTTTACTCCTCTTTCAAGGACCGTTCATATTTAGCTCAAGGTTTTTACACTTATTTCAAGGATCACGAGTGGCCATTCTTTTAAATAGAAATATGTGGGCGTACATGATAGAACATAATATATATTGGTGGTGAAATGGTTGTGTGGGGGTAAAGGCGGAAGTGATTTTTTTATCGGTCAAAGCAGCGACAATGCATGTACGGCGGCTAGTCGCTGCGGAGCCGGGTTGGTGTTCGGTCTAGAGGACGGAAGTGGCAATATGAGGCTGTGCGCGGGGACTGGCGGCTGGGTGCGGCGGGCACGAGCGACGAGAACACAGCGGGCAAGGAGAGCTCCGACCGCGGGAGAGCACGGTCTGCAGCAGGGAGTAGCGCGCGGTGGCCGTAGCACCGATGCCTGGTTGGACGGTGGCCGAAAACCCTAACTCAAATTGGTGTCGGGAGAGAGAAAAAGACCACGGGAGTTAAGAGGTGTGTTTTTTTATTGTGAGGATGGTTTTTGACTTTAAGGGGTTGCGATGGTAGTAGGCCGCTGTAGCGGTGGCCCACATGGCATACACACAAATGCCACATGCTTTGAGAATGCTTGTAGCTAGTCGGGTTTAAAACTTTAGTTAATCCATGACTATTTTTTTTTGATTCTTGCTGAACTCTAAATTCCACATTCCACTTCCACATGTGATACATCCGTAAAAAAATCACATTTGATAGAAATAAATGCAGTTATAATTTTTCAGTTATGAAAAACAGAGAAAGTTATTGTAAAATGCAAAATTATGCCATAAACTATGATCGAGGGTACTCTTAACCTCCTATTTTTTTTATCTAAGTCCCTTAAAAACTATTTTTTATCTAATAAACATGATGTAATCGAATAAGATAAACTCTCTTAGCAAGCTTCACTAATATAGAAAGTTTTATTGGTCGATCTTCTGTTCCTTGCCAATGGCAGAGCTTCAATATAATGGACATTTATATAATGCTTAGTGTATAAATTACAAAAACGACGACACTCAGTTGATATGCGAGTGTGTGCATGTGCCTGCGCTCAGTTTTTTCAAAAAGAAAAATCCACCTTTGTGTGGTACTCTAGCTTGATTTGCACATGCACTTGCAAGAGGAGAAGATAAATTCAGTTCAGTGGGATAAACTGTGTTCTGCTCGTTTTCGAAAGAGAAAAAAAAAAAAGATGCATGCTTATTTTCAGAAGTGTGGCTAGTGGCCTTTTTTTCTTCTTCTTTAGAGAACTGTGTGGCTAGTGGCTTGTTGGTAGCCTTGTTGCGTGGGCGTGTTTTCGAAACCGAAATTTGCCATTTGCCGCCTCGTGCAGCGTTTCTCTGGGGCCAGCGGGTCATCCGGCACACCCGAATGAGCTGGCAATGAGGCCCAGAACAAGTAATACGTACTCCACGAGACGAATGAGCCAGGCGTCGCTGCAAACCTCGGCGAGATTTCTACCAACTCAGCTCTGCCGGCCCATCCAACGCAGCCAGCTCTACCAAAAATGTGAAGTGCGAAAGTTGAACAGGGAACGTCTGTCGACGGTCTGAAGTAACAAAAACAGGTGGAGCAATCCAATCCGCAGATTTCCATTTTTCTAATGAAATTTCACAGTCAGACGGAGTACGTGCGATGGCTGGTCACGGACGGTGGCACGACCCGGCAAGTAGCAGCATTCTCGCTTTGTCCGTGCCATTCAGATCGAGCGTCGACAAACAAAAGGTCGCGGATGGATGACGGAGCGTCAGATCACGACCAGAATCTTATCTTTGGTTTTCCGGGGGCGCACTAGCAGTACACCGTTGCATCGTGCTGGAGGCATCATCTACAACTACAGCAAGTAGGACCAAAGAAGACAGGGACGCGTCGTCGTCCTGGACTAGAGTGTGGCACGGCACGGAAGGGACCCGCTGTACGTCTCGTCTGCGCACGGATGGAACGCGACGTGACAGCGTCGAGTGGTAGCTAGGGTTTCCCGCTTTGGAATGGTTGGCTAAACAAGCGCGATGGTTTCCATCGGAGGAATTTGATTCCCGATCGAATAGTCTGGTTGCTAGAGGATGGAACTGGTTCTGGTGGAGGTTACGGGCAAGGACGATCGTACGTTGGGAAGCCGTACCGGATCAACACTCCAGAAGCTCCGATTTGCTCGCCATCCCATGTCGCCGGTGCTCCTTTTTTTTTTGTCGGTTACTACTTTACTTGGCAAAACTTTTTTTTTTTGCGAAATTACTTGGCAAAACTTCACTGGAGGGAGATGCACGTGTAAAGGCTTTACCGTCAAACTTCGCTGGAGGAAGTAACACGTTGACGTGCCCGGTCGTGGTGGGTTAATTAAAATTGTTTCCGGGAGGTGCTACGTACCCCGGGTCGCACCGGCCAGTAGCCACCGCCTCTGCTCCTCCGTCACTCGTGACCGATACTCCCGTTGAACGGAACGCGATCGGGTGGCGGGCCGTATCCCGTACACGCCGCATCTGGTTCCGCTCCCATCCCGTCGAACCGCACGCGGCGAGGACTCGTCCATAGAGCGCTAGCTACCACGTCCAAGCAAAGCAACGCAACCACCCAGATCAATCGATTCGCTCCCTCCATTAATTATTGCAACCAGATAGACCTGCAGGCATGGGCCGGGAAGCGCACCGGGAAATGGTCACGTCGTCTCGGGTCGACACGACACGGCTTTGCATCGTCTACCTGCACGTAATGAAATGGCGGCTCCAACCAACTGCCCGCGCGGGACCGTGACGCGACGACCGAGATGGACGTTTCCGTGCGTGCGCGACTTGCCATGGACGGGCTTGGTGCCGGCGCGTATCTATCTCTTCTGGTGGTGGTGGCATCGGCAGGCTGCTCCAGATAGGCTGACGACGACGATGCCAGAAACTTGGAGGAGAACGCTTCGCCGTTCTCGGCCAAACTCAAGCGTACGTATGCCAGAAACTTGGAGGACACATGCACCCCACGTTGCACATGCACATGCACCGTTATCCATGGCGTCCCGCACTGCACGAGCACGAGGGTTGGACTGGCCACGTCTGGATCAAGAGGTCAAGTGCACGTTGCGCGACTGGAAGAAGCCGACGCGGGGTCAAGCGACAGGACGTACCGACCAGTCCAGTCTGGGCTTACGCTTAACCTTGATCCGCATCTTGGGAGGGAGGGAGGTGGCATATTCCGATGCCAATATGATACCACTGCCCCCGCACAGGACGTACGTACTGCCTGCCCCACGTACGAGCTGAAGCAGCCGGGAGGAGGCCAGATCTAGGAAGCCTCATTTTTCTTAACCATACAAGGGTCATTGTTTGCGTACAGGGTTTTCTGAAGCAGCCGGGACGGTCCAGTCTGTGTGCTTAATCTTAATCCGCATCGCTGGGTGGCATATTCCGATGCCAATATTATATGCCACTGCCCGCGCACAGGACGTACTGCCGCAAGTACTCCTACGAGCTAAAGCAGCCGGGAGGAGAGCAGATCTAGGAAGACTCATCTTTCTTAACACACAAGGCTCATTCTCACTTTGGCCATGTTTGGCTTAACTAAATGAGAATTCGATTCGAGATATTTTAAAGGACACGCGAAAGGGACATTTGAACGGTTAAATATGCGGACCAACACATGGAGATAAAATACAGAACAATAACTTGCTCACATGGATCTGCATAACAAAAATAATCAGAAAGGTTCATTGTCCCTTTTCATGAAAAAAGAGAGATCAATTGTCACTTTGGCCTGGTTATGACATGAATACTTGAATTCATGTTTTATTTAAGTACATACGAAAGGTACATTTGAATAACATGAAAATACGGTATAGACACACATGTCAGATACGTATTAAGTCTCTAAATGCATTGTTTGGGCTGGCTGCAACTGATTAGACGAAAATATGGCGTTTGCTGCAACAAATGGTTTGATTATGTGTTTTGTGCATCAATGGCACCAAACCTTGGTGTTATGTGCAATTTCCTCTATGTGGGAGCAACACTTCAAAACATAATAGAGCTCGACATGGTGTTTTGGCTCATAGGACCATCTAGTCCCATTATGTGAACTGCATTTTAAAATGTCAAAACATTATGAAATAAATTTCGAGTGTTCCTCGGAACATTTTATTTTAACACACAAAGTTTCACGAAAAAATAATGTTTTTTTGTTCTGTATAAAAAAGACAAATTCGGTGCTCAAAAATGACTTTTTACTAGACATGTTTTTGTCTTTTTACACCGGGCAAAAAATGCCTTTTTGACGAAAATTTGCGGGCGTTCGTAAAATGTCTATGTGTACACTCGAATTTATTTTCAGAATAGGAAATATGTTTTTTCATAATGGGAGCTCTAGTCCACAAGCCGAAATGGATTCCCGAATCACATGGTTATCAATAATAAAGAAATACGATAGGGTAAGGTTTCAAGTGCTTGTTTGGTGGACAGGAAAAGTGCGGAAATAATATAGGAATAGGAAATTTCCACGGTGACACTATTCACAATCGAGCAAAGAGAAAACACATGTTTTTCTTTAATCTTAGTTTGGAAGGAAAAGATGCATGAATTTAAAAATCCACTTGAACATCTTTTTTTCCTTCAAAATCCAACGCACGAAGAAGAGACCAAAGTCTATAGTGGCGTAATAACATGCTAATTATACTTTCTCAAATAGGTTGACTTTGATTTGACCATGTTTATTAGTATCTGGTGAACCAAACAAATAAGTTATCAAAATTCATGTGTTTTTGAATCCTTTGTTGCATATGCATTTTTATATTCCAGGGTTTTCAATCCTCCGTTGCATATGCATTTTTATATTCCAAAACATTTTTGTCACTCCACTTCAAATGCCCTTGTTGGTTTCTTTTGTGGCAGCCTTGTTGTCCAATCACATATGCCCGTTCACCATGTCATTTTCACCTCGACTAATTTTTTTGAAAGTAATGTTAACATAGCATGTCGCAATTTGCACGACAATTGCTTGGCTGGTACGGTTAGAAAGTAAAGAACTTTGGCGCATATAACAAAGCTCATTGTTCCGTGAAAGTGGTAAAACATAGAAACTTGGGTCTTGATCGCATATAAAATAACAAATTGGCACTCAGTCAAGAAAAATAAGAACAACTTGGCTCGGAAGGAATTGTGAATTCACCCGGTGCAGCCCTGACGGAATACTCAAGACGGAGATGCGTCAGGCACAGCGATGCGTCTGCGGTCGGTACGGAATCCCCTGACATGGCCAGTCCTGCCTTTGAGTGGCTGACATTTGGGGCCTACGAACGCGAGGCCCACTTGTCAGTGACCTAACCGAGAGGCAGGCCGTATTTCATTGGCCAAAGTACATGGGGGGTGGGGAAACCACCAGGCTGGTTGAGATGTGCCAAGATCACGATCAGGACAACTAGCAATATACAGGAGTAATGTATCTTCGTTGACGAGCTGCCCGTGAATCCGTGATCTCTTGATCGTCGTGTGATCCGGCTCATATGCACGATACGTGCATGACACTATTATTCAGTCTTCTATCCCTTATCACTCGAGACCCGCTCTCCCGTATTGTTCTTTGATCTACTCCCTCCGATCCATATTAGTGGACATAGCTTTGTCTAAATTCATATGTATCTAGTTAAGTATTTAGACTAGATACATGTGTATCTAAACAAAGTTGTGCCCACTAATATGGATCGGAGGTAGTACTAATAATTAGTTAAGTAACCTAATTAGTGGATGGAAACAACTGAGAGATTCGGAAGATGGTGTCCAGCGGTGCATAACATTGCTCGCTAGCTGAAGCTGATCCTCCGGATAATCACGCGCTTCCGTGTCGATATTATATATCCATGCATGGCGAAGCTGGAAAAAAGAAATACCAACGGGGTCGTCATATCTATCTGTACACACACGAGGCTTGCATTGGGTGTCAGGTACGTGCTCAACGACTGGGGAACAATGCACGCAGGTGACCTGCTCGTCGGTTCTTAATTAATCCGCATGCATGTTAGGAACTCGAATATTCCGATACCAAAATTATGCTACTTGCTGCCCCCCACACACAGGACGAACTGCGCCAAGTGCAGCCTCCGTGCGGAGGAGACCAGATCTACTATAGCCAGTCCCGTTCTTGTTATTGCATTGCGATTTGGCTTCCTCTCTTGATTTTTCTCTGAAGAACTCGTACTGATTTTGTTTCTACTCCCTCCGTTCCAAATTAATTGACTCAGTTTTAGAAAGTATATTACAAACGGATGGAGGCGGCACTAGAAAATACGATCGACTCGCTCAAATCGGTGTGCGTGACAAACTACTAAACAAGATTGCACCGCACTGCTTCTACCGTATACTAAGCTGTGATATCAACATCCACCCATTGTCATTATCATTGCATATATATAATTTGATCATCACTAGCGAGTAGGGTCGTGCGGAGAGCTTCCATCGACAGCCTACCCAACCGTCCGATCCACGTAAAATTGTAAAATTGGACTCACTATCGCGACACTAAACTTCCTATGTAACATCTTTTTTTTGCTTGAAATCGAGTTGTTTTCCTGCGACCTCGACAAGATTCAAATATAGTAATATTCAAAATATGCCAACACAGCAGGAAAATTTGATATACGTCGAATCTCTATTCGTTTCACTAAGACTTTTGATAAACAAACCACGACATAAGCAAAACCAATGCAAACAACATTGTAAAACAGTGCAAGAAATACCAACAAAAAGCATACGCAAAACAAAATCAACCCTTCACAATAGACATCTAGAATTATTACAACATGTCGCTCACGTGGACGCAAAACACAACATACTCCCTTGAATCGTATCACAAGAGCCTACTCGACATCAAAATTGTCTGATCTCAGTGTCCTATGAGCACCAAAGTTTGAAAAATCGGCCTTCACCCATCCCCATCCGGGTTTGTGGTGACTTATTTGTCTCTCAAAAGCCTCGCTATAAAAAAAAATCCGTGACCACATACCCATCCTATGCAATCATGACCTCTTATAGAGCCCCGTGTCATGAACTTGAACTCCACCAAGAGGCAACCATGGTGTTTGGGAGGAGGAGGCCTTCTAGAGAAGCCATTATGACACGCAAATATGTAAACTCGAGCTCACCTGAGTGACATGCTTGACACTTAAGATGTGAAAGCGCTCGGTGGCATGAACATGAGCTCCACCAAGAGGCAACCATGGTGCTCAGGAGGAAGAAGCGTTCGAGCATAAGCCATCATAGCACGTAGAGATGCCAATTCACATGAGTAAGATGCATGGATTAATATGCGTAAGCTCTTGGTGGCACAAACTTGAAATCCACCAAGAGCGAACCATAATGCTTGGGAGGAGGAGGCGTTCTGGTGGAATCCATCTTGACACGCATGGATGCAAACTTAATAAAAAGCTAGTTATTATTTGTAGACTATCTGATCATTCCTAGCTTACATGCATTAGTTACTTTGTATGACCTCCAAGTTCATAATTTTTTTGTTCAGGGTGAGCCACACCTCTATCATAGCAAAGCACTTCACCAAAGTGGTGGAGTTGAAGGACAAGGTCAAGTTGAGGGCAGAGAGGCAACCATTTGGAAGCAAGCAGATAATTGATATCTTTGCGGACATCATAGCTTGTAGACCACATGCGAGCAATGAAGGGGATCGTAGGCAGAAAACAAAAAATTTCCTAACAACGATAATCTTAAACTAGCCAGGATCTATACTATGTAGATATACTATAACGGAGGAGACGGTATACATACCCTTATAGTCCGTAAGCGTCGACGATCAAAAGATCTATTTCGATGACGACGCGTGATGAAGACGATGTAGCCGACCTCAAGGTCGCGAAGATCCTGACGCGATGAAGACGGCGATGGCGCAACCATGACGATGGCGACGCCAACCTCATGGTGGTGGAGGCGAACTCCTCCAAGCGCCCCAAATGTGGAGCCTCGATGGGTGACACACACATACGGTGGAGATGACGACCTCCGGGCTCCGATCCAGGGACGGGCAGCGGAAGTAGAAGACTTGGACCGGAAGACCAGCAGCACGGCGGTGTGCGTATGGTGGAGAAACACTCAACCGTGCGCCACCCCATTTGCGGAGTCACGTCTAAATGGGAGAGAGAGAGAGAGGAATGGTGCAATTTCAAAGGCATGGGGTGCACCCATATATATAGGTGGAGGGAGGCTGCCATACCTGCTGGCCGGGCGGTGGGCGACTATTCCCACACCAGCCACGCCCCAACCAGGTGCGCCGGACCTAGGTGGGCCCCATGTGGTGGAATCAAATATATAAATACAAATTTTTAGTTTCCATATTAATTGTCCATAATTTAGCGAACATATAGATTTTTTTATGCAATTGAAACTCATGATATCATTTTTTATTCCAATTTCCCATATATATATATACACACACAATCTAAATGGATTTTTTCTTCTAAGAAAATATGGAAGATGTTTGATTCGTGTTCCATGAGTTATGATGTATTTTTCATAGAGAGTCTACTCACTTCTAGTTCATATAGAGTTTATAAACCATGCCAATCTCATTTAATTTTCTGTTCTGAATTTTGTATGCAAAATAATACCACGAGATGATTGTTTTCTTCCTCTATAGGAACCGCTTAATTGCTCTCGTAAAACTGCAATAATATATATGTTACCCGTACAAAACATGTTTTTTTACATGATGTATCAATTGTTTGGTGTATGTATCTTTGTAACACCCCGGCCCACCCCCGGGCCGGGCCTGTCACCCTAGCAGGTCTCTAGGATCTCTAGACTTGCCCCACATATCAACACTGGTCTTTTCTGCGCACTTTGTGATCACTCGTGCGCACCTCGTTCCCGGTCGGTCACCCATCCTTGGAGTGTTCCGGGTCAAGCACGCTTAACCTTGGGGTTCCTTGCAGATGAGCTTTCGAAAAAGAAGTTGCAACTTGTTGATATGAGTATTCTATCAATCCTATTAAGCCCTGAGCCAGGATGTCACATCCTTCCCCCTTAGAAGACCGACGTCCTCGTCGGTCAACCCCTAGTACAGGAACTTCCCCTCTTAGCACCCGTCCATGCGTCCAGTGCCGACACATGTCCACATGTCCGCGCACTAACCCGCACACGCCCGAGTTACCCCGAGGGTCGGCTCTGATACCAAATGTAACACCCCGTCCCACCCCCGGGCCAGGCCTGTCACCCCTGGCAGCTCTCTAGGATCTCTAGACTGGTGATGACTCCCAAGTGCAGGAGATCGTTGAAGGCTTCGCTGTGTAAGTATTAGTATCGATCCCACGAGGAGTAGAAGGTATAAGTATTTATCCTCTCAAATAAGAGTGTCACTTCTCTTATTATCTATGCACTAGACAAACTAAAATGATGCAAGTGTTTTTGGGTTTTTTGGTGTAGAGAATGCAAAGCTGAAAATAAAATATGATGAGTGAAAGCTCTCAAAGAGAGAGAAAGCCCAATCCTCTATGCAGCAAGAGGACAAGCTTGAGTGGTGTTTCTTATGCGTGGAAAACGTTCCCAAGGGCTACATAGATTTCATGGCAAAAATATTTCTAGAACAACAAGGTAAACATTTTGTCAAGTTTTAATCTTCTTTGGACGGAGCCATAATTAGGTGTAGCTAAATAAATAAACTAAACCCCTTATGATGGATCATGTGGCCAAGTAAATGACTGCACAAGAGTTATTAAGACAAAAAGTCCCACCATAGCATTACACTCTAAGGTCCCCGATATAAAACCCCTCCTAATGTAACTTAATGACTCGGTCAAGGGTTTACGTGTCCTCCCAAGTCTCCCTCAATCCATTACGCTAGTGTGAAACACCTTCATGCATTACTCAATGTATGGTGCACTTCATACATTGTACATCAAGACAATCATAAAAGATAAAAACTTGACCAAATACTCAATACATGTTAAGTAGAAATCATTGACAATCCATCCTATGCCCCCAGGAACATGAGAGAACTACTCACAACGCGAAGACATGGTATGATTCAATGGTATAAGTGATACAACACAATCTGAAAATATAATCTCCCCACTAAACAGTGACAAGTAACAATTCACAAACATGTAGAATAGTACTTAGACAATAGCTAGGGTTCGAACAATCTCAAACTATGAGGGGGATGAAGTGGATCACGAAGATGGTGATGGAGATGGTGCTGGTCTTCACGGTGGTGATGATGGAGAAGTTCTTGCTCTAGATGTTGATGATGAACACGCCCGAGGGGGGTGGAGCCCTCCGGAGGCGATTCCGGCGGCGTTTCCCCCTCCGATCTTCTCCGGCGGCAACCTTCTGACTCTCTGTTTCGTGGTTCTGTGTTTCTCCGCTGCCTCCTTTCGCGAAACGCTAGGGGACCTTTTTTATAGGCGTTTTTAGGTCAAGACGGAGTCGGTGGAAGAAAAATCGACGGCAACGGAGCTCCGAGGTGGAAACGAGCTGGGCCCACGCGGCCATGTACTTTAGGCCGCGTGGGACCCTCCCATTTCCAGCCTGTTGGGCTTCTGGTCTTCAATTTAAGCCCATTGCGTTCGTCTCGAAAATTCTGAACCGTGCTCTCTGACCTTGCCCTTTTTGGAGTCCCGAAGCTCCCGGAAAGTCTGAAACACTAAAAAAGACGTTTTCTGGAAAAACAGGGTTAATTCCAAATAAATGGGAAAACTATGAAGTATTCCCAAAATCATTATAAAACATTGATATAACCCTTATATGATGCAAATATGATTGGAATATAAGCAATTAAAGTGCAAAGTTCATGTATGCATTTTGCATGCATCAACTGGCCCCACATATCAACACTGGTCTTTTCTGCGCACTTTGTCCTCACTCGTGCGCACCCGGGAACGAGTTCCCGGTCGGCACCCATCCTTGGAGTGTTCCAGGTCAAGCACGCTTAACCTTGGAGTTCCTTGAAGATGAGCTCCCGAAAAAGAAGTTGCAACTTGTTGATATGAGTATTCTATCAATCCTATTAAGCCCCGAGCCAGGATGTCACAATCTTTCTGTACATACTACTAAATCTAGTTTATATGTTCCTTGGCTTTGTTGCCAAGGGCAGAATCGTATATATAAACTAGAAGAATAGCCCGCGCATTGCAGCGGGAATCTCTTTAAAAAATATATAATGTAAATGAAATAGGTATAAAAGGCATGAAATAACCATTTTTAAGATTCAGCTTATCACAATGGTCAAGACACTAAATTTATTTAATTCGTGAGAAATTGTCAAATATTTAAGGACTAAATATCAGTAACATGGACAATTATATGACTTAAAAAACATGACATGCATAGGTTGCATGAAAACTATTATTAATATATTATTAATAGTTGTTAGTAGAGATGACAAGGACAATTGATTGGCTAAAATATAGTACGATGTGGATAGCTTGTATGTTGAGACAGAAAAATAATTGATACACTAAATGGGGTTTTGCTTTATAGGAGGTATAAATATACACTTTTAGTTTCCATATTAATTGTCCACAATTTAGCGAGATATTTTTTCCTGTAAGTCAAATTGATTGTATCATTTTATTGCTATTCCAATTTCCCACATATATTTCAATCTAAATAGATTTTTTCTTCTGAAAATCTAATTCTACAAGATGTTTGGTTTGTGTTTCATGAGTTAGGATGTACTTTCATGTAGAGTCTACTGATCACTTGTAATATTGTAATAAGTTATCTCCACTAAATTAGTCATACCGTTGTTTTAGTTCATATAGAGTTTATAAACAATGTTGTCAATCTCGTTTAATTATTCAAATCATTTTTATGAACAAAGTTGCAAAATAATAATGCGAGATGATTGTCTTATTCCTCTAGTAGTAATGCTTAATTGATGTTGTCAAACTATAATAATATATACGTTCCCAGTACAAAAACATGATTTTTTGACAATGGATGACTTGTTTGGTGTATGCATCTTTCTGTATATAACACTAAATATTCACGTTCATATTTCTATCGTCATATTGATGAATATCCACCATTATTTTTCTTTTGCTTAAGTAATATTTATAGTACATTCACAAAGGATGGTGATCGATTGAATGACTAAACTAACAATGCATGCGGATGTGATTGGTGGACTGGTTAGATCCTACCCCATTCACTATGTATATGGTGAAGATATAGCTCAAGGCACGATGTGTGTCAAGTTTGGTTCTGGTATGCGAGAACAACATCGTGTCACGGTGGTCATTTTAGGAGGGAGAGATTAAGACCGAGACAATGGAGCTATTATCGTTGAGAAAACAATTACGATTTGTGAATTTTCGGGTTGGGTGGTAGATGCTTATTTCTGCAAATATTGCGATAATATCAACCAGCACGGTGTACAAGCAATTCAACCGCTTCACCTTCAAACAACAAAGTTCCTTATTATTTTATTTTTATTACAGTTTCCCATAATTTATTCTAGTTTCCCATGCTAACATACACATAAATTTGTAATGTCTAAACAACCTTCATATTAAACCTTATTTTGAACGTAAACCTCATGTTGACATACCTATTAATTATTTATACTGAACATTTTTACTTGTTTATAATTAAATAAATCTCTAAATTCTCAATGTTATTATCCATACAACAAACGAATAAATTGATACAATCGCATTCACTCACAGATTGAGCCACTTATGTGTATCAATAGTGCATTCATATATAGTGTCTTGAAACATCTTGGAAAGTATCTTATAAATCCCCTAACATAGATTGCCCATGCCTTTGCGCCTTATCAGTCCCAATACACCACAGAATGCCAAATTGCTGCCCAGAGAAGGATCCCTCAGGGATATATGGGTCATTGCGGGATTACATGAAGATCCAACGGTCTGAAACGTAGAAAGAGGGAGATCAGATGGCCAAAATCATCCAGGAAGTGAGAGTAGTGTGGGAGGACTCCTCTTTGGACAAGTTTTAATATCCCTAATTTCATTAAAAAACAAAAAAAGTAAAGGCGGTGGATATGCGGTATCGAGGGGAGGGCAACACTAGTACAGAATGACACATCGGAAACGGGCCAAAAACCCCTTCGGCAACGGAGAAAGGGTCCGTGTCCCCGCCTCTGTCACTGATGTGAAGGCCTTCATCGGTAACGGAGGCCAAAAACCGTTTCCGATGAGGTCTCCATTTGGCAACGGTTGTGCGCAGACCTCCGTTTCCTTAGTTTTCCTTCATCAGATACGGAGTTTGCCATCCACCCGTTTGCACTGAGCATTTCTCATATTTCGGTTATATGCCATAATACATGAAAGGATGATTGCACAATGCACTAAAACGTTATTCAATTCATAACATAGAACAGATGCCATCATTACATTGGTATACAATAATATCACCGTTTTTTACAATTTGACTACAATCATGAACTCTAAACCTATAAGCAACTAACCTAACAAGATGGAAGGCTGGCTTAATTAAGCCAGCGTTCCATCTTTGACTTGGAGCTCACCTTCTATGAGCTCTCGGTCGTCGCTGTACCCACTCCAAGACCAGTATCCACGAGATTTCCTTGCCTTAAGGTTTCTGGTTCTCGGAATGATACATTGGTACTTTTATGCAGTGTTGCCGAAATAAACTCCTGCGTGAAAGAAAAAAAAACTATTAGCGAAATGTACAAAATACATCTGGATATTAAAAAAATCAGTGGCTATTTTCCAGCAACTGCTTTGTTCGGTTGCCATTTTCGAGAAACTGCTAAGATCGACGGCAAATATCCAGGAACTGCTCTGTTTGGTGGCAGACAGTTCGCATTCCTTCCTTCTCTTCTTCCTCGTTCCACCCCAATCCCCCACCCGCCATGGACGACCGCAACAGAATAACAGAGACAACTACCGTCCGTACCCACGGCACCGTTCTGGAGGTGGTGTACACGAACGAGGAGCATACCGTGGAGCGGATCCTCGACAAGTACGAGGAATGGCTAGCAGAGGAGAAGCATCGGTTCATCGGCCTTGACATCGAGTACACCCGTAATCGTCGGCACATGTCTGTCCTGCAACTCGCCATGCGCCAGCATGTCCTCGTGTTCCACTGGTGCAAGTCCAAGAAGAATTGTCCAGAGTTGGGCAAATTCTTTGAACGCAAGAATATCACCTTCGCAAGCGTGGACATCACCAACGACAGCAAGGTGCTTTCTTCTGCCGGCTTCCACATTCCACCGGAGTACTACGTGGACATCCAACTCGTATACAAAATCAAGTGTGGAGACGAGAGGGACGGAATGGGTGATCTAGCGGCAGACCTCATCGACAAATCATACGCCAACATGAAGAAGGAGTTCCCATCCAACTAGCACGATTTTTGGGAGTGGATGCCGCTGCACAAAGTTAACCTCGACTACGCAGCAATAGATGGGTACGTGACCTACGAGTTGTATCGCAAGATCCTAACCTTGAAGGACAGGCTACGTCCAACATGGCAGGAAATGCTCTGCCCTAGGTGCAAGAATGCCCTAGGTGAATTGCAATAGGCTTTGGATGTAGGTGTTTAACTAGTTTGTACAGTTGGTGCTTTAACAATAAGTGTTTGTAATTATCAGAACATGTATGTGTGAATTTGCACTAGGAATTTGTTTATGTGATGAAATGCTCATACGTAGAACCTAGTTCATCGGCATCACAACCGGTCACAGAAAGATTTATACCTTTCACCAGGCGGGAGAGGAGGTGCAGGCCTCTGCCAGATGCGCTGAGATGCTACCAGCGCGCTGCGACGCAATCACCTCCTCCTCCTTCTCCTTCGTCGACATCCACCTCCTCCTTCTCCAGATCAGACACCACCTACAGATCCTCCACCACCTCCAGATCGGCCACTTCCTCCAGTGATAACCCAGATTTTTGGATTAGTAAGTAATCTAAGTAAACTAATATTATGCTTTTTAATTATTTTGTTTGTGCTAATTTATTGTGTTAAATCTGTATACACGAAAATTAGTGGAGCTAATCTTAGTGGCAACACGTACGATTTAACTTGTTTGTGCATGTGCTGGTGCACTGATCCATTGCATGCATGCATGGCTAAAATGAGTAACGTGAGACACTTGATTAGGAAGAGCTACGTGGCATCGTAGGAGAGGATGCTAGCTGAGTCATAACGAATTATCAGGCGTGGACTTCTGCATGGAGGCCAAACAACAGTGGTTGTCGTAATCGCTTACGACCAGGGACGTCGGCAGATATTTTCAGAGATTAGTCGGCAAAGCGGCAGCTCAGATATTTTGGCCCGGCGACCGATCGTCTCTTATAAATACTCTGCCATAGCTGCCGCTGAGCCGTGCTCTCCTTGCTCATCACAACATCGATCCGACCAGAGAGGTCGAGAGAAGCAGAGAGAGGGCCAGGGTTCGCTGCCGTTGTGCTGGTGTTGGCAGCTTGGCTACGGTGGTGCTGGGCCGCTGGCAGAGGAGTCTGTATGCACCGTAGCTAGCTAGTAGCTGGAGGCGCTAGTTCTTTGTAGACGGCGACGGCGATGTGAGAGCGGTAAAGCTCGCCGGCATGAGTTAGCCGACGACCGGAGGATTCTTGTTGCTGTTATTCTTTGGCGTACGTATGAGATCGTATGCCGATCTCAGAGTACGTGGAGCGGTCAATCGTACCAGAACTGAGCATGGTTGATATCGTTGGCTACGGCCGGTTAATCGAGGCAAGCTATTCCTACATCGCTCATATATTTTGTAGATTATACTTTGATTGAATTTGCATGATACCCTGAGTGGTACGAGCTTTGTGTTGATATACGGGGCTAATGCGGGTGTCGTTACAGTGATGGATCCGTAGGAGCCACAGGTACGAACTGGGCTTAGCACGTATAGTTGACATGGAAATGAACTCAACGTTTTTATAAAGTAAACTTGGTGCTACGAAGGTGATCGTATTGTACCGATCACAATACAGGTATGGGACTGTCTGAGTTCTCCGCGAGGGGTGGCCCTTGAATGGAAAGTGTCGGTGATGGATCCGTAGGAGCGACCGAGATCGAGTAGGTCAAGGTGTCCGGTGTCTGAGCGGGTAAAAGGGCCCTGCTCGTTCTGGAATCCTGTGTGGTTCTGGGCGAGGCTGTCGATGTCGGAGTACCCCTCTTAAGAGTGTAAAAGCGTGAATATTCACCCCTGTGATTCCCGGGTAGGGAAACTCACTTTCATGTGTGGCACCATGATTTCTAATTTGACTAAGAACTTAACCACACAAATGATTTACTTGTATTTTGAAAACCTAGTGTATTTTACAAAGTATATGAAAGTGTATGAATTGTTTGCTGAGTACGATTTATTTGTACTCACCCTTGCTTTCTTTGTTTTTTTATGTTATCAGAGTTCGCAGCGGAAGCCTTCGTATCCGAGGAGTAGGCTGGACCAGTTAGGTGGGACGTATAGAGAACTTTTCATTCTTGTACAATGTAATAATCCTGTAAAATGATTAAATGAGCCGTTGAGATCCACTTTGTTGGTTTATGCCTGCTCTTCTAGCCTTGCGCGTGTATAGACTTTCGGGTCTATAGGCGCGCGGCGACTGTCATTCTACCGGGCCGGGTCTCGGGGCGTGACACCTCCTCCAGATGGGTTTCTGCTGGTAGATCCGCCGGAGGTGCTGCACCACCACCTCATGAATGACCTCCTCCATATCGGCCTGGCTCAGAAGAAGCCGGGCATCACCGGAGGCGTCAGATGGTGGCGCTGCCGCATCATTAGCGGACGCATGGCCGCCTCCAGATCGACATTCCCCTCACGAAGGGCTGCCGCTAGAACGGTGCTGCCGTGGCGGCTAGAGCCGCGGCCGCGATGGCCGGATCTAGAAGCGCCGACAGAGGAAGCCATTAGAGAGAGTGAGGAGAGGTGAAAGCCACAGTGTGCGGTGGCTAGGGTTGGAAGAGAGACAAGTGAGAGAGTGATAATGAGACCGAGCCGGCAGTATATAAGCGCCTGATACGTGCATTTTATATCATCATTTATATAACTTTTGGTATCATACTAGAATGTTATTTGCACGATTATATGACTGTTTCTACATGTTTTAGATGATTTTGGGACTTTCATACAAAGTCCCTATTTTGGTATTTAATTTCTGGGAGGCAGAAAACCTCCTTTTTCTTGTCTTTAATGTTTCAGGAGCTACAGGAACTCAAATAATAAAAGGAAAAATACTGCGTCAGTTTTTCATCGGGAGAAAGGCAGAGGGAAGAAGACCGAAGAGAGGAGGGCCACGAGGGCCAAATGGGGGTGGCCCACGCGGCCCATGTACCTGGCCGCGTGGGACCCACCAAAAGGTGCCTCGGGCACCTCCTCGCCTGGGCTTTTTATTGACGCCTTCGTCTCGCCCGAAAAGTAACGCCCTAATTTTTCCAAGTCCATCCGAGGTCGCGGCGGTGGCGAAACTCCTGATCCCTTCCGAGGGGGTCAGATCTGCTGCTCCGGAACTCCGGAGAAGGGGAAATCATCGTCATCGTCATCACCTCTCCTCCTTGGTGTGGGAGGAGGCCTCTACATCATCACCCCCATCAAGACCAGCACCATCACCATCATCATCACCGTGATCCACTCCGTTCCCCTCGCAGTTTGAGAGTTGCTATACCCTAGATACTTGTCTTGTGCTACTATTCATGTTAGTGATTGAGTACTTGTCATTATTTGGTGGTGAAGTTATAATTTCAGATTGTGTTGTACCACTTATGCCACTGATTATGATCATGTTCGCACGTTGTGAGTAGTTCCCGTATGTTCCGGAGGGCATAGGATGAATTGGCAATGATTTATATGTGACATGTGTTGGTATTTTGTCAAGAGTTTATCTTTTATGTGATTCTATGATGGTGTTGTGCGAACGTCGACTACACAACACTTCACCTTTATGGGCTCATAGGAGAACACCGTAGTATAATGAATTGATGGAGACTTGGGAGGACACGTAAACCTGAGAGCGAGTCATGAAGTTATATTATGAGGGTATTAGTATCGGGAACCTTAGAGTGTAATGCTATGGTGGGACTTTATGTCTTAATAATTCTTGTGCAGTCATTTACTTGGCCACATGATCCATCATAAGGGGTTGTAGTTTATTTATTTAGCTATACCTAATTATGGCTCCGTCCAAAGAAGATTAAAACTTGACAAGATATTCAACGTGTTGTTTAATAAATCTCTATGCCTAGCACCATCCATGCCGCCCTCGGGAACGTTTGCCACATATAAGTTACACATCACTTGAGCTTGTCCTCTTGCCACATAAGAGGATTGGGCTTTCTCTCTTTGAGAGCTTTCACTTGCTACTATCTGTTATCTGCTTTGCAAACTATACAACCAAAAATACCAAAAACACTTGCATCTTTTATTGTTTTGTTTATCAATCTTACTAACCAATACCTTCAGCTCCTCGTGGGTTCGACAACCTTTTCTATTTGAAAGGTACTACAATTGATCTCCTGCACTTGGGAGCCATCAAGATACTTTTGGCAACGGACATTTTATATAACCGTTTCCATTGATTTTACACCAGCGAGAGAGTAAACTTACTAACAGGTACTCTAAATTACATATGAACGCAGAGACCACTTAGCAGCTAGTGCTACTACATACAGACTTGATAATGAAGTAAACGATTACATATATGCTACTACTAGCTAATGCTACTACTAGCAGCTACTGATGAAGACTCGGGCTCGTCGTCGCTGTACACGAGTGCGTCCCTCCGGCATAAGGTACCGTCGAAGATCTTGATGAAGAACCCGTTGTCGCCGTCGAACTCGAAGCACAAAAAGTGCCCCTGCTCAAGCTTGTACGCTTGGGCGAATGACTTCCATCCCTGGCCGAGGTACAAATTCCCCCCGGCACTCACGGCCGTCTTCACCGCCCAGCTGCCGTTCTCGCAGTTCTCCATCTTCAGATGCATGGTAGCTGCCACCATGCCTTGGAGCTTCTCTGCGAACGCCCTCGGGAGCCTCAGGCGGCTCTCGATGCCCTTGTACAGGATAACCAAGAACTCGAAGCCGCGCAGCTCCGGGGACATGTCTTCAGAGGACGGTGAGGGCGACACCGACGGCGTGGCATTGCGGCTGCGCCCCCTACCACGGCCGCGCCCTCGTCCACGGCCGCGCCCACGTCCACGGCCGCGACCGCTGATGGTACCTCTCGCCGGGGACATGTCTTCAGAGGACGGTGAGGGCGACACCGACGGCATGGCATTGCCGCTGCGCCCCTACCACGGCCTCGCCCTCGTCCACGGCCGCGACCGCTGCTGGTACCTCTCGCCATGGATTTGGACGGAGGGGATCTGGCGAAGTTTGAATAACTATAGGCGATGGACTGGGGCTTCAAAGAGACCGCTGCTGGTACCTCTCGCCATTTATACTCGCGGGTCTGCTCCGCCCACCTCCCCATCTGCCCATTCGCTAGCCTCCACGTATCAACATTTTCAACGGTTGGAAAATTCTATCCGTTACCATAGAGGCAAATATTGGAAACGGACAATTTTATTAACCGTTGCCAATATAATAGGTGACGGAGATTGGAAAGGGTCCGTTGCCAATGTAGGCGGGCCTGGTCAGGTTTGTACGCACCGGCCGCGCGGAAAGCGCGATTCTCCGTCGCCTAACACCTGCCGTTTCCATAGAGAGGTATCCGATGTGTCGTTCTGTACTAGTGCAAGGACGGTACAACTAAAAATCATAAATGCAAATTCGTACATACCACATCACGATTTGGGTGGATATTTGGTGTCCCGACTAAGGGCGGTATGTGGATCGGATACCTTTGGCCTGGCCACATAATAAATGAGTATGATGAGTTACATAATCGATAATAAGGCTAAAAGACACTTGTCGGTAAAGTAGCGCCTCTGCAGAGTGTAAAGAATGTCGCCAAGTCACTAGTTCAGGGCAAAAACAAGGATTATTGTGGGAAAGGAACCAACAAAGGTTCTAACAACCCGTGAACCCTCAAAACATAGTTTTTCTAAATACAATAAACCTTTTGACGAAATGGTCAAAACCAGCATAGCACATATCTACTATCTGAAATTTCTAAACACGATACACTCATCCATAATATTTCCAAACACCTTGCTTAGCCTTGTGATAGTATCGAGGAGGAGAAACAAGAAATCCAACCAGAAGAAGAGGAGGTCTAATCGAGGAACCAGACCTTTCTGGCGGAGTTAAGGGGTGGGCTACTACATCGCCTACGACACCAAAGGCTACGAGTATAACTCGAAATCTTAGATTAGGATCCATGTATGATAGTAAGCCAATCAATAGTAGCGGAGAAGCGGACCTTTCTTGCGGAGTTGAGGGGTGGACTACTATATCGCCTACGAGAACGAAGGCAACGAGGATAACTCATAAATTTAGATTAGGATTCATGTATATATAGCAAATCAATAGTAGTGGAGCACGAGTATACTAAAGAGCTATCATGGTGTTTAGTATTGTAATTCGAGTAGCTAGAACTAGGCAGAGGCCTAGTGGTAGGAGTCACAGTGGTGTATCCTGCTGGCCAGAGTTTGAGCGAATATTTGACATCTCACCCGGTGGGATTCTTTTATAAAATTAAGCCACCATGGCTAGTCTTAAAAAAAAAAACCATGGCTAGTCTTGGCTGGTCTCGTAATTCGAGTAGCTATTTCGTTGCATAAGTTACTACCTTAGTCAGACGTTAAGACTTTTATACGCCTTTAGCTTGTACTAATAATAAATATGTATCACTACTCAGATGGATGTAATATATTGAAACAGTGTTCCATGAGTGTTAATTATACCAACAACTGATGCAATACAACATGTAACCCACGAAGCAGTTGCTCCCCATACATACATACATACATACATACATACAGTACATATCAGTGTGAATGGAGTCGCCCAATAATTCCATGCATCACTGACGGGGATGCCTTGGGCTATGCTTGTGTGCAGCAGGTGTGTACGCAGTTGTGTAGCAAGCACCATGGTTAGCCGTTAGCGACGTTGCCGTCAGTCCGAATACCCGTGGGCCGTAGCTAGCTCCCCTGTTCCCCTTCTAGATGGATGGATGGTGTGTTACCGGCAGCATCGCATTCCCTGCGCCCTGGGCCGGGCGCCGCTATAAGTAGCCGCGGGAGCGGTGTGGAGCAGAGGAACTGAAAACCCACACACCCTTCCTCTTGCCCCAGCAGCAGCAGCACATACCTGCCTCTCTCCCTCCCCAAACCTTTCGCCTCCTCTCGCTTCGATCGACCTTTGCATGGCAGCAGCACATACCTGCCTCTCTCCCTCCCCAAACCTTTCGCCTCCTCTCGCTTCGATCGACCTTTGCATGGCAGCAGTGGTGAGCTCCAAGGGGCGGGCGATCGCTGGGAACCTCGTCGCGCGCGTCCTCGCCGGCAAGGCCGCCTTCCCGAGGTATGCTCACGCACGCACTGCCTGTGAGCTGATTGACATCGTTTGCGTTCAAGAAAGAGGAACCAGAGTGTTTCTTTTCTTTTATCTCACGAAAAGGCAAACAGAGTATTTGTGAGTTTATTAGAACTACTAGGTGCGGTGCCTCCAGGATCTTGTTCTTGTGGGGGAGCATGCTTTCCCCCTCATAGCTGTATCTTGCTTTCTGGTTAATTAAACCAGCATGTTACAACTTCACTTTTCTCAATTTTTTGTTAAACAAACTTGGCAAGGTCGCCTCTTTTCATGGTCAAGATGTCGCCCTCGCTGCTTCTCTTTGGAGAGATCGCCAGCCTTGTTCAGATCTCCTGTCCCTATGTATGACCAATCTGTAGCGCCTGCCATTCAAGCCCAGATCCATGGAGATATTTCTTGGTCTTCCTCCTCCGAGTCCGTCACCTGTCCTTTCCAACTCGGACGGAGGAACAGGCCAAATCCCAACTAGAGCTAGCTAGGAGCCTGAAGCTGTGACGCACCCACCCACCCGCACGAAGAAGACGAAGATCAGCGGATGGATATTTATTTCCTACTACCAGTATAATCGTAGTAGTACACTCCAGTTCATCACAGGTCACACAGCGCGTGCGTGCGCGCAGCCGAGAGCAGCCAGTGGCACTTTTTCTTTCTTTCACCATCTTTTGACGACAGCGAATGGGTGGACGGTTTGGTGCGCGGTGGTTGTCGCCGTCCATCCACCGTCTGCCGGCGCTTCCCTTGGTTTTTTTTTTTTTGAATTTTCATACTTGTATTCATACGGAAAAGAAGACAATACAGCAGCAAATACAAGCAAAGAAAAAAAGAGGATACAGACTACACAGCTGTGTCACACCGTCTTCAACCTCTCGATCCACCACCACGCGCGACCACCGCCGCCCGCCCGGAGATCTTGCCCTTGAAACAGAAGAGCTCCACGCCCGAAGGCCTTGAAGAGCCGCAGCAGCCACCAGCTACGACGAGCTGGATTTGAAGGAGAACGACATCCATCGGCCGGGGACCTGCCCCGAGCATCTTCCGCTCCAGATCTGCGGCCAGCGCCCCAGATCAACCGCCTGCGCACCACCGTCCACCACAGCAGCCTCGCCGCACCTCCACCACCACTCGCAGTACCCGGGGACGAACGAGGCCAGCGGATCCGCGGATCCCCGACCTCCAGAAGTCGCGCGCGCCACGTCGAAGACCCGAAGAGCTCCGCCGCCGGTGAGGGAGCACGCCGACACCAAACACCTCGCCGACACCGTCGCCCACACCACAACGCCGCAGGGAGGAACCCTACCAAACCCTACACTATGTACAAGCCGAGATCCGGGGTTCCCCATCCTCCCGCCGCCGGAGCGGCCGGCGGAGGAAGGGGGAACCCGCGGTTCACCGGCGAGCGAGGTGGGTTGACGGGGAGGAGCTCAAAAATCGCCTTTTCACTGTAGCACAGTGAGGGGAACGGCGAAGCGAGTTGTGTTCCTACGCTTCCCTTGGTTTTCACTCCATGGGAGGACGGGCGGGGTAGGTCTGGCCATGGGGCCCCATCCCATAGTTGCCTTCACAGTTCAGATCCAGGAGCCCCTTGGCCCGCTCGGGCCCGTCTTTGATCAGGCCCTGTACGATTTCCTTTCCCTTTCGTGTCGCCTTGCTCGATCTGAACCAACCAACCAGGACCCTCCTTTCTCAAAAAAAAAAAAAATTCCTCGCTCATGCACCGTGCACGTACACGATAGAGTGACTTCCATCTTATCCATGGGGAGACCCACCCCCACCCACCGACGCCTACGCCTCCGTTGGCCGCCGTGCCCCTCCACGTTCTCCCCTTGACATTTCCTCTCAGCTGACCCCATCTGGGAGGTGGAGTCCGGGTGGTAGCTCAAACGGCGTGCTTCATGCCGCCTCCATCACGGCCAAAATAGAGCAACTGAAAACAGGTGGACAAGCACCTGCGCTCTTTGCATGAGCTTCAAGAAACACACTTTGTGCCGCCCAAAAGACCGGGTTAATTTACCAATACAAACTTAACAAGAGGTGAAGGAGAGAAATGAAACTTGAAGGGCACATAGACATCGAGGATTCGAATGTTCACGGGTTTCATGTCGCTATTGCGAGCAGTAGAACTTGCAACATCACTGTTCCTTCTTCATGTCATGATCAAATTTTGGATCTAATTATCTTGTTGATGCGTTACTGTCAAGTCAACGTGGTACCATTACAAGCTACCCACTCCAACAACCTCACTTAACATTCCTGCCGTCTCTTTCCGCAGGAGGGCCGTGCACGAATCGGCCTACGACAAGAACCTGGACGAGCACGTGCGCCCGGCGTTCGTGCCGGACGATGTGATCGGCGGGCCCAGCAGCCCGGACAAGTACTGGGGCCCCCACCCGACCACCGGCGTCTTCGGCCCCGCCGTCCTCGACGGCAAGCTGGCCGCCGGCGCGCCCGTCGCCGCCGCGGATGGTACCGGCTCCGTGCTGGACCAGAAGGTGTGGTTCCGCCCGCTCGAGGTCGAGAAGGCGCCACCCGTCGCCTGATCGCGCCAAGACCCAAGACGAGCCCTAGCTCAGCAACTCTATCACTCTCTTTAGCTGGGCTCATCCGCTTAACTACTGTACTACTGCTTAATTATTATCTGTAGTAGTGTGCTTGTGCTATAGTACAGACATGGCATGCACCCGTAGTAGTAATGTGGTGTTGCTGCCTGCTGGAATAAGGTCGAGCAGAAGATGTGTGATGACGATGACAATGCTGTTGGTGGCTGTGCTGATGTACTCCCGTCTTAAACCAGTAATATTATTACTTCAGGTATTTGGTAACCGGTGGTGTGTCTTTGCGAGCTTTGATAGATGTTGCAAATTCTAGTTCCTGGTTGTGCTCGTTGGGGGTTGGTTTTGGGTTTCAGATCGGTATCTGTCAGGCATTCAGTGTAGACAGGGACCTGAATCAAGAGACCCATCTGCTATCCAATGTTGTCTGGTCGAGACCCATATGCCGGGCATCATCTCTGGAAAAGAGATGGTGTTCATGATTCAGCAGTGTGGGGATGCAACGACTTTGACAGTCACGTGTGGATTCAGTAGATTCTTGGGAGGGGTTCACCAGTTTGGCTCTCAGTTCAGAAGAGTTGCATATCCACCAGTTAAAATTACTCCTGTCATCTTCACCCAGAAGGTTCTGAACCCATCTCCGTTCGCAAAGTAGTGGAAGTCGAGCAGCAGTTCTCCGATGGAGTCAATGAACTTCATTACAGATATTTCCTCCAATCCTTATAAGATGTTTTAGAGATTGGAATGGGTAAACATCTTATATTTAGGAACGGAGGGAGTACTAAATAAGTTTATTTTCCAACACAATAAGCATATTTCTGGTACAAAATCAATTATTTAACAATGTCACAAATATGTAATGGATGTATTTACACAAAGACACATCGATAACACAACACTCTTAATTCAGCTAAACAACAGAAGATGAGATTTGAACAGATCGTGCAAATCAGCTACAAACACTAATATAAACATTCAATTTACGCAAAGTCCCATTGCCGCTAGACCATGCGTCTTTGGGGATTCGTCAAAGATTGGGTTGGGTTTCAAAACCTTGACATCTTCAACGTTGGTGGCAATATATGTTAGTCGGCTCATCCGTGGAAAATATGGAACGAGCGCAATGCTCGGGTTTTTCAAAACAAGCACACCACCCCCCCCCCCCCCCCCCCCCCCCCCCCCCAACGATCATCGTAGAGAATATTAAGAGGGAAGTTCGCCTTTGGGTGACCGAGGGTGCAAAGCAGGTGAGTAGTTTTTTGCCGGGAGATTAGAGGCTGGTTGTACTCTTCTTTTACTTTCTTGTAAAACTCCTTAATGAATTGTTTGGGGGCAAATCATTTGCCTCCATTTTTCAAAAATAGGCGAGGTCAAAGCACTAACAGATCAGTGGAGAAATCTCAGCTAAAACAACAATTATAGCTGAGCAGATCAGGCAAATATACTACACAAATTGAGAACTGGATACAAGTGCACAGACCACTCAGATCTCCACAAGGTTCTAAATCAATCCATGATATTTGTTCTGAAAGTAGTGGAAGAAGAGCAACCTTTCTCAAGGAATCACTGAACGTCATCGGAGATAAGAAAAACGGGTTTGTTTGCCGATACAACGAGCTGATGTCGTGATAATTAACTATTAACATCGACATGAATATTTCATTGATGGATTGGTACAACGACACAGCACTAACACACCCCTTATAAATCAGCTAAACAACAGGTTATCAGATGTGAACATATCGTGCAAATCAGCTACATATACTCTAATATAAACATGATTGACGTAAGGTCAGAACGCTAAGAAACCACACAGAAATTAGTCTTACATTGTGTAACGGGTGCTTGATGTTGCAAACTGAATATCTTCCGTTTCATATTCTTTTGAGGATCTTGGCTATGCTGGGGTTGGTTTGAGAACATTTTTTTATCACATTCAGTATTGATAGGAACTGGCAGTATTTCTGAAAAAGAGATGGTGTTCATGATTCAGCAGTGTGGGGCGCCTCGACGTCGACAGTCATGTATATTCTTGCTTCTTTTCGATGGGTATCCAGTGTTGAGATTCTTCTTAGAAGAGTGCTTTTTTAGTTTTGGGAGGACTTCCTACATCTGCCAGGTAAAATTTTGTCGTGTCAGGCGCAAGGGTTCTGAAGGAATCACTGAAATTATCATTGCAGAGAAAGAAAAATGTTTTATTGGCCAATGCAGTGAGCAGCTGTCTTGCTAATCAATTGTAAACACTGTCATGAACATGTCACTGACGGATTTGACGCAGCCACAGGGCACACATATATGTTCTAAATAGGTTCCTAAACAACATGGTATGAGATATTAACAGTGCAAATCAACTACAGATACTCGAATATAAACACCTAACCGCAATGTTCAAACACTAACAAACCAGCCAGACTTCAATAGTACATGTGTTCGGTAGCCGGTAATCTTTTGCAGCTTGATAATGCAAATTGAAGATATCCGGTTTCATTTTTATTTTTGAAAGATCTTAGCTATACTGGGGCGTTGGTTTGAGACTTCGAGGCCAGCCTTTGGTCACACATTCTGACAGGGACTTGAATTCTTTGTCACTGAATTGCATTGGCCAGTGTGTGGTCTACGTGTCTTATTACACCACCTTCTGAATGGTCTGTTGGACAGCTTCCTGAGTAAAGATGGTGTTCGCAATCAGGAATGTTGGAAAACCTCGACATCGACGGTCATGTGGATTCATACCTATTACAAGAGCAATGCTAATAATGAGTTGATGAGGACTTGGTATATGGACATGTAACTGACACGATGCTCTTTTTCGTTGCAAATTGATGTTCTTGGCTATGCTCTTTTGGGGTTGGTTTTGGTTGAGACTAGTGTCTGTCAGACATTTAGTGCTGACAGGGACTTGAATAATACCTTGTGACTGAATCGCATCTGGCCAGCATTTGATCAACGTGTCTCATGCTCTCATTGCTGCGTGGTCGAGACCCATTTGCCAGGCAGCATTCCTGAATAAAATCAGTATTCATGATTCAGCGGCAAGGGGTGTCTCGACATCGACACAGATGTGTATTCATGCATCTTTTCGGTGGAAATGCAGTGTCATTTTAGATATGCCAAAAGAAGAGATTTATTTTAGAAGCAAAGTGAACTTTGTATAATTTTGATGAAGGTTCAAAATCCAACCTGCCATAGGTACAAAAGCATGTTTTCGTTGGCAGGTCAATGAGCAGAGTTTAGCTTGTGCCAATGAATTATAAACACTGTGCTGAACAAGCAATCCATGGATTTGATACAGCGACACTGATGTGGATTCATGCATCTTTTCGGTGGGAATGCAGAGTCATTTTAGATATACCAAAAGAAGAGATTTATTTGAGAAGAGTGTCAGCAAAGTGAACTTTGTTTAATTTTGAAGAAGATTCAAAATCCAACCCGCTATAGGAGATACAAAAGCATGTTTTTTTGGCAGGACAATGAGCAGAGTTTAACTTGTGCCAATGAATTATAAACACTGTGACGAACAAGCAATTCACGGATTTGATACAGCGACACAGTACTCATAAATCAGTTAAACAACAGCCACTGTTATAATTATTTAACTGACGCAAGGTCAGAGCACAAACTACTCATAAATCACAGCTAAAACAACAGGTGCCTCGACAACAACACTGATGTGGATTTATGCATCTCTTCGGTGGGAATGCAGTGTCATTTTAGATATACCAAAAGAAGAGATTTATTTTAGAAGAGTGTCAGCAAGGTGAACTTTGTTTAATTTTGAAGAAGATTCAAAATCCAACCTGCCATAGGAGATACAAAAGCATGTTTTTTTTTGGCAGAACAATGAGCAGAGTTTAGCTTGTGCCAATGAATTATAAACACTGTGATGCAATTCACAGATTTGATACAGCGACACAGTGCTCATAAATCAGTTAAACAACAGCCACTGTTATAATTATTTAACTGACGCAAGGTCAGAGCACAAACTACTCATAAATCACAGCTAAAACAACAGGTACTGATTGTAAGCAGATCTGGCAAATCTGCTACAAGCATTCAACTGAAACAAGTTAAGAACAGTAACAAACCACTCGTAATTAACCAGCCAAGAGCTGGAGAGCTGACTACGATGAGAAGTGACTAGAAATACAGCCAAATCTTCCCACGGTCTACAGTCAAACGTGCAAAGTAGTAGAATTACGCACAAAGATAAGTTAGACAAGGGGTTGGAGAAACCATGGTTTCACAACCTGTGAGCCTCTCACACGAAGTACTGGAGTTCAGAGCTTCTCCTGGTTAGCACTACTGATACATTGATCCGCTGTTGTTGCCCGTTGATGTTTGAATCAGTACGCATTCTCGTCCAGCCTGCCAAGGGGCACCCTTGTGGGTTCTCCGTTCTGCAATTTAGTGAGGCAAGATTAGTACTGAAAATCACACAGTAGATTGTACAATTAGATATGGAGGTGAAATGTTCAGTTTACCTTCTGGTTCTGGGCGTTCAGCGTCTCCTTGAGCTTCAGCCTAAGCTGCCTTAGGCTAAGCGCGTCCAGCGGCACGGATGATTTCTTGCTTTCCTTGACCCCGTTCTCTTGTGCCACTGCCACAATTTCATTGAACTCCGTCCTAAGCTTCCTTAGGCTGAGGCTGTCCAGTGCTTCAGATTGGTTGTTTTCCTTCACATCATTTTCACCAGCACTGTTACTGTATATGCACAGCGGCGCATCATCAGCCTTGAACTTCATTTTAAGACTTTGACGGCTAAGGCTACCCAATGCTTCAGGTTTCTTGGCTACCTTCACTTGCACTGACATAGGTTCAGTAATCTTCATCTTACGATCACTCTGACTGTACGCACACGGTGGAACATCAGCATGTTCAGATACCGCTGGCTTAGCGGTGACGGAGTCCATGGACAGGTACTTGGTGGCATCCTCAAACACGTTTGCAGACAGCGGCGATGCGACGTGATCACTGGAGTCTCTGGCAGTGTCGAACGCCGGCTGGAGGTCACCGGTGACACCACTCTCCTTGGTTCGCGACAGGTTCTCAAGCCAAGCACTCAATGTGACTGCCCATTCGTCATCTGTTACTGTGGCCTGCGACAGGTTCTCGACGGTGACCACCTCCTCAACATTCTCGTCCTTTGTGGCTGTGCTGTGTAGCATCTCGTCGGCGGCCACCGCACCCTCATCTTCTGTCAAGGTGGCCTGCGACAGGTTCTCAAGGATGAGCACTTCCTGAACACACTCGTCAACTGTGGCTGACATCTGTGTCATCTCGTCGGCGGCCACCGCCTCTTCAACGGACACATCCATGAGGTCACCAGTGAAACCATTCTGCTTGGCTGCACACTCATCATCTGTCACGGTGGTTTGCCACAGGTTGTCGACAGTGACCACCTCCTGAACCGTGGCATGCGACAGGTTCTCAAGGATGAGCACGTCCAGTGTGGCTGGGCTCTGTGTCATCTCGTCGTCGGCCACCACTCCCTCCTCCTCAACAGACACATCAGCAAGGTCAAAGCTGAAATCACTCTCCTTGACTGTACCCTCGTCGTCTGTTATTGTGGCTTGCAACAGGTTGTCGACGGTGTCGACTTCAACAACACCCACGTCCATTGCCTCTGACCTCTGTGGCATCTCATCGGTGGCAACCAGTGTCTCCTCTTCGGCAGCCACATCTGTGTTATTGGTCACCTCATCAGCAGCTACGTCTTCTTTCTCCTCACTTGCTTTGGCTGCGCTCTGAAGCATCTCTTCATAGGTTGGTAGTACTTCATTCTGCTCATTGGCATCGCTGGTGAAATGAACTTCCTCAGTGACCTCACCAGATTTCAGAGTAGCCTGCAGCACCTCGTTGACGTGCACCATTTCTGTATCTTCACCAGCAAGATGAACATCCTCGGTGGCCTCACACTGCTGAACATCTTCTGCCACTGGTAGTTCTTCAACTGTGCAATTTTCACTGGCAAGCTGAATCTCTTCGGTGGCCTCACACTGCTGGACTTCGACCGGTAGCTCTTGTACTGATGAATCAACATCATCTGCCACTGGTGTTTCTTCTTCAACTGTGCAATCTTCATTCTCCTCACTGTCATGATCGGCATCGCTGGTGTGGTCAGCTTCCTGTGTGGCTTCATCGGATGTATGAGCAGCCTGCGGCACCTCGTCGACGGGCACCATTTCGTCATCTTCACTTGCAAGATGAATCTCCTCGGTGGCCTCGCACTGCTGGACATCGACCAGCGGCTCTTGCACTGATGAATCAACATGTTCTTCCACTTGTGGTTCTTCTTCTGCTGTGCAATCTTCATTCTCCTCACTGGCATGATCAGCATCGCTGATGAAATCAGCTTCCACTGTGGCTTGACGCACCTCGTTAACAGGCACCTCGTTAACAGTCGCCTCACTGTCATGATCGGCATCGCTGGTGTGGTCAGCTTCCTGTGTGGCTTCATCGGATGTATGAGCAGCCTGCGGCACCTCGTCGACGGGCACCATTTCGGCATCTTCACTTGCAAGATGAATCTCCTCGGTGGCCTCGCACTGCTGGACATCGACCAGCGGCTCTTGCACTGATGAATCAACATGTTCTTCCACTTGTGGTTCTTCTTCTGCTGTGCAATCTTCATTCTCCTCACTGGCATGATCAGCATCGCTGATGAAATCAGCTTCCACTGTGGCTTGACGCACCTCGTTAACAGGCACCTCGTTAACAGTCGCCTGACGCACCTCGTTAACAGGCACCATCTCGGCATCTTCACTGGCAACCAGAATCTCCTCGGTGGCCTCACACTGCTGGACATCGACCAGATGCTCTTGTACTGATGAATCAACATGTTCTGCCACTGCTGGTTCTTCTTCGGCATCTTCATTTTCCTCACTGGCATCGCTGGTGAAATCATCTTCCTCGGCAGGCACCATTTCCTTATCTTCACTGGAATGCTGGATCTCCTCGCTGGAAACAGTGTCAGTTTGCTCTTCTACTGAGGAATCAACCGCGCAATCTTCAGCAACTGGTTCTTCTTCTTTCAGTAGTGGTGTTCTATCCGCAACAACCCCTGCAATTTCAGACAGAGAATCAGACACATAACTCGGGACATTGCAGGCACAGTAAACGTGGAACACGCATCGAATTTCAAGTTGCTACTGAAGTCAGACTTGTCTCACCTTCATCTTCCTCACTCTGTTCCTCAACTAGCTCGTTTTGCTCCTTGTTTTGAGGTTCCATGTCCGCTTCAGTTTCTTCAGCACCGTCGCCTCCCTCGTCCGAGGAAACCGGTGCAGGCACAACAGCTTCCACATCAGAGGCATTATCTGATTCACGCAGCAAATAAAAATCTGAACCTAAGATGAGAAATCGAGCCGTGCCAGTAAATTGAGTTAAAATCAAACTGTTCTACCTTGCTGCTGCTGGCCCTGCACTTTCTCTTCCTGCATCGTAGCAGTCCTCTTCGACGTCCGTCTTGCCTTGGGGGCTACTGACACCACTGTCCTCTGCCTCAGAGCGTGTGTGGCCCGAGCCGGCACGGCCTCCACAACAGCAAATTGCTCCTCCTTGTGAGCGTCAATGGTCGCTTCAATTTCCTCAGCACCGTCACCTCCCTCGTCTGAGGAAGCAGGTGCAGACACAGCAGCTCCCATATCAGAGACGTCACCTGAATCATAGCAAACGAAATTCACATCAGTCAAGACACTGAAACAGTGCCAGCAAATTGATTTGGAAGCAAACTGTACTTACCCTGTGTCACATTTTCTTCCTCTTCCTGCTCCGTGCTAGTCTTCTTCACCACGGCCCTCCTTGACGTCCGTCTAGACTTGGGCGCCTCTTCGTCCGCAAATGACACCGTCCTCTTGCTCCGAGTGCGAGTTGTCTGCGCCGGCACGGCAATCTCTGGTTCAGCCCTCACTGGTTCCTCAACTGCCTCATTTTGCTCCTCGTTGTGAGCATCTACAGCAACCTCCATAGCACCATCGCCTCGCTCGTCTGAGGCAACCGGTGCAGGCGCAGCAATTTCCATATCAGAGACATCACCTGATTCCCAGCAGCAAAAGAAAATTGTCGTCAGGCAAGAAATCAAACATAGCAAGCAAATTGATTTGAAGCAAACCATTCTTACCATTTGCCCTCCTCGACGTCCGTCTCGTCTTGGGTGCCGCCTCCTCAGCGAAGGACACAACCGTCCTCCGTCTCCCAGTTCGTGTGGCCCGAGCCGGCACGGCCTCAGCAGACGCATCCCTTTTCTCGGCCTTGGAAGCCGCAAATTGCTCCTCGTTTTGAGCATCCATGGCCGCTTCCATTTTCGCAGCGCCATCATCTCCCTCGTCTGAGGAAGCCGGTGCAGGCACAGCAGCTTCAACTTCAGAAACGCCAGCTGATTCCGGGCCGCAGCAAACAAAATTCACATCAGGCATTCAGGCTAGAACTTGAACAGAGCAAGCAGATTGATTTGAAGCGAACTGTTCTTTACCTCGAGTCCCATTTTCTTGTTCTTCCTGCTCCGTGCTAGTGTTCCTAGCCACGGCCCTCCTCGTCGTCCGTCTCGCCTTGGGCACCTCCTCCTCAGCCACCGTCCTCTGGCTCCGACCGCGAGTGGCCCGAGCCAGGACGGCCTCCGCAGCCGCGTCCCCTTTCTCCGTCTTTCTTGCCGCTGCCCTTTTGCTAGTGGCCGGCGGAGCCGCCACAGGCTCGACCGGAGCACGCCGGGTGGCACGGCGCCGCCCCACGTCAAGGGCCGGTGCCGGCGCCTTCTCCTCCTCCTCTTCGCTGTCATCCAGTGCGATGACCTCGTCGGGAGTAAGGGCGACGCGTTCTTCTTTCTCCGCCGCCTCCTCCAGCTCCTCATCCGGCGCCTTTTCGTCCTCCTCCGCGACCGCCTGAACCGCCGGCTTGGTCGCAGACGCCGGCTCGACGACGGCCTGCTGGACGTACTCCTCGATCCCATCGACCTTTAAAGAAAAAAACGCGAAATTCAGTCAGCAGTCGACAGATCTGTCTCGGGACGGCGATTCAAACGAGCGAGGCCTTACCGTGGGGAGCGCGGCGAGGGCGTCTGCCATGGCGGCGTTGGTCTGGTTGGCCTTGATGCCGTTGCGCTTGGACAGCGCCTGGAGGTCGCGGCGGGAGAGCGCGTGGAAGTCCATGCTCGCCGGCGATCTGGTCCGTCTCCTACACTACAGCCTCTCACCTCTGCTTTGGTCTGGATCAGAGCTGAAATTCTTTGCGGAACAGGTGTGGGAATTGTGCGGTGAGGAAACCGGAGAACGGGAGCGTCGGGGTCAGATTTAAAGGCCGTTTGGATTTGAATTCGAGGGAGCTGACCGTTGGAGCAGGAGCGTCTCTGCCGACCGTTGGAGCGTCTCGTGGCGGGCCACGTGGCTTGCTTTATCCCACATGCTGCTACAGTTGGCCCATTTAACTCCGTGCCGCCAGACGGGCCGTATATGTAACAGTAGGCCCATACAAAGCCCAGATGCTGGTCCAATGAAATCCGGGCCCAGCCAAACCCTACCATCTCCAGCCCCTGACTTGATTCCGCTTCGGTAAACCCTACAACCGAAAACCCTACTGTTTTCACCGAGCGATCGATCTGCTATATCCTTTTCCTAAGGAAAAAAAAAGTAAATCGATCTGCTATTCAGGGGATCAAACGGCATGTCATTGTCGGCGCATCGAACTCGCCGCTCTCCGGCCATGATTGCCGCCGACGCCTCGAGCGACGATGAATCTCCGTGGGCGTCTCTGCATGCAGACCTCGTCGGCCTGGTCGGGTGGCGGGTGCTGGCCGGCGACCTGCTCGACTACGTCCGCCTCCGCGCTGTCTGCTCGCACTGGCGATCCAGCACCGTCTGTCCACGTGGCCGCAGCATCGCCGACCCGCGATTCCACCCTCGCCGCTGGATGCTGCTGCCGCAGGGCCATGGCTTTTGCTCTAGCGACGGCAAGCGAGGTTTCTTCAATCTTTCCACGGGAGTCTTTGTCCACAGCTCGCCCTTGCTCCTAAGTGATCACTGTGTCATTGACTCGCTCGACGGACTACTTCTCATCCAACACCAACTTAATGAAGACAAACCTATCGGCCTCCTCCATCCTTTCACCGGCGACTTTGTGGAGCTGCCACCACTCACACACCCTGCAAGAGACTATTTTAACCTCCGCAAGGATCGGAGGTTATCGGTCAGCGATGTTATCTCCCTGGGTGTCAGTGCAGATGGAGTCGTTATGGTCATGATCACACTGTTTGCTTTCTCGTGTGTAGTCTTTGCTACCATTAAAGACCAACAATGGAGTACCTCCAAGTGGAGTCTCTCAAACATTTGGATGCCAGCAGTAGCATCGCAGGGAAAGGTATACGCCTTTCGGCATTACAATGGAGTGCAAATTTATCAGATCGACCTACCCATTTTGGGCATGGGTACTTCGTCTTTATCACTGTCCCCAAAGTTGGTTGCCACCTGTCCAGTGAAAATCCGTCACCCTTTTCACCTAGTAGAATGTGACTCACAGATTCTATTGATCGGTCTTAGTATTGGACTATATCCGAATATGCTTGTTTATAGATTAGACGATCTCATTCAGAAAAGGGTTATCGGAACGACAAGTATCGGAAGCAATGCTCTCTTTCTGGATGTCACAAGGAGTCGAAGTGAAAGTTGCAGTGCGGTGCCTAGCATTATTGCAGGTGACACCATCGTCTTCCGCCACCCTCCCGGACGCTGTTATCCTCTAAGGTATCACCTTAATCGCAATGGAGGCACATGGTTGTCACTAGCAGGGGCAAGTGTCAACAGACATGGTCCTGTGTCGAGGCCTTGTAATCTCATTAACTGTCTCTACGACTATTGCGGTTGCAAACAGGTTAGCTAGCTTCGATCCGTGATTATTTGTCCATTGACTAAAGGTTTTGGCTAATAGTCGAACTAACTTATTTCCAACATGCAGCCACATTTTACCAAGACGAAGAGAAAGCGGTGAGATGCATAGACGCTGATGGAGCAAGACTTTGATCTGTAATGCTTAATTAACGGCAAGTTCTTCCAATTAGTGCATGTATTTATTGATCTCTGGCTTCGTACAGAATAACTAACTAAAGTACTACTCTAGAGTTTGTTATTAATTTTTTGAGGGGAGTTTCTTTATTTTTGGGATCATGTGCATGCCATGCAGGCGCCTTTTGCAATTTGGGAGCTAATTCGTAGTACGAGTACTAATTAACAAGCACACTTGATCCATGTGCATGTACTTTTCTTTTTCTTTTCTGAAACCACTCTCCAAAACTTAGCTTGATTATTAGGGCGATTTTGCACCTCTGCGGTTTTTGAAGACACCGAAAAAAGCCTGACCATATGGAACATTTTCATATTCATGTAGTCTTATCTTCTTGAAGTCCTGCAACAGCTTGGGTTTGGGCCGCGATGGCTACCCTGGGTCTTTTCAACATTGGGTTCTCTTCCAGTGTGATCCTCAACTGTAATACTGGAGCTGCTTTCGCCCATCGCCCGAGGCTTAGGCAAGGCGACACCCTCTTCCCGATGCGACAATTGATGCCCCCTAGAAAATCCTTAAATTCGCCACAGGGAGGGGGGGGGGGGGGGGGGGGGGGGGGCATTACTGTCCATCAAAGTCAGGATTGGCAGCGTCCGGTCTTCCCTATACACGGACGACGATGGTACCTTCGCCAACCCCTGCAAGTATGAAATCACATCCCTTTTTGGAATCTTGGAATTCTTGGGTAAGGCGTCTGACTTCATCACGAATCTGAGCAAGACTCAGGTCCTCCCCATCAGACGTGCCAACATCTATAGGATATCCTCGCTGACTTCCTTGCCAGGAGTGCATGGTTCCGTAGGAGCTACCTAGGGATTCCCCTGCACTTCACGTGCCTTCACATGGTGATCTGAAGCCTCTCATCGACAAATGTGGTGGCAGGCTCCCTAGATGGAAAGAAAAGACCATTGGTCGGTCCTTGTCACGAGTCAACAAGCGGCAAACAAAGTCGTCGGCATAGAACTCCACCATTCTATATCCCTCTCTCACCAGTCACACCATTTATTTCTCCCCTCCCTGCTCGACTAGTAAAATGGGGGAGCCCGTAACCGCGGGGACGAGGAATCGGTTTGTGCTATGGCTGCACGGGCGTGGCGGCAACGGCCGCGCAAATGAGCCCGTGGTTGGCTACGCCTTCGCCGACGCGCGTTGGGCCTTCTCCACGGTGCCCACTGCTCCCGTCACATGCAACCGTAAGCAGTCTGCTACTCTGCTCTCCATAGCCAGTGTGTTCTCGCTCACACCCCCGTGTGTGTGTTTCTTCAGGCCTTGTTTGGTACGAAGTAAGCCTAGAATTCTGGAGTTGGAATTTTTTCTTCCCAAAATGGGGATAGCCGTAGCCTCTGCATCGAAGCGATGTACACAACTGCTTTATTGCGAAGTTTTAGGTATCAAGTTTACAAATTATGGGTCGCTCAAAGTAGCAACATGAATAAGCCAACGAAAAAAATACATAACACCTTTATGCATCTTGTATTCTCTTAGTGAGCCGGCAGCCACCATGGTTGTAGATAGCCCCAACGGCTGCCTGATACGTCCATTTTGCATCACTATTTTATATCATAATTTACTGTTATTCATTGATATATTTCATATTAAGATGAGTTACTTATGTTATTTTGTCTTATTTTGCATGATTGATGATTATTGGAGAATAAACTGCCGGAGTCAGATTTCAGCTGGAAAAGGCATCGTCAAGACACTATATTTCTGGAGCTCTAAAAATCTTATCAAATATACAGAAGTTCCTATTTTATCAGAAGACGGAGGAAGCCAAAAGGGGAGGCTGAAATGGGCCACGTGGGGCCCACACGCACCCAGGGCGCGGCCAACATGGGGCCCACGCCGAGGCCACGTGTGGGGCTCCTGGCCCACCTCAGGCATCGCCCCTTCGCGTACTTCATCCCCTCAACCCTAATCTTCCAGAAAAGGAGAAAGAAGAATTATTCCGCCGCCTCCACGGGACGGAAACAACAGAGAGAGAAAAAGCTCTCCGGCAGGGAGAAATCTGCCGGGGAAATTCCCTCCCGGAGGGGGGGGGGGGATCATCACCATCATCATCGTCATCACGCTGGACTTCATCGGGATCGTCACCATCATCATCTCCACCGCCATCACCATCATCACCGCTGTTCCATCCCATTCTGCTGTAACATCTAGGGCTATACTTTGTCTAGTTCATAGGGGGAACTCTCCCGGTGTTAATTACTCATTGTGGTTGATGCTATTGAGTTTTTTCGGTGAATTAAAGTTTATGTTCAGATTGTTATTCATCATTAAATCACCTCTGATCATGATCGAAATGATGTTTTGTGAGTAGTTCATTTAGTTCTCGAGGACATGGGAAAGTCTTGTCGCTAGTAGTGAATTATGTTGAGTAATATTTAATGGTTTGATATTTAAGTTGTGGTGCTATTCTTCTAGTGGTGTCATGTGAACGTCGACTACATGACACTTCACCTTTATGGGCCTAGGGGAATGCATTGTGTATTTGGTTGCTAATTGTGGGGTTGCCGGAGTGACAGAAACCTAAACCCCCGATTGGCAAACCGATGCACGAGGGAGCGTAGGATCTCAGAGTTTAAGGCTGTGGTTAGATTTATCTTAATTACTTTCTTGTAACTGCAGATGCTTGCAAGGGGTATAATCACAAGTATGTATTAGTCCAAGTAAGGGCGGTGCATTAGCATAGGTTCACCCACACAACACTTATCAAAACAATAAAGATTAATCAACTATATGAAGTGAAAGCACTTGACTAAATTCTTGTGTGTCCTCAAGAACATTTTGCCGTCATAAGTAAACCAACCGGCCTGTCCTTTGCTCTAAAAAGGATTGGGCCACTTGCTGCAATTATTATTACTGTCTTTTACTTACTCGTATTTTACTTATCTGCTATATCAAAAACCACTAAAAACTTGTCTGCTAGTGTTTACAGTGAAACCTTTACCGAAACTCCTTGTCAGCACCTTCTGCTCCTCGTTGGGTTCGACACTCTTATTTATCGAAAGTACTACGATACACCCCCTATACTTGTGGGTCATCAAGACTATTTTCTGGCGCCGTTGCCGGGGAGTGAAGCGCTATTGGTAAGTGGAATTGGTAAGGAAAACTTTTACTGTAAGTGCTATTTTTTATTTCTGCTTGCTACTTTATTTTATCATGGAGAGATCTCCATTTGAATCTCTGTTCGGGAATGCTACCACTACTGCTACGGTAGTAGACAGGGAACCACCTGATCAAGTAATTCCATTTAAAATACCTATGAAAATTGTTGAACGTGTTACGAATAACCGCTATGTAAGAGATGGAACTGTCCCTCCTGGAGATCATTTGTTATTTATACATAAATTATGCGAGTTGTTCAAGTGTGCAGGTATTTCAATGGAAGAAGTCAAGAAGAAATTGTTCTCTATATCACTGACAGGTAGAGCTGCGAAATGGTATAAGATGCTGAAGAATGGCCGTTCTATTGGCAGGGAGGAGATTGTGCCTCTCTTTTACTCTAAATTTTATCCTCCTAGTGAAATTCATCAAGATCGGAATCATATATATAATTTTTTGCCTCATGATGGAGAGAGTATTGCCCAAGCGTGGGGGAGGTTGAAATCATTAATTGTCAAATGCCCCATTCACGAGCTTCCGGGTAATATCGTTATTGATAACTTCTATGCAAGGCTTTCTCTTCAGGATAAAACTCTATTGGATACTGCTTGTGCTGGATCATTTACACGTAATAAAGAAGAAGTTAAATGGGACCTTCTTGATCGGATTGAGGAAAATACTGAATGATGTGTGTAACATCCCAAGTTTTTCAAAAAGTTGAAAAATCAAAAAAAAAAAAAAAAATTAAAACTTTTGAAAACTATTATATATTTTTCTTTGAAAAGAAAAAATCATGCATGCATTCATCATCTTATAGCATTGTTTGTTCAAAATTGGAATATTATTTCCACTTGAAAACATATTTGATAAAATAATATGAATGGGCTTTATTATGCTCTATATAATATTTTTGATTGTTATGGTTTTAAATGTTCTATATTAAAATTTTGGTTTTGGATTTGATTATAATTATTCGAAATGTAAGTCTAAAATAGCTATTTTCAAATATTTACATTTGTGATATTTTACTTGTTTTATTAAGCCACAGATGTTTTTTTATTTAAAACTCTATTTTAAAATTGACATAGAGTGTCAATTAAGCAATTATGCAATATTTCAAATTTGTATTTTTGAAATATTTGTAAAAGTCTGTTTGATTATTTTAAATAAAAGATCTTGATTTAAAAAAAAAATTTAGAAACTGGTTTGAGTTGATTTGGACTTTTAAATCAAAAGTTATGAAGAAGATAGTAAAAAGAATAAAGAAAAATGTTTTAAACAAAAAACAAAACTCAGCCGGCCGAGCTAGTTGGGGCAAAACCCAGCCCAACTCGCATCGGACTGAACCAACTCTGGTCGAACCCGATGGTAATTCCATGAAAATCTAGGTTTTCAAACACTTTCCACTTAAACACAAATATCTTGACAAATATAACTCCAAATCCGGATCCGCTTGATCCTACGCGTTCATAACTTCGAGCCCAATCTTTTCCACCGACCCTTGGCCTGTATAAACCCGTGTAGCCGCCGGCATCTCTCTTCCCTTTTTCGTTCCACCGAAACCCTAATCAGCGAAATCATATTTCGTTGATCTACCAACCTAAACGATCTCGAATCGCACCGGAGTCTGAAGCAATGTTGAAGATATCCTCAATACCTTTCCATCCCGGGAAGGCTCAACTCTTTTCATCAACCGTGGAGGAAGAATTTCGAATCGCCATCCTTCAGATCTGAAGTCGTATTTCTTAGATCTCTTCGCGCTCGGTTCTTCAACTCGAAATTCCTTTGGTGAGAAGTCAGATCTAACCCTTACCTACAACTTTGCTATTGCACTCTTTTGGTTTTGACGTACGGAATTCTCTGTACAATACAGATTGCTTTTGACGATTTTCGGAGAAGAAAACAATCTCAAATCTTCGGGCCGTAGTTACGAAAGTTGTTCCCCTGATCAAGACCTTTCTTTTGCCCCAAGCCTCACCTCATTTGGTCGAGCGAGCTGGGAGATATTCGCGGTCAAAGTTTCGGACCAGAAAGGTATAATGCGATTTGTGACCAATCTATTCATCCACTTGTGATATAATTGTGATAGTTAGAAAGAGCACGTAATTATCTGCAACTTTCATGTAGATTGTTTTTCCATCCGAGCAACTTTATTTTGGTCAAAATTCGTAGTCAACCGTAAAGTCAGCACCCAGTCAGCGCTTCGTCATCGCCACGTCAGCGGTCAGAGTCAACAGTCTACCGAAGACCGGCAGTTTTGCAGAAAAACCCTAGATCTTAGATCTATCACTACTTTTATTTGGTTTGGCCAAATTTTACAAATAAAATATTTTTGGAAAGCTTATGACACGTAGAAACTTTTGGCATAGTTAAATTTATGTTTTGACAAATTCAAATTGGTTCAAATTTTAAATTTGTTTGTTTAAATAAATTTGACTTAACTTGAGTTTTAAAAACTATTTTTGGGCAAATCCAATTGGTTTAACTTTGTTTAATTAATACTTGGCCGTAGGAATATTCTACCAATTTTGTAAAAGTATTTTCTATGATTTTTGTAATTAATATTGATTAATTGATTTTTAGGTGTTATTTTAATAATTAAAATTGATTAAAATTAATTTTCTTCATCTATTCGGCTAATAAAAGGACTTAGTCATATTTTGATCACTTTAGTTAGAAAAAGTACTTAGAAATATTTTGCCTCTCCAAACAAAGTATTTTTCTTCCTTACAAAATATTTGATAATTATTTTGACAACATTATTTCCTTAGAAAAATTTCAACATCTTGATAGTGCTAAATCTTCTCCTTAGAAAAGTTTAGCATCTTGAAAACTTAGTTGTTTTATAATATCTTTCTAAGTGATATTGTTTAAGTGGTTGTCCTTAGAAATTTTATCAACTATTGTTTTAAAGTATTTTCCTTAGAAAATTTAGCAACTATGTTTTGTTTACTTTTCCTTAGAAATTACTTGGACTCATTGTTTGACCTTTGGTCCTTAGTCATTTTTGGACCATCTTACTTGTCTTGCATTAACTTAGAATAATTTCATGGCATGGCATGCATCTCTAGTCCTTAGAAATATTTTGCACTTCTTACATGACATTCCTCCTTAGAAAAATTGGGATGCATGTTAGTCCTTTTGACCCTCCTAGTCGAGAACCACTAAGTTAGAATTAGTGGAAACCAATGAAGGACTCAGCAAGAAAACAAGACTCCAGAAGCATCTCCAAGAAGAAAAGTACTTAGAAGAAATCAAGAGGAAGTTCATAAAGACCAACCCCCCTACATTTTCTAAGTCCTTATTTCCTTTATCTTTTCTTCCTTCTTCTCTTAGACTTCATGGTGACTAAGTTATATTCAAGACCAACCTGGATGCTGCCAACACCATCAAGTCTGCAGAACCATCAAGTCTACAAATTTCAATGAAGTCAACACACCAAGGAGCAAGCGACAAGGAAGCCTGAAGATGATTCTTGGAAGACCAACTACTACATCTTTCTTTCTATCTTTTTCCTCCTTCATAATTTGTCTTTCACTTTGGACATAGACCAAGTCCTTTGTGTTTAAGACTAAGTTCCTAGAGTGCTAATTGAAGACCATTGAAGATCAATGAAGCTACAAAGGAGTTGAAGATTATTTGAAGACCAAAGTTGTGAAAACTTAGAATAACCTTACAACTTTTCAAGTTGTTTTATCAAGTTTACTTTAGGCTCAACCTGGACCTTGCCTTAGCTAAATGGGATATTGTTATTTATGTCTTTCCCTTATTTTGTTTGCATGTCTTTCATACCATAATTATTGTGTCATCCTGCATCTCATGCATATCATATTTTTCTAAGTGTTACATTTATGACTGTGTGTTTATTTGTGATTTATTTGACTTGTTAGAAATTCCGGAGAGAGACGAAAGTGGTTGCAACTGCTACTACTACACTCCTGTTTGCCAAGGCAAGTGGCACACCCCATGAAATTTCCTAAGTATTTTTATATGCATTATTTAGTGTATTTCTTTATATGCATGTGTTGGATAGTATTATTGCTAGATGCTAAACCCACCATACCTTTACACTAGTTGTGTCTAGAACCCCTGTGATAACTTAGTAGATTATTTGATGCTATGCAAATGTGTTTTCTTTAAAGTTTAATTCTACTAAGTAATTTATCACCTGGGTGGACTTGGTTTTGAAAAGATGATGGAAAGGTTGAGTGTCATCTCTTAGGGGTGACCTCTAAGGGATGGTCACTTGTGGTTGCCACCCAGGGTATTAAAGGGACCAATGTTTCTCTAAGTGAAGTTGCTTACCGTGCAGCCATTAGTCATATGGGCTCTGGCTAGATGGATTAAGTTGCGTGGACTCGTCCCGACTTGACAGGTGGTGGTAGAATGGTTAGAATGGGAGCGGTCAAGTCGGTATGGGATGGGAAAATGCTTCTGAAAAGTCTCGTCTCAACTCTCTCCTTTTCCTTAGCACAAATTGAGTGCTTGAGGATAGTTTGGGTTTGTTGGGTCTAATGGTGAAAGTGCACAACCTCTCAGAGTTAAAACTAAGTACTTAGCCGTGTCCCCGGTTACGGACAATTCAAGCAGCTGATCAAGGATGTCAACGGAGGCTCCCAACATCTTATTTCTTTAAGTAAAATTTTGATGGGTGAACAAGGGTAGTCGAGACTATGGATTTCATGCCATATTGTCTCAAACATTTGAAGAAAATGTTTTACAAAGTGTTAGGCAAAATTGGCTTTTATGCAAAACAGCCTTGAACTCCACCAGCCAAATATGCATATAGGCTATAGAGTTATTCCATTAAGTGTCCACATAGTGTCACTTGCCAGATCCATTTTTAATGGTATCTGACCCACTCTGTTGCAAATTTTTATTTGTTGCAGATTGTTTTGACGACGAGTGAGTTTTCGTTAAGGTTTCGAGTCTGCAACCAACATGTTTCGCCTGTGGCACATGAAGATGATGGAGACTCCATGAAGAATAAATTTCCGCTGCTTTACTCTTTCAAAGCTAGCTTCGTGCTATGCAATTTGTAAAGGATATTTTCCTAAGTACTGGATCCGCGTGTAATAATTGATACAATGTTGTGATATTTCATCTTAGACTGTGTGTGCAAATGAATCGATCCAGGGGTTTGCACTATACACAGGTACCTTGCCAATTTCTAAGTGCAGGTACGCTACAGATGGTATCAGAGCACTGTGTTGCCTGTAGATTCGAGACCCTAGACATGGATAGAAATAGGTTTGACCATAGGATTAAAATCTATTTTTATTCAGGTTACTAAAAACAAAACTTTTCATTTTATCCTTTCTAGTACTCTCATCTACTATCAACCTTCTAGAAAATTCTTATCTTATTCTAGATGACCTACCTCCTTGTATCCATGAAGACATGTTTGGTGATGACCAAGAGTAAGTTTGATACTTCATAGAGAAATGCTACGACTCAACATGAAGCACTACCTGCATGGAAGATCATTGAAGAAATCAGATTATGAGCTCAAGCACTTAGAAGATTTTGAAGAAAGCTGAAGAAGAACTTGAAGCACCCAAGATGGAGATAGACTAGAAACTACCACCTTATTAGAACAACGACATCATGTTAGGGTATTGATCATACTAACTTAGGTTGTATGCCAATACTAGATTGTTTTCTGTGTTTGAACCTTGTGGTTTTGTTGGTTAGATGTTGTTTGTAAGATGTTTTGTCTTGATCTGCTGTGTTAGGTAGGATTCTTCCTTAGCATCTTTCTATCTTTACTCATCTATGCTAAACCCAAACAGATGCCTCGCCAAAGCACCAACGATGATGAGATGAAAAATGCAATTCAACTGTTAGAAGCTCGGAATCAGTTGATGCAACTCATGGCCCAGAATCAAGTCAACAACCACAACAAAGAGATACCCCAGGGAAAGCAACAACTGTTGGACAACCAAACCCACATTATGCAGATGATGTGTCACAACATGGCCAACAATAAGGTCAACTCACCACAGATTGACATTGGTAACAAGGAGTTCAAAGGAAGTACTTTGACAAAACCTCATGTCTGCAAAACATGTGGAGAAATAGGACACACATCCAAGAGATGTCTTGATGAGTGGCCTCTCGGTGTTACAAGATATGCAACTAAGGAATGCCCCACAATCCAAGTCACTTGCTTTCTGTGTGAAGCAACAAATCATGTCCCATCCCAATGTCAACTCTACCCCTTAGTACAAGAAGGCAGACTGCAAGTCAAAAGGAAAATACAGCAAATGCTCCAGAATCCCGAGGGAGTACAAGGACAGAAGAAGGAACTCAGAACTCACCCCCACACTTCGAAAGTCACCACCAAATGTTGTTACTCATGTGAAGAGGAAGGTCACAAGCATCTTGATCAAAATGGTGGATTCAAGGGAAGCAATGGAGATCACAAGGGAAATGGACTTGTTGGCCATAACTATAACAATGGACAACACCGTCCAAATCCTGAATACAGAGATATCAGCCAGGTGCTATGCTATAAATGCAAGAACAAGGGTCATTACGCCAATGAGTGCCCAGCAAAGAAGAAGGCCTAAGAAGCTGCCTAGTCAAATCCTTTTTTATAAAGGATATATGAACCACATCAATATGGAAGAAGTGAATGGTACGTTCGGAATAAGTTTTCACTTCACAAGTTTCTTTTTCACTGCCCTCGAAAATTCTTTTAAGGGTGGTAGCCATACAGTCACAAACCTTTTGCTAGCCTTCCCGAATCTCGGGGACGAGATTCCTTTTAAGGGTGGTAGTCTGTAACATCCCAAGTTTTTCAAAAAGTTGAAAAATCAAAAAAAAATTAAAACTTTTGAAAACTATTATATATTTTTCTTTGAAAAGAAAAAATCATGCATGCATTCATCATCTTATAGCATTGTTTGTATTTGATTGTTCAAAATTGGAATATTATTTCCACTTGAAAACATATTTGATAAAATAATATGAATGGGCTTTATTATGCTCTATATAATATTTTTGATTGTTATGGTTTTAAATGTTCTATATTAAAATTTTGGTTTTGGATTTGATTATAATTATTCGAAATGTAAGTCTAAAATAGCTATTTTCAAATATTTACATTTGTGATATTTTACTTGTTTTATTAAGCCACAGATGTTTTTTTATTTAAAACTCTATTTTAAAATTGACATAGAGTGTCAATTAAGCAATTATGCAATATTTCAAATTTGTATTTTTGAAATATTTGTAAAAGTGTGTTTGATTATTTTAAATAAAAGATCTTGATTTAAAAAAAAAATTTAGAAACTGGTTTGAGTTGATTTGGACTTTTAAATCAAAAGTTATGAAGAAAATAGTAAAAAGAATAAAGAAAAATGTTTTAAACAAAAAAACTCAGCCGGCCGAGCTAGATGGGCCAAAACCCAGCCCAACTCGCATCAGACCGAACCAACTCTGGTCGAACCCGATGGTAATTCCATGAAAATCTAGGTTTTCAAACACTTTCCACTTAAACACAAATATCTTGACAAATATAACTCCAAATCCGGATCCGCTTGATCCTACGCGTTCATAACTTCGAGCCCAATCTTTTCCACCGACCCTTGGCCTATATAAACCCGTGTAGCCACCGGCATCTCTCTTCCCCTTTTCGTTCCACCGAAACCCTAATCAGCGAAATCATATTTCGTTGATCTACCAACCAAAACGATCTCGAATCGCACCGGAGTCTGAAGCAATGTTGAAGATATCCTCAATACCTTTCCATCCCGGGAAGGCTCAACTCTTTTCATCAACCGTGGAGGAAGAATTTCGAATCGCCATCCTTCAGATCTGAAGTCGTATTTCTTAGATCTCTTCGCGCTCGGTTCTTCAACTCGAAATTCCTTTGGTGAGAAGTCAGATCTAACCCTTACCTACAACTTTGCTATTGCACTCTTTTGGTTTTGACGTACGGAATTCTCTGTACAATACAGATTGCTTTTGACGATTTTCGGAGAAGAAAACAATGTCAAATCTTCGGGCCGTAGTTACGAAAGTTGTTCCCCTGATCAAGACCTTTCTTTTGCCCCAAGCCTCACCTCATTTGGTCGAGCGAGCTGGGAGATATTCACGGTCAAAGTTTCGGACCAGAAAGGTATAATGCGATTTGTGACCAATCTATTCATCCACTTGTGATATAATTGTGATAGTTAGAAAGAGCACGTAATTATCTGCAACTTTCATGTAGATTGTTTTTCCATCCGAGCAACTTTATTTTTGGTCAAAATTCGTAGTCAACCGTAAAGTCAGCACCCAGTCAGCGCTTCGTCATCGCCACGTCAGCGGTCAGAGTCAACAGTCAACCGAAGACCGGCAGTTTTGCAGAAAAACCCTAGATCTTAGATCTATCACTACTTTTATTTGGTTTGGCCAAAGTTTACAAATAAAATATTTTTTGAAAGCTTATGACACGTAGAAACTTTTGGCATAGTTAAATTTATGTTTTGACAAATTCAAATTGGTTCAAATTTTAAATTTGTTTGTTTAAGTAAATTTGACTTAACTTGAGTTTTAAAAACTATTTTTGGGAAAATCCAATTGGTTTAACTTTGTTTAATTAATACTTGGCCGTAGGAATATTCTACCAATTTTGTAAAAGTATTTTCTATGATTTTTGTAATTAATATTGATTAATTGATTTTTAGGTGTTATTTTAATAATTAAAATTGATTAAAATTAATTTTCTTCATCTATTCGGCTAATAAAAGGACTTAGTCATATTTTGATCACTTTAGTTACAAAAAGTACTTAGAAATATTTTGCCTCTCCAAACAAAGTATTTTTCTTCCTTAGAAAATATTTGATAATTATTTTGACAACATTATTTCCTTAGAAAAATTTCAACATCTTGATAGTGCTAAATCTTCTCCTTAGAAAAGTTTAGCATCTTGAAAACTTAGTTGTTTTATAATATCTTTCTAAGTGATATTGTTTAAGTGGTTGTCCTTAGAAATTTTATCAACTATTGTTTTAAAGTATTTTCCTTAGAAAATTTAGCAACTATGTTTTGTTTACTTTTCCTTAGAAATTACTTGGACTCATTGTTTGACCTTTGGTCCTTAGTCATTTTTGGACCATCTTACTTGTCTTGCATTAAATTAGAATAATTTCATGGCATGGCATGCATCTCTAGTCCTTAGAAATATTTTGCACTTCTTACATGACATTCCTCCTTAGAAAAATTGGGGATGCATGTTAGTCCTTTTGACCCTCCTAGTCGAGAACCACTAAGTTAGTATTAGTGGAAACCAATGAAGGACTCAGCAAGAAAACAAGACTCCAGAAGCATCTCCAAGAAGAAAAGTACTTAGAAGAAATCAAGAGGAAGTTCATAAAGACCAACCCCCCCTACATTTTCTAAGTCCTTATTTCCTTTATCTCTTTTCTTCCTTCTTCTCTTAGACTTCATGGTGACTAAGTTATATTCAAGACCAACCTGGATGCTGCCAACACCATCAAGTCTGCAGAACCATCAAGTCTACAAATTTCAATGAAGTCAACACACCAAGGAGCAAGCGACAAGGAAGCCTGAAGATGATTCTTGGAAGACCAACTACTACATCTTTCTTTCTATCTTTTTCCTCCTTCATAATTTGTCTTTCACTTTGGACATAGACCAAGTCCTTTGTGTTTAAGACTAAGTTCCTAGAGTGCTAATTGAAGACCATTGAAGATCAATGAAGCTACAAAGGAGTTGAAGATTATTTGAAGACCAAAGTTGTGAAAACTTAGAATAACCTTACAACTTTTCAAGTTGTTTTATCAAGTTTACTTTAGGCTCAACCTGGACCTTGCCTTAGCTAAATGGGATATTGTTATTTATGTCTTTCCCTTATTTTGTTTGCATGTCTTTCATACCATAATTATTGTGTCATCCTGCATCTCATGCATATCATATTTTTCTAAGTGTTGCATTTATGATTGTGTGTTTATTTGTGATTTATTTGACTTGTTAGAAATTCCGGAGAGAGACGAAAGTGGTTGCAACTGCTACTACTACACTCCTGTTTGCCAAGGCAAGTGGCACACCCCCATGAAATTTCCTAAGTATTTTTATATGCATTATTTAGTGTATTTCTTTATATGCATGTGTTGGATAGTATTATTGCTAGATGCTAAACCCACCATACCTTTACACTAGTTGTGTCTAGAACCCCTGTGATAACTTAGTAGATTATTTGATGCTATGCAAATGTGTTTTATTTAAAGTTTAATTCTACTAAGTAATTTATCACCTGGGTGGACTTGGTTTTGAAAAGATGATGGAAAGGTTGAGTGTCATCTCTTAGGGGTGACCTCTAAGGGATGGTCACTTGTGGTTGCCACCCAGGGTATGAAAGGGACCAATGTTTCTCTAAGTGAAGTTGCTTACCGTGCAGCCATTAGTCATATGGGCTCTGGCTAGATGGATTAAGTTGCGTGGACTCGTCCCGACTTGACAGGTGGTGGTAGAATGGTTAGAATGGGAGCGCGTCAAGTCGGTATGGATGGAAAATGCTTCTGAAAAGTCTCGTCTCAACTCTCTCCTTTTCCTTAGCACAAATTGAGTGCTTGAGGATAGTTTGGGTTTGTTGGGTCTAATGGTGAAAGTGCACAACCTCTCGAGAGTTAAAACTAAGTACTTAGCCGTGTCCCCGGTTACGGACAATTCAAGCAGCTGATCAAGGATGTCAACGGAGGCTCCCAACATCTTATTTCTTTAAGTAAAATTTTGATGGGTGAACAAGGGTAGTCCAGACTATGGATTTCATGCCATATTGTCTCAAACATTTGAAGAAAATGTTTTACAAAGTGTTAGGCAAAATTGGCTTTTATGCAAAACAGCCTTGAACTCCACCAGCCAAATATGCATATAGGCTATAGAGTTATTCCATTAAGTGTCCACATAGTGTCACTTGCCAGATCCATTTTTAATGGTATCTGACCCACTCTGTTGCAAATTTTTATTTGTTGCAAATTGTTCTGACGACGAGTGAGTTTTCGTTAAGGTTTCGAGTCTGCAACCAACATGTTTCGCCTGTGGCACATGAAGATGATGGAGACTCCATGAAGAATAAATTTCCGCTGCTTTACTCTTTCAAAGCTAGCTTCGTGCTATGCAATTTGTAAAGGATATTTTCCTAAGTACTGAATCCGCGTGTAATAATTGATACAATGTTGTGATATTTCATCTTGGACTGTGTGTGCAAATGAATCGATCCAGGGTTTGCACTATACACAGGTACCTTGCCAATTTCTAAGTGCAGGTACGCTACAATGTGAGAATGACAAAGCTAGAGAATCAGGTATAAAGTATGATTATGAATACATTAAAACTTTTATGGATACTGATAATTTTCGTAATCTCTATGACATGTATGGTCTTGATTCTCAAGTTATTGCAAACTGTTATAAGGCTTTTGCCTCTTATCTTGATGTTCCTAAAGAAAGTTGCAATAAGTACCACGCGCCTTATAAAGATAATACTAATTCTGCCACTACTAAAAACATTGAAGTTCATACTGTTGATCGTATCTTGCCAGAACCTTATATTGAGAAACTGCCTTGTCGTGGTGGGATCACGGTAGATGCCATAGGTATGGCTAAGATGGGGCCGAACGGTCGTTGGGGGAATCCGGGGAGGGTTTATGCACTCAAGAAGTGCACATGCAAGAACACGCAAGAACACGAACGGAGAACCAAGAAATCAAGAACACAAAGCACCCCACGATGTACCCTGCTTCGGGGCCCTCTTGTGGAGGTAACACCCCTACTGCAGCACTATCCTACTCAGTGTATAGCTCAAAGTGACAAGTACAAGCTGCTCCTCGAGCTGTATGATGCTACAATGGTGAGAACTTGAGGTAAAGATGGAGCTAGACGGGAGGAAGAAGGCACTCCGAGCTGAATCCGAGGTGTTTCCGGGGTGTTCCGAGGTTCCTCTCTTCTTTCTTTCTCTCTTGATCAACTAGTTCCTCCGCGGGGGGGGGGGGGGGGTGACGCCCACTATATAGGCCAGCCGGGTTACCATTGTGCCCCTCGCTGAACACTGTTGCCATGCCTCTGCAACGGTCACCACCGTACCACCGTACCTCTGTCAGGGACAAGACGTGGCTTGCCCATCTCCTGTAGCCTAACGGCAGAACTAGCATGTCCCCTCTGACCGAGACAGGACGTGGCCTGGCAGAGCTACCTCGTAGCCTTTTCCCAGATCCCGCGTGGTCAGCGGTCAGAGACGTGCAGGCCCGCCGAACCCGGGGCACGCCTCTGCCAGGCTCCTTGACAGACGCTCCCGTGTCAGGCGCTCTTGTACCCGGCTGGAAGTGACAGGAGCATTGACTCCTGCCCGACCTACTGCCTACCACCTCGGTTAGCTCGGCACGGATGTGACGAGCTCCGTACCTCGGGTCTTGCGCTTAAGATCTTTACCAGGTCGGATCTTACTTCCTCCCCACAGCTTCTCCTGCTCTCACAACACAAACCATAGCACCGAGGTAGTTAGGTCGGCTGAACGTAGCTCGGACAGTGAACCTCGGCCCAGGCCGATGGGATACCTCGGATCCCTCTGGGCTAAGATAGGTCGGCCTTTAAACTCTCCAGGTCATAGTGAAGCTCGGATTCTCCTAGGCCCAAGCAGGTCGGCCCTTTCCGTACCTCGGCATGTCTTTAAACTCATCCTTATACCAAGCCTTGACCCTACCCGGGGTAGCCCCCCGACATTAGTCCCCGAAGCTGGTGCGGTCCTACGACCTCGGAGGAGGGCCGTAGCAGGTTAAAACAAGCAAGGCACCACCTCTAAAACCGACCTTAAATAGCTCCGCCGAGGTACTTCCCACAGACCATAATAATCCGAGGTTGATCTGCAATCTGAACTTTCCGAGCTGTTTGACTCAGCACAATCTTGCCCAAGATTTCCGAGGCACGTGGCGATGAATCTCTGCCCGGACCTCGAAACCCGGACCTCTGAAAGACAGGTCCTGACCACACGCCGCCCTCGTCAGCCGGACCCACCAAACAGCGCACCTGCGCACTCAAGTGCGAGGCCAACTTGACCGCCCGCGACTCCTCGATTCTCGCGCTGACCGGCACAGGAAATCCGAGGCTGGCGGTTGCCACTCTGCGGCCCACGATGTGGCCGATCATGCGGCCACCAACCGCGCAACCGCTTCTCCGCCCGCACACGATCCCACGATCCCACGTTTCACCGTAACCGCGCGGTAGTGCGCCGTTACCGCGTGCAGTTACCGCACGCGGCTATAAATAGGGGCCCAGGGGGTTCTTCCTCCATCGCACACCGCTCCGTGCCACTGCCTCCGTCGCCGCCGTCGAGCACCTTGCCGCACCGGAGTACGCGCCGCCGTTCTGCCGCATCGTTCCGCGCCACCGCCGAGCGCCTCGCCGCACCGGAGTACGCGCGCTGCGCCTGGCGCCATCAACTGCCACCGATCCCTCGCGTTCCTCCACGGTGAGTTCTTCGTTCCCCTCCATTGCCCATGCCATGACCATGTTCATCCTCCGATGAACTCGAGGATTTTGATGAACTAGATGCTCTACCTTTGCACTTTTTAGCCACTTTAGATCTCCTCTAGACTTGTACCAGATGCACCCGTAGCACTGTCCTTTTAGTTTTGCCCCTGGATGAACTTGATTTTATTTCCCTTTTTGGCTCACCGGTAGATCTTTGCTAATATCTCACCATGGTAGAAACATGTTTCCCGCCCAAAACTCTTTAGCTCGGCTGTTTTGACTGATCCGAGGTACCTTACCCCGGCTAAATCTGAACTGTCCGAGGTACTTACCCCGGTTGAACCTCCCTCTTCTGCAGGAAAGCGTCAACATGTCGGCAATTGCTACGTCAAACCGCGCCGAGGTTTCCGCCAGCGAGAGAGGTGGATGGGATGGCTCGGACGTCACTGACGATGATATCAAATGGCTCAAAGAAACTCATCGAATCCCAGCCGAACTGCTATATCGGCTTCACACTGGGGACGGCGAACCGATCACCAACCCCGGCGAGAAAGTGGTGTTTGTCTCTCACTTCGAGCGCGGATTCGGACTTCCGGCCAGCAAGTTCTTTCGGAATTTCTGAAGTTCTTCGGCTTGCAGCCGCACCATCTCCCTGCTAACTCCATGCTACAGCTGTCGTGCTATGCAGCTTTCTCTGAAGGATATCTCGGCCTCTGGCCGAGCGTTGAGGGCTGGGCCAAGTACTTCCAGCTGAAGAAACAGAGCATCCCCAACAAGGAGGTTGTGAACAAAGATATGACTGCCTGTGGTGCGGCCTCTATCTCACCCCGGCTGTCTCCGAGTTCCCACGGATCAAAGGCCTGGAGAGCTGCAAGAAGTGGCAGCGATCCTTTTTCTATGTGAGGAACCCCGGTACTGTCGACCTCATCAACCTCCCGGACTTCCAGCTCGGCCCTCCCACTGCACAACTCAATTGGGACTTCAACCCGGAGGACGCCTACGCCGAGGTTCAAGAGATCCATGAATACATGCTGGATCTCAAGAAAAGAGGGTGGGGTTCCGATGACATCCTCCGGACTTTTGTGGAACGAAGAGTCAGCCCCCTTCAACAACGAGCCCATAAGATCTGCCATATGGAAGGTCTACTCGATCCTACTCGGATCAGCAGCAAGGCGCTCTCCAAGGCCTCAGTTTGGCGCCGGGTCAAAGCCGTTGCCCAGACTGAGATGGACGAGGAGTGGACATGGGGCGTGGAGCCTCACGACAGAGAAAATCTTCCGGAGCAAGTGAGTACTTACTAATTTCCGAGCTTACGCTCCGGTCTTGCACACCTCGGTTGCTTCTTAACTCAATTCTTTTTTGCCACTCCTGCAGCGGTTCGCCCGGCAGCTGATCGAGGACGGCGCGGAGCGTCGAACTGGGCGCCTGCCCGCCTCGCCCTGGAAGGTCAGAGACTGAAGACCCGGACAATGAGGATCACCTGCCGATCCCTAAGGCCGTTCCGAGGTCCGCCCCCAAGACTAGCTCTCCAACCCGGGTAAGAAACAAGTTCCCAGTTCCATCAGAGACTGGTCTGACGACGATGATGACGATGACGATTGCCAAATTCTGGAACCTGTCAACGTTATTCCCATTTCATATGCTCCTCCAACATATAAGAACTTTCATCCAGCGTCTGCAGCTTCCCGGAAGCGTCAGGACCTGGTACCTCGGATGCCGAGGCTTCCAAGACCTCGGAGACTGCAGCGCCCAAAGCCAAGCGTGCCAAGAAGACCTCGGCGCGGCGCAAGAAACGAGGTCCCGTGGAGGAAGATGCGTAAGTGACCTTTGCTCCTCCTTACTTCTCACGCTGCTCCAAGGTTAAGCTTTTTACACTCTAACTTAATCTTTCTCTTTCGTCTAGCCCGGCTCGGCAGGTCAAACAGAGCCATAGCTCGATACACTCACCACTGCCTCCAGTGGTTGAAGCCAGACAACCGAGGTCGAGGTTAACCTCGGCAGCCCCGCCAGAGCCTCTCCTCCAGGACGTCCATTGACCTCACCAGCCCGGAGAAGACCATCTCCTCCCCGCGCGCGTCTCCTCCGCCGAACTTCCACCGCCGAGCTCTGACTCCGGCCTGGGGCACTCTGCTCCCCGCCGAGATCAGACTCCTCCGCCTCCTCAGAAGGATGCGGAGACAGATCGCGCCAAGACTCCGGTTAAAGCCGTGCAGGAGCCTCGGCTGTCCCCCAAGTCTCAAGCTGCGCGCAACCAGCAGCAACAGCAGCAAAAGAAGAAACAACAACAACAACTGCAGAAGCAAAAGCTCCAGCAGCAGCAGAAAGATTCAGCTCAAAACGTTGAGCCCCCCAAACAGCCACAGCAAACTCCGATGCCGCCACCGTCATCAGGCCCCTTGACTGCGAGCACCCAACTGGTGCCGCATGTTCCCGCTTCTGCGCCGAGGTCCACCTTGACCAAGGCCGCGCCCTCGAGCTCTCAGGTCGCCACCTCCCGAGCTTTATTCGCTGCTACTACCCAGCCGGACATCAGCAGCTGGGAGGTCGGGCAACTCCGGACCAAGAGCGGGAACAGCCTAGGCTCGGAGAAGCACTATGACATGGACTGGAACTCGGCTGACACTGTCGAGGTCTCCTCCAACCCGAGCTCTGAGCATCAAGTTGGACCCAGCGCCGTGCTCCAATCTATCTATAACATGCAGACTGCAGTCCTTGATTGCAGCAAGAAGGCCTCGGTAAGTTTCTTTACACAGCTCTCTTTCTTCCTTTGAAATCAAATGACAAACATACACTATTCCCAGTCCCCGAGATTCGGGTTGAGCAATTGACACTCCACCGAGTTAAAATTGCTCGGCTTGAATCTCAAAAACTTGTCATTTCTCCCATGCTGAGTCCCCGAGGCCAATGCCAAGTCCCCGGGACTCAATTGGGCCTCGGGTGCTAGAAATACCTCGGATTTATCCGAACTGATCTCTCTATTTTTTCAGGAATGCAACAATGCTCGGACAAAGGTCTTCAAGAACCTCCTGCTGGATCACAACAGCTGAAGAAGTCTCACCGGACTCTTCTATCCGCAAGGAGCAGAGCGACAAGGATTACGCCTCCAAGTTGAAGACAGCCGAGGATGAAATAGCTCGGCTGCAACAAGAGCTGAACCGGGCTAATGAAGCCAAACTGCTGTGGAGGACGCTATGAAGGTTAAGGACCAGGCCGCCGAACAGCAGCAAAAGCTTGCCAAGACCCTGGAGAGCCGTGCCACCTCGGCCGAAGCCGAACTTACCGCCCTCCGAGCTATCTCGAAAAGCTGGTTGTCCGAGCTCGCTCGGATTAATCATCAAATGGACAGTAAGTTCCTTCTCACCTTTTCCTTATTTTCTGCCGACCTACATCCCGTGCCACCGTATGCCTTATTTCAGCGACAGCCTTTTTGTCCTCTTCAGAGAACTTCGAGCACTCCAAGGACAAGGCTATCCGCGAAGTTCAAGCAGCTCGGGCAAAGAGGGCTGAGACAGAAACTCTCAGCGACAGCTGGGATATCCAGGACCACCTTGTTGCCCTTAATGCTCGGATCAGGCCGCTCCGAGCCATTGGAACAACTTGTTGATGCTGCCATCGAGGTCCACCGTGCCCTCTGGCCCAAGGTCAAGACCCCACTTGCATCGACGAGCTCGCCACGAAGCTGAAAGGAGCCGAGGCTAGACTTCGGGAGTGGAGATGCTCGTCAGCTCGGGCTGGAGCGGACAAGGCCCTGGTGTTCGTGCTGTCCTGGTATGAGGATGTTGAGATCCACACTGTTACCTCCCTGCGCAGGGGCTCTCCTTGGAACTCCACCCCGGATGGCATTGCGAAACGCCAAGCAGCAGCCGACCGCTTTGCTAGTTACGCAAACACCCGGACCTTTGATGACGGGCGCCTCTACTCTGAGGACGAAGAGAGCTCGGACGAGGAAGCGCGTGGTGAAGAAAGTTCTGAAGGCGAGGACATTGACTTTGAGAGCCTGAGAGCTCCAAGGGCAAGGCGGCAAAACAACCGAGGTGGCTGAAGGCTCTGATGATGACTTCAGCTTCGACGAACCTCCGAACTCCAAGGGCAAGTCCGGCAAAGCTGTAGCCACCGAGGTGATTTCCTCCGACGTGACGGACACCCCGGCAACACTCCCACAACCGAGGTTGCTTCCGCGACCGAGGTTGTTCCTGCGCCCGAGGTTGCTGCGCCCGAGGCTCTGCGCCCGAGGTCCTTTCCGAGGCCTGAATTTATCTTAAGCAAAACATTAAATCCCCGGTATGCCGGGTGCAGATGTAACAGACCTTAAGTAGTTTGCTTTGCTACCATTACTTTAACTTGCTATCCGAACCAAGCTTTTCTAAGAATTTATGCCGAACCCTTTTGGAACGAGTCCCCGAGTTCACTTTCGTGTTTACTATATCTGGCATTCTTTGCTCTTGTCTACCATTTAGGCGTTCGACAGTCGAGTCACAAGATTGTTATTTATAGCATACAGTACTTAGCAAATCTCGAAGTGTGTTTCAAAACCATCCGACATAAACGAAAGGTAAAGACAGGGGTTAGTAAACGACACATGCCGAACTATATTTTTGGACCGAGTCCCCGAGTTCATTTTCATGTCTCCCACGTTTTTTCATCTTTGCTCTTGACTACCATTTAGGCAGATGCCAGTCGAGTCACAAGATTAGTTACACAGCATACATTACTTGAAGTTTGAGACGAGGTTCAAAATAGTTCGGCATATGAACGAAACTGACAAACAGAAATAAAACACAAGCACAAGAGCGAGGCAGTCCCCGAGCTTCAACCTCGGAGTGCCGACATTTTATTAAGGATTAACCGAGGTACATACATTGCGCCTTTCATGAGTAGAAAGGTCGGAGTAGAGCTACGTTCCATGGTCGCCTGACCTCTGATCCGGGGTTGTCCAGCCCATCTTCCCTTGGTTCCTGCGCATCTATTAGATAGTAGAATCATTGAGCAGAGCTCGGGTCACAATGAACGGTCCCTCCCATGGAGGTGACAACTTGTGCCGGCCTTTCTTGCGCTGCACCAACCTCAGCACCAAATCTCCCTCGTGAAACACACGAGGGTTGATACTCCGGCTATGATAACGTCGGAGACCTTGTTGGTATATTGCTGACCGAGATGAGGCCAACTCTCGCTTCCTCAAGCAGATCTACTGCATCCTCCCGAGCCTCTTTTGCCTCGGCTTCAGTGTACATTGCCACTCTGGGCGCATCATACTCGATGTCAGTGGGTAGCATAGCTTCTGCCCCATAGACCATAAAAAATGGCGTATAGCCAGTTGATCGATTTGGCGTGGTCCTTAGACCCCACAGTACTGCTGGTATCTCATCTATCCAACACCCCGGCGTTTTCAGCAGTGGTTCAATGAGCCGAGCCTTGATGCCGGCCAACACTAGAGCATTTGATCTTTCCACTTGTCCATTAGACTCCGGGTGTGCCACCGAGGCTATGTCCAGCCGGATTCCCTTGTTCATGCAAAACCGAGCAAATCTCCAACAGCAAAGTTTGTGCCGTTGTCCGAGATAATGCTATGGGGGTAGCCATATCGCAGAATAATCTCCTTCAAGAAAGTCACTGCTGAATGACCATCCAACTTCCGGATTGGTTTCACCTCGATCCACTTGGTGAACTTGTCCACCATCACCAATATGTGCGTCATGTTACCTCGGGCTGGTTTGAACTCTCCCACCATATCCAAACACCATACCGCAAACGGCCAAGTGATAGGAATTGTTTTGAGCGCCGAGGCTGGCATATGCGTTTGCTTGGCAAACCTTTGGCATCCTTCACATCTCCGGACTATGGCCTCTGCATCAGCAAGAGCAGTGGGCCAATAGAACCCATGCCTGAACACCTTGGCCACCAGAGCTCTTGTGCTGCAATGATGACCACACTCTCCTTGGTGGATCTCCAAAAGCATCTCCTTGCCTTCAGCTGGCTCGACACACCGTTGCAACACCTCGGTTACGCTTCTTTTATAGAGCTCCTTGTTGATGATGGTGTACGCCTTGGCCCTCCTTTGAATTCTCCTAGCCTCGGTTGTGTCACTTGGCATGCTTCCCTCCGTTATGAACTTCATGATTTGCTCCGCCCACTCCGGCACTGGGTGCAAAGGAAAAAGTTCCTCGTCCACCTCCATTGGTTCGGCCACCATAATCTCCTCCATTATTTCCTCCACCATCCTGCGACCAGTCCCCGAGTCTTGATGAGCAGTCCCCGAGGTTCGGTGCGCAGTCCCCGAGCTCTGCCACGCAGTCCCCGGGTCCGACCAAACGCACCCGACGTCTACCTCCATTGGAACAGGTCCGGGCTCTTGCTCCGCCGGGATGAAAATAGATTCGGATTCAGGAGAAGGTTTGATTGAAGGAGTTCTCAAGTGATTCAGGGCTACCCCTGGTGGTACTGCCTCTTTCGATGAACCGAGCTTTGACAACACGTCGGCAGCATCATTTTCTGCCCGAGGTATATGCCTGTACTCACACCCTTCAAAGAACCCGGATATCTTTTGCACATGGAACCGATATAACGCCATGTTGGCATCCAGAGCATCCCAAGTTCCAGAAGATTGTTGCACCACCAGGTCGGAATCGCCGAAGCACTCTACACGCCGGATACCGATCTCCTTTGCCACCTTGAGGCCATGGATTAAGGCCTCATACTCCGCCACATTGTTTGATGCTGAGAAATGAATCTGCAGCACGTACTTCAGCTGATCTCGCTTTGGCGAGGTGAGGACTATTCCAGCCCCCAGCCCGATCTTTGTCTTGGACCCATCAAAATGCATTTTCCAATAATTATAGTCCGGCCTGGGTGGCTCATACTGCATCTCGGCCCAATCACAAAAGAAGTCCGGCAACGCCTGGGATTTAATTGCTCTCTTCTCTCATAATGTGGTGCATATGGAGACACCTCAATCGCCCATTTGGCAACTCGGCCAGTTGCATCTTTGCACCCGATGATCTCCGAGATTGGAGCTTCGCACACCACCGTCATGGGATGCTCCTGGAAATAATGCTTCAACTTCTTGACCGCCAGGTAGACACCATACGTCATCTTCTGGTAGTGAGGTAGTTCTGCTTCGAGGTAGAGATCACCTCGCTCAAGTAATACACCGGTCTCTGCACCGACCTGCCACCTTCTTCGCGCTCCACCACCACTGCCACACTTACAACTCGGTTTGTGGCCGCAATGTAAAGTAACATCGGCTCATTGTGCAATGGTGACGCCAACACCGGGGCAGTGGACAACATCTTTTTCAGCTCACCGAACGCCACGTCGGCCTGCGGGGTCCATGTAAACCCGGTACTTTTCTTCATGAGCTGGTACAAAGGCAAGGCTTTTTCTCCTAGCCGAGCTACAAATCGGCTCAACGAGGCTAGGCACCCTGTGAACTTCTGCACATCTTTCAAACACTTCGGTAACTTCATGCTCTCAATAGCTCGGATCTTGGCCGGGTTAACCTCGATACCTCGGCTAGACACCAGGAATCCGAGCAACTTCCAGCCGGGACACCAAAGGTGCACTTGTCCGGGTTAAGCTTCAACCGATATTTCTCAAATTCACAAATGTCTCCTCGAGATCCTCGAGGAGAGTACGTTTCTCCTTAGTTTTGATGACATATCATCGACATACACTTGCACATTTTTGCCCATTGAGAGTGCAGGCATTTCTGCATACACCTCTGATAAGTTGCCCCGGCATTTCTCAGACCAAAACACATGACACGATAGCAATACGCCCCATACGGGGTAATAAAAGCAGTCTTTATTTGATCCTTTGGGTTCAGGTATCTGGTGAAAACCAGAGTACGCATCAATAAAAGACAACAGTTCACAACCAGCAGTGGAATCGATCACTTGATCAATCCGAGGTAATGGAAATGGATCTTTCGGGCACGCCTTGTTGAGGTTAGTGAAGTCAATGCACATGCGCCACACCTTGACCACGGCTGGCTCGTCTTTCTTCTTTTCCACCAAGACCGGATTGGATATCCAGTCCGGATGCAGCACCTCCATAATGAACCCGGCTGCAAGCAACTTAGCCAGCTCGTCCAGCACCACTTGTCTCGGTCGTCTGAGAGACGACGGGTCGGTTGCCTCACCGGTTTCACCTCTGGCCTAACAAATAAAGAGTGCTCTGCCAACTCCCTCGGAACACCAGGCAGGTCCTTAGCCGACCATGCAAAGATATCCCGATTCTCACGGAGGAAGTGACAGAGCTCGCCTTCCTATTTCTCGCCCAGCCCGGTCCCAATGATGGCCATATGCTCTGGGTGCTCCGGGTCAATGGGGATCTTCTTGGTCTCCTTGGGCACCTCGAACGCCGCAGAGTCCGGGCTCATCAGTCCGGACAGGCCGAGCTGTGTTGACTGCGCCATTGCCACCACTTGATGCAGCTTCTTTTTCTCAGCTGCGATCACCAAAGACTCGGCCAGATTAGACCCCGCCGAGGCACACTGAATGGCTCGCTTGTAGTCACCCGAGATGGATATGATCCCATTAGGCCCTGGCATTTTCATCTTCAGGTATGCAACATGGGTGGAAATCATAACTTGGCCAGAGCTGGCCTTCCAAGCAATGCATGGTATGCACTCTCCAAGTCCACCACCTCGAACTCGATACTCTCAACTCGGCAATTGTCCTTGGTTCCAAATGCTACATCCACCCATATCTTGCCCATGGGTGCACAGGAAACGCCAGGCACAATCCCATGAAAAGTACAACTGCTTGGCATCAACTGATTGGCGATATGCCCAATTTCACCATTGTGTCTCGGTACATGATGTTGATGGCACTGCCATTGTCCACCAGAACTCGGGTGAACCTCACATTGTTGGTAGGCCCACACAACGTTGGATCTACCACCAGGGCATACTTTCCAGGGCTCGGCATGATCCGAGGTGTGTCTTTCTGCTCCAAGTGATCTCCTGCTCAGACCAGTTCATATAGGTCGGCACCACCGGCATTACTGCATTCACCTCCATGGCACGCCTCTGCACGCTCTTCTTGTCAGTTGGCTCGGTCACAAAGACCACATAGCTCGCATGACCTCTCTATAGTCATTTCCGGGGTATTCATACTGCTGACTTGGTCCGGCACCATTGTTGCTGTTATTACCTCGGACATTCACAACATTCACGGGTCTTGCTGCTGCAGGCCTCGGAAGAGGTGCAGTGGTTATCGGGGTAACATTTGCTCCGGACAGATTTGGTGGGACCTCGGCTGAAATCTCTGAGGTGGTGGTCCTGCTCTGATTCCTCCGGCCTTCGCCCCTTCTTCTCTGATTCTGCGGTTCCAGCTGCACTGCCGGGTTGAATGGTTGGCTGGCTTGCGCGGGTCGGTCGTATGGTAACAGCACGGACCATCTATCATTGATTCATAGGTCAAGGGTGGCTCCGGGTTCGGACTAAATGCCGGACCATTGATTTTTGGCCTCTGGACACCTCCAGCTCCGGGCTGATCCGGGTTCACCGCTGCAACTTGGTTCGAGGTGTATGGTAGTCCGGCTCCCTCCTCTTCTGTCCGAACTCCTGGCGGTCATTACACCTTGGTCCGAGCCGGTTGTTTATTGGCTCCCTCCTTCTGTTACGTGCCCTGCCTCTGCTGCTGGCTGCATCGGATCACCCAGAGCATAAGAATCTGCAATCCGGATTGTTTCTGCTAGGGATTCGGCATATCTCTTGGAGCCTCTGCCACAGCATGCTGCCATGTCGACAACCATCTGCAAACCAGGAAATGGCCTGTGCCTCTACCACTCCTTCACAGGAATTCCGAACATTGCTCCACCGAGTTAAGAATTCTCGGTCAGTTTCATGATCATCTTGCTTACATGCCGCCAGGAGCTGAGGTCGGTTTGGCCTCTTGTATGTACTAGCAAAGTTGCTGTTAAACGCCAGCTCCAAGTCTATCCAGGAGTTGATACTATACTCCGGCAAATTATTCAGCCAGATCCGAGCTGGACCTTCCAACATGTGCGGGAGATACCGGACCGCCCATCGGCGATTGCCCCCCTATGTGCACCGAGGATACATAATCTGTCAGCCAATCTTGTGGCTTGGTGCTCCCATTGTATGGCTTGGTGTTCCGACCTAACTGGAACTGAGATACTGGTGGTGGTGGTTCCTTCATGATCCGAGGTCCAAAACACGCCGGACCAGGAGGGCCTTCCTCCTCCAGTTGCTCAGACAAGTAGATTCTATCCAGCTTGTTACGGACATCTCCTGGAGCTAACATCCGACCTCCTATCCGAGGTCCCAACGCCCCATCCACTCTGTGGTATCCAGCTCGCGCCATGGCCGAGTCTCCATCATCGTATCGGTCATCGCCTTGACCGACATTCTGAGGTTGCTGAACATACTCCGGCTCTCGCTGATATTGCCCCTGCGGCCGGGGTTGTTGCTGATACCTCGGGGGCGGAGGTGGTTTACCTCGGCCAGCCGACGCTGCTTGCCCGCCATTCTGATTTCCCAGGCCGGAGTTACCCTTAGCTCGGCTTGCATTACCTGGGCCGGGGTTTCCCTTAGCTCGGCTAGCATTGCCCTGGCCCACCTTCTGCTTTGCTGCTAAGACTGGATCATACATCTGCACTGCTTGTTCTGACCCGAGGTGACACTCCGGGCTCGATCGGCTCCTCCGACGAGTGGAGACGAGGCTTGCCCCTTGGACACCTGACTAACGGCCTAGCTGAATAAACCATCTCTGAATCACCAGCCCCGGCATATGCTCTGCGGAGAGCCTCATTCTGCTGGTTAGCACATATACTAACTCATTGACTCGCTTCTGCTGCGCACGCCATGCATCTCCAGTTAACCCGGATAGCTCGGCCCTGCCTGCCTCGGCAGCTCTGAGGTTCTTAGCAGGGGAACTATACACCGGCCTTCCAGTCGACACGCGACTCTCACTCCTAGCCGAGGTGGTAGGTCGAGCCTCCCTGTCCATCTCATCATTGAGCCCCTTGCCTCTCTGCCGCACCTCGGCTCCCCTATGTGTATCAACTGCTACCGGGGTGAAGCCATTTGCCGCATTGTACTCACGCAGATCTCTATTGAACTCATCTCTAGCTGTTATCATTGCTACACCTCCTTCTGCAACAGGACACGCTTTGCCTCTAGGTCGGCCACAGTCACCACTACATCCACTGCTGGATTTACTGGGTCTGCCAGTGTCTGCACTATCTCTACCAGGGTCGCACCTCGGCCCTGCACCTCGGGGGTACCAGGCAGCTCTTTCTCTAGCCTGGGCTTTGCAGATCTCACCTTAGCAACCTCGGCCGCCTTGGATTGGCTGGCATCTACTTTGCCAGCGGCGTCAACCGGACCTGTCATCATCACCTCCACGCAGCTCTCGGGGCGAGTGATACGCCGACCTAAAGCCGCGAGGAGAGGAGTTTCGTCGTCCACGAGCACCTGCTCCGGGTACCCGCGAACAACCTCGACAGCAACGTATGTGACGAAGCTGCCGAGCATCATGGTGAAGCCGTGCTCGGGGAAGGGCTTGCCGGCGAAACACCCCGCGTTGTCGCTGATGAAGGTGAACTCTCCGATCTTGGCGACAAGCCCGGAAAGAACACGCTCGCCTGAGCCCGTCCGGATGAAAACTCCCTCCAACGCCTCAATCTGCCCCACGGTGGGCGCCAACTGTCGTGGTGGGATCACGGCAGATGCCATAGGTATGGCTAAGATGGGGCCGAATGGTCGTTGGGGGAATCCGGGGAGGGTTTATGCACTCAAGAAGTGCACACGCAAGAACACGCAAGAACACGAACGAAGAACCAAGAAACAAGAACACAAAGCACACCACGATGTACCCTGCTTCGGGGCCCTCTTGTGGAGGTAACACCCCTACTGCAGCACTATCCTACTCAGTGTATAGCTCAAAGTGACAAGTACAAGCTGCTCCTCGAGCTGTATGATGCTACAATGGTGAGAACTTGAGGTAAAAGATGGAGCTAGACGGGAGGAAGAAGGCACTCCGAGCTGAATCCGAGGTGTTTCCGGGGTGTTCCGAGTTCCTCTCTCTTTCTTTCTTTCTCTTGATCAACTAGTTCCTCGCGGGGGGGGGGGGGGGCCCACTATATAGGCCAGCCGGGTTACCATTGTGCCCCTCGCCGAACACTGTTGCCATGCCTCTGCAACGGTCACCACCGTACCACCGTACCTCGTCAGGGACAAGACGTGGCTTGCCCATCTCCTGTAGCCTAACGGCAGAACTAGCATGTCCCCTCTGACCGAGACAGGACGTGGCCTGGCAGAGCTACCTCGTAGCCTTTTCCCAGATCCCGCGTGGTCAGCGGTCAGAGACGTGCAGGCCCGCCGAACCCGGGGCACGCCTCTGCCAGGCTCCTTGACAGACGCTCCCGTGTCAGGCGCTCTTGTACCCGGCTGGAAGTGACAGGAGCATTGACTCCTGCCCGACCTACTGCCTACCACCTCGGTTAGCTCGGCACGGATGTGACGCTCCGTACCTCGGGTCTTGCGCTTAAGATCTTTACCAGGTCGGATCTTACTTCCTCCCCACAGCTTCTCCTGCTCTCACAACACAAACCATAGCACCGAGGTAGTTAGGTCGGCTGAACGTAGCTCGGACAGTGAACCTCGGCCCAGGCCACGGGATACCTCGGATCCCTCTGGGCTAAGATAGGTCGGCCTTTAAACTCTCCAGGTCATAGTGAAGCTCGGATTCTCCTAGGCCCAAGCAGGTCGGCCCTTTCCGTACCTCGGCATGTCTTTAAACTCATCCTATACCAAGCCTTGACCCTACCCGGGTAGC